>CM035165.1:91894321-92240642 GCA_020205615.1 Panax quinquefolius
GGTCTCACAACTTTGGCAAGAAAAGTGTCCAAGTTTTCTATCAATTTCTTTTTTCTTTTCCGTTTTTTAAAAAAACTCATAAACATAAGAATTTGAAAGAAAACTTAAATTTTCCGTCTATTTATTTTCTTTTCTGTCCATTTTAAAACTCAGAAACAGAGCATTAGTTCCTTTCTCATGCTTGTGAGAGGTCTCTAATATTTTATTCCCAAATTTACTATATTTTATTAGTTTAAGATTTTTTTTAAAAAATAATAATATTTACTATAACAAATACAATAAAAAATGTATATTTCATAATAATCGAGAGTGAATTAAAAAGTCTACATTCTTCTCGGCACCAAAATATTTATATGGGTCCAAAAATTTTACAAAAAAAAAAGAGTATAATAATATAATTCAAAGTTAGAAATGAAAATTTGAAAATAATTTTACAAGTGAAATGTGTTGTTTTGTAGATCTCTAAACGACGACGTAAAGACATATAATTGCAAAAGTCATCGTTTGAAATGATGAAAAACCTCAATAAAGTGTTTTGCTAGGTGCCATTGAAAGTGACCAAAAGCATGCTTTCTCTGTTAGAACAATTCCGAATCTGAACACACAAAACTCACTTGGTACAAGTGTGGAGTACCTCCAAAAGTACCCTACCCCTCTCTAATTTTGCCTGAAAAATCTCACAAGTTCACCAAATAAAGCTTCAATCTTGAACTTACCCATCTCTCCTTTTCTGCAAATCTCATAAATCCACCAACAAAGCTTCAATTTTGAACTCACTCCATGTGATTTTCTTCATCAATGGCAATCATAACTGAAGAACCAGACACACTAACATCTAAAACCCCTACAAGCCCAATACCCCATAAACCCAGTTCAGCTTCCCCCTCACCCTCATCAACAACAGCAGCTCCAAACCCATTTAAATTTTGGTTTTACTTTACTCTTTTAGTCTCTCTCCTAACCCTTTTCTTCATTTCCCTCTCCTCTCTCAGTCCTCAAGACTCCAAGGCCTGGTTCCTCTCCCTTCCCACTAATCTGCGCCACCACTACTCCAAGGGTCGAATTATCAAGGTACAAACCACCCCAAATCACCCTTCAGTTGAAGTATTTACAATTCAAGAAGGACCCATTAGCTCAGAGAATGTACTTATTGTACATGGGTTAGGATGTAGCTCTTATAGTTTTAGCAAAATTGCTAAATCTTTAGGCCTTAAGGGCATCCGTACGGTAGCTATCGATCTACCCGGTTCTGGGTTTTCAGATAAATCGAGTGTTGTGGTTGAAGAAATTGGTGGTGGGGTTTTAGGGAGGTTTTGGGAGATTTATTATGATATTAAAGAAAAGGGTTTGTTTTGGGGGTTTGATCAGTTGGTTGAACAAGGATATATTGATTTTGAGGAGGGTGAGGCTGTTCGGGATTCGAAGAGGGAGATTGTTAAGGAAATTGAATTGGGTCCTGAAGAAATGGGGAGAGTTTTGGGGCAAGTGATTGATTCAATGGGATTGGCAAATGTGGATCTGGTTTTTCATGATTCAGCAATGGGGCTGGGTGCAAATTGGGTTTTGAAGAATTCGGGTTTGGTGAGGAGTGTAACGCTTCTTGATGCTACGTCGAGGGTGACTGCATTACCTTTGTGGGCATTGGAAGTGCCCGTGGTAAGGGAGCTTGTCTTGGGGTTTAAATTTGTATTTGCAAGAGTCATTGAGCGGTGTTGCTCAAAATCAGTTGGTGGGCTGGACGTGGAGGCTCATAGGATTTTCTTGAAGAGTAGGGATGGGAGGAGATCGGTTGTTGGGATGGGAAAGAAGATGAACTATAGTTTGGATTTGGCAGAATGGAGTAGTTCAGATAATTTGAAAGGGTTGCCAATGCAAGTGATTTGGTCTAGTGGTTGGTCTGAAGAATGGAGTGAAGAGGGGAGTCGTGTGGCTGATTCACTCCCTCAAGCTACATTTGTCACACATTCTGGTGGACGTTGGCCCCAGGTAAGGCCGGCAATTTTCTATTGATTTTTCCTTTTGTCATTTTATAACATGAGCAATAAGAATTTGGTTTGTTTTTTATTATATCCAACTAAATTTTTTGTTAAGTCATTGCATCCAACTATTCAGTAAAGACTTGTTCAATGATTCATATTTGCATGTGTTTGGAGTTTGAACAAAAGGTATGAACTTGTTGATAAACAAAAACAAAAGTTTTAACAGATAGTTATGTTCCTCTTTGGTTAATATCCCAAACACATTAAATTGGACTTCAACCTTCAATACTGAACATTGGTACAAGGCAAGGAATTGTTTCAAAAATTATTCTCTAGGGACAAATTCTTGTAAAAACTGCAGTAACTGGACTATCTCTGGAGTCTGGAAGAGCGTGAAAACTGAAAAACATTATTATGTAGCTTTTTGTATAAGGTCAGCAAGCTCTACTAGTTTTAATCATCTCCCACATATGTTTTCCAGAGGTTGGTTTTAGATTTGGCTTATTAAATGTGTCATCTCTATTTAAATAAGCAATGGAACATTTACATTTGAAAGAACTATAGGCTGCCAGTATTATCAAGTGAACTTTAGCTTGTTTGGTTATCTCACCTAACGCAACATGAATCTTTCCTTTTTTAATAGACAAGTCTACTGCCTGGAATTCCTTGCCAGAAAAACTAGTAGGATGCTGACTAATGTAGTGAGGGTAGCAGTTCTTGTAAAATTGCAGTGTAGATTCAGGCAAACTGAGCATTTTTTGGTGATTAAAAAGACATTATGTTGTTTTTTATGCAAAGGTTACAAGCTCAATACCTGTCTGGTGAATTTTCAGTTCAATTATCTCATCCCTCCCATACAAGTGTGACGAAATGTGTGTAAACCAATTAAAGTGGGCAATGTAAGCTTTATAATTTGAAGTCGATTGGACAAAATTATCACCTACTGCCAATATCTTCACTCAGCAATAGCTTATTTAGTGATATCTCACCTTGTGGAACTAGCAAGCCATTGATTATATTTGTTTGGTTAAGCATATGTATACAACAACATTACCGTTCAATTGGTCTGCTTATTGTTTTTCCCTTAGTTCCCTCACTATCTGAAATTTGTGTTCTCTAAAATGAGTATCTCATTCTATTCCATTATTTGTTTTGTTGACATTGAACTTTATGTGTCATCTTAAATCCCCAAAAAGATTATCCCTCCATTTCAAAGTATAACATCAATTTTAACTTTTTAAAGTCGGTGTGAGATAATTTTCAAATTCAAAATTGATATGATTCACTTTGATTTTAGTCAATACAATTATGAATATTGTAAACTATCTAAAAGTTACTTCTAATTGCAAAAATTAGTATTTTCAAAACTTTCTTGAAATACATCAATTTTAATTTTAAAATATTTCAAATTAACTTTTAAAAGTCAAAGTGATCTTATATTTTGGATCGAATGGATTAGCGAAATAAATATAGCCATTAGCAATGTTCGAAAAAGCTAAAATCGGTACGAGGCGTTTTTCTCTGGGCTATGCGAGGCGTAAGCCTCGAGGCGAAGCGAGGCGGAAGCCTTGATTTAAAGACCTAAAAGTCCCCAAAAAATTATGAAAAAATACTAATAAAACCATAAAATAACTCATCATTACAAATAAGGTCATAGAAGACATAAATAACCAACGTCACAGTAATGTATGATTACAAAACGTTAAAATAACATAATATCATCAAGTACTTATATAATGATCATCCATCACTATGTAAGTAATGTATCATTTGTATCTAGCTGCTTGAATAATGGATCAAATCCTAGATCATCATTCCCATCACCATCATCATCATCACTATCATCACTAAGAGGATCCTCCATGAAATCATCATCGTATTTAATATATCTGTCATTCTCCTCATTGTCAGTGCTAAGATCCTCAAACTCAGGTTCTTCATCAACCAATTGCAATCCCTTCCCTTTATCTATAAATAAACAAGTGAATATATATTTAATCCAAATAAATATGTTTTTTTAAAGAACACTTTAAAGGCAACTTAAGTAATGACACTAACCTTTTGACATAGTTTTTGACGGCAAAGTATTTCTCTTTCTCTTTTGACTTCCTTGTTTACTACTTATTCCCCGAGTCCCTTGCCCTCCAAGTGTAATCTCCCTCACATTAGTCTCTTCTCCCTCAACTGTCTTCTCATTCCCATGAGTCCTTTCACCCTCCTCCATATCATCATTCCCAGAAGTCAGTCCCGAGATATTTTCATCATTTTCCCCCGCAATCCACTCATTATCAGATGGCACATTTTCAACAACCAATGGATCTTCTTCTTCCGTTAGTGCCTTTTTCTTGAGATGTCGATCTTTCAATTTCTTATTGTACATAACGTAAGCCCGATGAGTTAAGCTTCGGATGCTTGAGACGATCGATTCCTTCTCTTTGTATGTATCTCATATTACAAGTAATTTAGCATTAGTGACAATGTTAGATCTCATAAAATCTTAATAAATGATTTATATCTAATAAATACGATCGAAAGTATTTCAATTACGCTCACCCCACGAAGATGAAGCAAGTTAAACTCGAGAATCTTCCTTTGCAAAGTTTCTTAATTAGGAGCTTCATCTCCAGTATGCGATCCACCAATCAATTTGGATTAATATTAAAATATATATCAATCTTCTAAATTTACGTTTAATAAAATGAAAGTATAACCGGACATTAATCAACGGTACTTTACCGGGAGCACGCTTTCTTACATGTGTTTTGGCATTTGTGTAGCAAATAACCCTTGCCTCAATCGGAATGCATCCATTTGCAAATCGACTTTCTCTCTTTCCACGGCGTTAGGAATAAGCATACATATAAGAGTATAATCCCACCTTAACTTCCGCATTTGCATAGAAATTGTCTTCATATTGAAAATGAGAATTCAAATAATATGCAACAGCGTGCAAATGACGATGCAACTGATTATCCCACTTAGCATCTATTATGCTCCATATCTCTTTATAGGCCCCCTCCTCATTATCCAGATTTTTTGCAATCTCTTCTTTTGCATTGTCCATGACACCATATAAAAATCCCATTCCAGGCACCTTCTTTGAATTTGCCATCCTCAATACACCTATTAGAGGTTTTGTGGTCTTAATTGCATATCCCACGCTACCCCAAAAATTCCTATCACTCGGTATGATTTTTCTCGCCTCCTTACCTTCAGGTTTTTTTGCCCAAGCACAATTTGCCCACTCCCTAGATGTAAACATAGCCTCCAAAGGTTGTCTCAAACTATGCATACTTTGCAAAGTTAAATAAGCGAGGTAAATCTAGTGGTAATTTGGCGAAACAAGGTCTTTATTAGTGTTTGCCCTCATCAATGCCAAGACCCATCCATGATTATATATGAAGTTGCTTACCTACATAATGACATTCATCAAAAAATAATAATAATTCAAGTATTTATTGAATAAAAAAATTATAACCAAATAATAATAATAGTAATTACCTTCTTTGCCTTTGTCAAAGTATTTTTATGTTGAGGCAACTCTCCAAGCTTCTCAAGCATCAAATCAATGCAATGCGTGACATACGGTGTCCACCACATACGTGGCCTCTTCTCCATTAACATCCTCCCCGCCGCCTTATAATTAGATGCATTGTCAGTGACTATTTGAATGACAAGGTCTTCTTCCACTTCCTCAACAATCTCATCAAGTAGTTTAAACATCAAAGTAGCATCTTTAATTGCATCAGATGCATCAACAGATTTCAAAAATACAGTTCCATGGGGGGTTGTTTACAAAAAAGTTTATTAGCTGTTTTCCCCTAATATCTTTCCAACCATCCGACAAGATTGACACCCCCGTATGTGCCCAAGTCTTTTTTACCTCCTCAACAAAGGCCTTTGTAGTCTTTTCTTCCTCCTTCAATATCCAAGAGCTAAGCTCGTATGGGGTAGGGGGTTTCAAAGCACGACCATAGTTCCCAATAGACCGACACATATTTATAAATGAAGGACTATCAGCAACATTGAAGGGAATCCCGTTTTCAAAGAAGAATCTACCTATATAAAGATAGACTGCATTATGAGCCTCCTTTGAAAATACGGTACGCCTTGTAGTAGCATCATCATCACCAACATCAACATCCACAACAAATCTGTCCATGGGTCCCCGAACTCCCCTCTTGGAGGCACTACCCACACTTGAACCTTCCATTCCCAAGGATGGATGACTACCATAATAAGACCCACTTTGTATTTTTTCAGCTTCATCTCTTTGTCTTTCCTCCTTGGAGTCCATATTTTTCTTCATATATGAAGCAAGCTCTTCCTTCACTTCGCTTGGTACTTTTTTGCAAGCCTCGACGTTACTATGATTTCCCACAAGATGATTTTTCAACCTTGTAATCCCTCCTTTGCAAATTTTCTTACAAAAATTGCATTCCACGTATAAATGAGCTTTATTAACTCTCGGAGCTGCAGTGCCATATTTCCAAGCTGGATCTTTTCTACCCATAATAATAATTCACTGTAATAATAATAAAAAATTGTTATTACATTTTGATAACAGAATTATGAACAACACTAGTCATGTACTCATGTTAACATTGATAGAATTTATTACTGTTCAAAAACTGAATATAGATTTATGTTTGATTGTGATTCAGGAACAACGTTCACAGGGCATCACCAACATTAACATGATGACCTAGATCAAGATCAGTGTTATAAACTTGCCAATCCTAAGTCCTAAGTTATTATTTTGGTGACATTAACAATTTATGTAAACAAACAGACAATACATCAAGATTCTCTCAAGTACACAACAAAAACTGTTTGACAAGTTTATAACAGTGATCTGTTTGTTCAAAACTATTTTGTTACATTTGATCACCCGCAGCAAGCCGGCAACGAAAAAAAAACCCTTAACCAAATGAAGGGAAATAAACTGAGACTACATTATTGGAAAAAGACAAAAACAGAGGACTTAACCAAATAACAGAGTCACTTAGCAGTTAGCATTCAGAAGTCAGAACTCAGAAATATTAGTTAATAATTTCGTAATAGCAGTGTTATCAGTAATGATAGTAACAAAATAATGCTAAATAGACTTTCACTTAGCAGTTTGTCATACAGGAGCTTGCATACGATATCAACATTGCAACTCCCAGCTAAAAATTTGCTCTCCAGCTTTAACTTTCATATAAAATACAATAAATTGACATAAAGACTCCACAATTGCAATTGTATTCTTAATATTAAAATATAAAGAAAAAGTAAACAGAAAATGAAAACAGATACGGTAATCAGGAAAAGAAGGAAAAGAAGGAGAAGAAGGAAGAGAAGGAGAAGGAGAAGGAGAAGAAGGAGAGCAGCAGCACGACGAAGAAGAGGAGCAGCAGACGCGACGCGGCGATGAGGCGACCGCGACGAAGAATCAACAGGCGAAGCCGCGAAGCCGCGAAGGAGAAAAAGAAAACAGAAGAAGGAAGAAGGAAGAAGGAAGAAGGAAGAAGGAAGAAGGAAGAAGGAGAAGGAGAAGGAGAAGGAGAAGTCGCGAAGAGGAGAGCAGCGAAGTCGATCAAAACAAATCGGTATGCCAAATCTGACCTTAGGGTTTTTTTTAAAGCCAAAATGAGGCGCACGCCTCGCGACGCCTTGAGGCTTAAGCCTCAACCGATAAAGGCATAAGTCTCACCAATTCCATGAAAAGCTCACGCCTCGCACCAGACTTTGTCCGCCTCGCTACGAGGTGCGCCTTGAGGCGCACACCTCGAGCGCTATTTCGAACATTGGCCATTAGATGTCAAGTGTTCTTTACCTAAAGTGAAATGTACTCATTTTCGAGCATGTGAGTCACTTGCTACTGTTTTTGCTGATTCTAACCAATACCTTGTGTGCTTCAGTAAGTGATTTGAATGGAAGTAAATTCAACCCAAGTAGCTGGGGTAGGATCTCGAAGGGTATAGATCTCTTGCACACAAATTAGGTTTAATAACAAACTTGTTCACTTATAAGAAAGACGATAATTGACACAACGGATAAATTGACTAAACAGTCACAATATTTCATAAATTTGAAAATAATAAGTTAACCCTAAAA
This sequence comes from Panax quinquefolius, assembly GCA_020205615.1. Classification (NCBI taxonomy): domain Eukaryota; kingdom Viridiplantae; phylum Streptophyta; class Magnoliopsida; order Apiales; family Araliaceae; genus Panax; species Panax quinquefolius. Next base: position 91,902,400 of record CM035165.1, read on the forward strand.
CACATGAAAACATCCTTTAAATACTAACCAATAAGCTGAAAAACGTAATTATGCAAGGAATAATGAAATTACGAAAATATCCAAATAAACTCAAAATTGGATAAAACTTCGGAAGGTCAAAACACCTCCTTCCAAGCCTTTTTTGAGCTTCAAACGGTGTCCGTTATGGCCGCATGCGATGAGCCTTGTAGGGCTCGTCGCAAGCTTCGATTTGATATATTATGGGGCCCGTAACTTCAAACCGATCAAAAGTTTTATGCTCAAAACAAAATGAACCCATCTTAGACTTGGATTTCCTTTTCCAACTAGGACTCTACCTTGGACCGTGTCAGTAATCATGATCACTAATATTCCCGAGGGGAACTTTGAAATTTGTATATATAGAAATATTAGTTTGTATATAAATATTTGTATCCAAGTGATTTTATCATAGAATTATATCATTATAGTTTGTTCAGAAATTCTCAGATCATATTGAAATCTAGATCAATTTATGAATGCATCGGTGTAATGAAGTTCATATATTATTTTATGACCAGATTATCCATTACTTATTGTGATGATTTTTTCATTAAATGTTTAAAAAAAAAAAAAAATTAAATACAAGAAAATGGCTGCAAGGAATTTAGTTTCCAGTTTTCTATCCTGCAAAGCCTGGTGTCTGGTTTGCAATTCCATAATGTCAAATTCAGCTGACAATTGGATCTTATAATAATCTCAAGACCTGGATTGCCACAACTTAAGCTTTCATCTTGCCATATTGTTTTCCTTTTTCTCTTTTGATTTCTTATTACTATTTAAATCTACCCAATCCTCTTAGCTGCCCTGTAGTTTCAAAACTGGGACCCATTAACATGGCCAGAAGAGACTAGAACCATCTGACTAAATCAAGGTTATAGGGAGCTCATGCTTGTTTTACTTGCCTTTAAAAGGATTCAGATCGAGTTATGTGAAGATGGAGGAAGCTAAGCCCCACCCCACCCTCCCTCCCGGGGGACGGTTTTGGCAGCATGTATCTAGTTTATATTGTTTGATAGTAGTGAATCCTAAAGGATGTGTTTTAGGCTTTCTACCCATTTGTATTGTGAAATTGGATAAAAAAATGTAGAGCAAATAATATGCGGTATAGCTAACTAGTGTTTAATTTGCGTTTTTATTTTTCTTCAGTCTTACCGGCTTTTGTTTGGTATTTGAATCCCACCACTTTTGTTTTGGTGACTCCAGGACGATACAGCTGATGAGCTAGCTGAGAGTATCTACCAGTTTGTGTCCTCATTGCCAAAGCCCACTCGACAAGTTGTTGAAGAACCTATACCAGAGCATATTCAGAAAATGTTCGATGAAGCACAAAACAGTGATGATCACCATCACCATGCTCATGGTGCCCATGATCACCATCATGGCCATGATAATACGGCTGGTTATCTGGACGCCTATGGGCTTAATAGTGGATGGGGGAGTTGATATCTCCTTCTTACACGCGGATTCCTCCCTTTGTGTGAGTGTGTGGGTGGGCGCACGCGTGTTTGGCGTTGTATTTTTAATACTGATTTTTGTAGAAAAGATTCCTTCAACCTGGAAGCTCAATTCCTGCAGATTGTTGAATCTTGAAGTATTAATGCTTACAGATTTTTGTGGATGAAGCTGTTACTATTTTCATATCTTGCTGAGCTACAAGTATAAGAATTTGTTCTCAAAAAAAGAGGGAATCTGCTAGTCTTGTCATATTTTTAAGTTATTCTTTTTCTCTTTTGGGATTGTCTTATTTTGTAGGTTATCCTTTTCTTTTCTTCTGGGAAATGGAATTCATTTTGAGTAAGGTTAAAATTTAATGTTGGAGGTAAACTAATTTTCTGTATTACTTTACTCCATTCAAAACCTATAGCCTATCCAAATATTTCTATTTATTAATTTTCATTTAATTACAATAAACGTTTAGAGCTTGAAAATATATGTTCTTAATGTAATTAAATATATTTCTTAACCCAATAATACTTTTATCAACAAAATAATAATAATAATTTACTTAGAAAAAAGATTGGTAAAATGATTATTTTAACTATTTAAAACTGATTTAGATATTTAATTGTCAAAAGTAATTTGAAAAACAATAATTTCGTTTTATCCAAAATTGTAGATAAAAGGTGAAAAGACTAAATTGTTTTTAAATATAAGTATTTTAATAATATAGACATTGCTACTATACAAAACTAAAGTATATGAGCACTATTTGTGAACTTTAAAAACTACCGAAAGAAAAAAAAAAAAGAAAAGTAGATACATATTGGAAAGAAAGTCACAATACTATTTGTAACATTTCTTAAGAAATAACAGAATAAGATTTGGAAGAATATAACCTTTTTTATTTACAAAACTTTCTTCCCCAAATTGATAGCATTAGGTAGGAAAATAAAATCGTTTAATAATAAAAAGATTGCTATTTATATCTTCCAATTAAATATTATGATTTTTATTGAGATAATATATAATAACACTATTTAAATAAGTCGTGCATGTACATGAATAATCATCTATTTATGTGATTTTTTTTTTATTGTTGATAGAGTAATAAATATCATTTAAAATATTAAGTGTAGTTGCAACAATTATAAAAGTGTCATACCAATTGTTACAAATTGTTCACTACCTCCCGGTTGCAATCGTGCGGCGAAGGTGGTGACGCCGATATTGCAATGTTCACTCGGGGATTGATTTGTCTAGCGCAAAGTCAATCCAGCGTAAATCTATAAGCAGCCTAACACACGATTCGAGCTGACTGAAAAAAAATCTGACGAGGACTCGGATTCGCTAATAATATGATTCAAATCTAAACATTAAAAATAGTTGAATAAAAATATGAGTAGAATATAAAGCAAGGTTATACTCGATTCGTTTAGATTCAAACTACTGAATTTTTGATTGTGATTCGATATATATACTGGTTAATACATATTCGATTAGATGTTTGATAAATTCTCTTATAATATATATTCCTCCACTTCCAAATTAATTTTCGGTTTTGATTTTTTAAGTCAAATTGACTATTTTTAGAATTAATAATTAAGCATATATAAATATATTTCTAAAATTATAAAAATTCGGATTAGTAATAAATTGTATATACTTTCTTTTGGTTATAATCTCTTCACCTATATTTTAGCAAAAATAGTTAAAATATTAATTTTAAAAATGATCAATTTGACTTTAAAAAGTCAAAACTGAGCAATTAATTTGGGACAGAGGGAGTACAATTTTAAATCAAATTAGGATAATTAGTTATTATTTTGTTTTGTTTTTAATTTTAATTGTGATTTTATATTTGTAAAGTGTAATAATAAATATATTTTCTCATTTTTAAGTAAAATAACAAATTCAATTTATAATTATATTTATTATAAAACTAGTTATTATGTGGAGACTCGAATTCGAGCTTGACTTTGAAGCTCGCGAGTAGTTTGAATAAATATTCGAGTCGATTCGGATCAAATTCGAGTAATAAATATTCGAGTCGAGTCGAATCTGTAGAAATTTTTAAATATTATTCGATACGAATTTATAATTTCGAGTCGAATTCGAGTAGCTCTCTGTTCACTCCGATTCGACTCGTTTACACCCTTAAGCCCGCGTGGGCGTCGAGACTGCGGAACGTGGTGAGATGTTATGATCATAATTGCAATGTATGGGGTTTGTGTTCCACATTGATGGTATAAGACTTTGATGTGGAGTATTTTATAAACTTTGGGCTCTCCTACCTTAACAACTAATTGATGTTTTGAACACTGTACTAGGGGTCGATTTTCATTATGTTTATCGAATTTTTTTTGTTACAAACACATTACTATACTCAAAAAAGATTACAAAATGGTCATTGTTTAACATTCTGTTATGCGGCAGGTGACGTGTTGATTTTTTGGTAATTGTAATACTAAGAGACAATTTTAATTTTGGTTACCGAAACTTTTTTGTTACATTCTAGTTATCAAAATACCAAATATATTAAAAAATTAGTGATTTATTACAAAATGTTTTCCCAACTGGGTTTTGAATTCAAAATTTTGAGAGCTCTGACTATTCATCTTCTTCTTGCTTATATGATTTTCCGGTGAGTCTGCTGAAGCTACCATAAACTCCGGCAAACCTATAATAAATTCTTCATCCGAATTCGCCTATAAACACTAAGTAGTATCACCAAATTCTAATAAGATGCGATCTGTTAGCCAAAATAACTGACTCAAAAAACAGACTGGATTTACATTTTCTGACCAGATCAATATGCCTCATACACATAGTAGAATCGTCTCAGGTTAAAAATCCCCCCAAAAGTTTGCTAAATTTTCCATTATATTTTCAGTCCATGCTTGAATTGGAATGCCAGAAACTTATGTCCATATTGACTCTTTTTTCTTCTTCTTCCAGAAGGCTGAACTTTTTGATCAAAATAACTCCTCCGTGAAGTTGTTTCTTAAACTTAGTTTCAACCTTAATTCTTTCTTCTTCATTTTCCAGCACCCATCGAGAAATGGGTCTGCGAGATAGACTTCTATTACAAAGCAAACCCAATTCTTCATTTTTTTTACCCTATAATGGACACCTTTGGATGATGCAAAATTATAAAATCACTAATTTATAATATTTTTTATACTTCGATAATGAGTGTAACAAAAAAAAAGTTTTAATAGCAAAAATAAAAATCAATCTCTAGTAGAATGACTAAAATATTAATTAATTTGATTCACGTCACCTGTCACATAATTAACATCGGTTAACCGTTAGTCTAGTCAGCACTTTCGTTCATTTTTTTGGACGAAATGTTAAGCAATGACTATTTTATAACTTTTTTTTTGTATAATAACGTGTTTGTAACAAAAAAATTTTCAATAACTACAATGAAAATCGACCCCTAGTAAAATGACCAAAATATCAATTTAGCCATGAGTAATATTACTACCACATAAAACCGAGTACATACTACTCACATACATAATGATATGATTCCACACGATTTGCTTTAGTCGTGGTATAATTCGTGACGCCCTCTAAAATAGGTCCATTCCATCCAACCCATTCTCGAGTAAGCCAAATACATGATGATGAAATAACTACAACTTTATTATTACAACATATAAAGCTGTGAGTTTAAATGAGATATTGCCATCTGAGGCAATATCCTGCGCAAATAAATCCCCATCATAATTATTGATACATTATTTTATAAAATGGTGAGGACTACTAAACAACTCTCTCTAGAACCTTCATTCCCATCCCCGATTAAGACTTCATACATTCTCGCCTCACGAGAGAAATGGAACAAAAAAAGAAAAGGGTGAAAGCTCAACTAGCCCAGGTAAAGAATGTTATGACTAAGATAATGTACAACAAATTATCGTTAGTCTTCAACGAGGAAAAATTTGATAGAATACAATAGACAACAAGTTTCGGATCAATATTCATAATGAAATAATAATTCATAGAAGAGTTACGTAGAGAATGAAATCTACTATAATCTATGAATTTAACGATCCATCATCAATATTTTATCCCGTAACATCAATCAATATATATCGGAATCAAATATTCATCTTTGCACTGCACTACTGGCCAAAGATATTCATCGATTAAGTCATGTTCATCTCAACACCTTTCATCTTTGCACTACGGGCCAAAGATATTCATCGATCGATCGTGTTCATCTCAACACTGTTCATCTTTGCACTATGGGCCAAAGATATTCATCAAGAAATCATTCATCTTTGCAGACTACGGGCCAAAGATATTGATAATATCATCATTTAAGACCGAGGATGATGAAAATATTTTTAAAAAAGCGAATCCGATTGAAACAAAATGACAAGGATTAAGGATTAAGGATTCGTACTTTGTTTTATCCATGTCCAACAATATCTCAAAAATAATCATCATAGTGGTGTAAAATTTAAGAATGATCAAAACATGGATACAATCAAAGCTAGTATCCGAATAGATATTTTGGACGAAAAGAAGAAATTTCATTTTTTATTGAATAGTGCCAGTATTCGTGAATAGTGTGCATATCGTGTGAATAAGACCAGAGTATCGTGAATAAGTAACTCAAACACCAAAAGATAGAAATTTCACAAAAAAAACATCTTCACGCCGTGAATAGTACTTCGTGAATAGTAACTTCGTGAATAGTAACTCGTGAATAAGTAACTCATGAATAGTAACCCCGACATGAAAAAGTTCCAAATTTGATAAAAGTTCCAACCAATATTTCAAAGATAATGATATTGAAGAAATAATATCATTTGAGAAGAAAATAACATCCCTTACCTCGAAAGATTAGTACTTCTAATTGGAATCTAGGGTATAGTCTTTGAAGGAACTTGCACCGTCTAACAATACTCAAAGTATACTCACAAGAATACGCTCAATATATCGAGAGAGAAATAGAGAAAACTTGGGTTTACGGTGTGTTTTTTCAATTCTAACCTAAGCACCCTATTTATAGAAAATGCTTAGAACACCAAAGTAGAAAATTGAATATAATATTAATATATTTTTCACATTTTCTTTAGCCCACCTTAGATAACTGATCTCAGCCCATTTGAATCACATGTGAGGCCAACTTAGTTGCAAAAAATGTTTTTCTCAAAATAATTAACTAAAACTCCCAAAAATTAATTATTTCGGAACTTTGGAACTTTAATAATTCATAAATAATAGCCTTTTTATCAGAAAATTCAAATCTCATGAAATTTTATAGAAAATTCAATTCTCTACAACTTTGCGGAAGAAAAGTTTTTTGAATTCCAAACAAAATTGACCGAAATCCACAAAGCAGGCGATTTTACAAAGCTATAATCAAATTTCGGTCAATAAATGGGGTCCACCAGACATGTTTAACATGTTTTAAATATTTATTGCAACAAAAAATACTCTTCCTCCTCGTATACTCATATATCCCACATTCGTTGTAAAAATATCACCATTATTATATTATTATAATATAATAATATATTTAAATAAAATATTTTATCGAGGAAAAGATAAAATTTCAATTTTCAACAATTGTCACATTAAAATTTTCTCCATCTATATCCACATAAAATTAATATTTTCCTTATCATATGAATCAATAATTAATTATTCACAAATAATATTACAAAATCACAATATTGACAAACGTGAGTTAAAGGAAGAGGGCTTTCAATAAGAATTTCTCCTTCTTGGCGCAATTAGGTGACCAAACCTCTCCTTAGGCGAACTTTCTAGACATTGCCAATAATGTTATCTAATAATATTATTCAGATAATATGAATTATTGCTCGATAATGAAAAATCTTTGTGTAATGACAATTATTGAAACAACAAAGAATATAAAATATCAACGCAAAGAATTATTAAATCAATAAAATCTTTGAATAAATTAATTCATCGTAACCATTATTGAGTAGTGCCTTCTTACGTAATAATCAATAATTGGTGCAATACTGGTGTCTTCTTGTTCAACAACGCGTATTAGTGTGTTTTAACCACAGGGTATTCCAACAAGATAATACTTGGTAACAACTACGGCAGTTATTTATAAACAACTTATATTTGTCGTTTTCTTCATCCAATCGCTTCCGTTATGGGGCCCATAAAAGATCTGCGGCCGTGCATACGAATATTCCCCGACGAGCACGAATATTCCACGACCAAACGAATATTCCCGACGATAATGAATATTTTATAACCACTTGCTTATTGAAATATTTGCATATTTTACCCATAACTATCCACATTAATCAAATCAACCCTTACTATTTCAAAATAATAAATAGAGGAAAATAAATTTCATTTATTAATAATTTGGGGTCTTACAACCTCCCCTCCTTATGAAATTTCGTCCTCGAAATTGACATACGTACCTGGTGTTTCGAAAAGATGAGAATACCTCGCTTTCATTTTCGTTTCCAACTCCCAGGTCATTTCCTCAATAGCATGGTTTCTCCACAAAACTTTAACTTGTGGTATAACCTCGGTACATGGACATGTTCTTTCCTCTACAAGATCTTGTGGTACCTCCTCGTGCGTTAAGTCTTTGGCTATCTCAAATGGGTTCTAACTTCAATAGCGTAGTTGAATTAGTCCACATATTTACGTAACATCGATACATGAAAAGCGTTATGAACACGCGTCATACTTGGCGGTAAAACGAGTCTATAGGCCACAGTTCCTATTCGATCGAGAATTTCAAAAGGATTAATAAATCGAAGGTTTGAGCTTTCCTCACCTCACCGATTCTCGCTTTTGAAATAACAACTTCTTGCACCTCCTTCTTCAAATTCATCACTCCGTTGTAGTGGCGAACAACTTTAACTTTATCGATTAAAGTCAATTATACTCGTATATCATCACGTGGGTACCTAGAGTTTTCATCTCCATCTCTATTATTTGTAAATTATAAGAAATGAGTCTTTGACAATATCGTACTCGTACTTGTATACGATCTTCTACTCAACACGTCAGCTACCACGTTCGCTTTTCCAGGATGGCATGGTCAGAACATGTGCTGAAATGAGTCTCCTCTTGAGTTCTTCGAAGCTCTTCCCACATTCCTTGCTCCATGTGACGCCCCCAAAATAGGTATACATCACCCATTTTGAGTTGTCAATACATGGTACAGAAACAACTACAACTTTATTACTACAACAGTAAAACTGTGAGTTTAAATACAAATATTATCTTCTAGACAATATCTATACTCAAATAAATCCTCATCACATTTATTGATACATTATTTTACAAAAATGGTGAGGACTACTAAACAATCCTTTCTAAAACCTTCATTCCATACCCAGAGCTCGCTTTCGCTTATATTCTCGCCTCCACGAGAAGAATGGAACAAAAAGGAAAAGGGTGAGCTCAACTAGCTCAAGAAAAGAATATTATTACTAAGATAATATACAACAAATTATCGTTAGTCTTCAACAGGAAAAATTTAATAGAATCTGATAGACAACAAATTTTAAATCAATATTCGCATGATGAAGTAATAATTCATTAGAAGAGTTAAGTAGAGAATGCAAACTACTATCTTCTATATATGAATTTAAAAGTTCATAAATCATCTTTTATCCCCTGTAACATCAATCCATAAACATCTGAATCAAATATTCATCTTTTGCACTCTGAGGCCAAAGATATTCATCGATTGGTCATGTTCATTTAAACACTGTTCATCTTTGCACTCTGAGCCAAAGATATTAATCGATCAGTCGTATGTTCATCTCAACACTGTTCATCTTTGCACTACAGCCAAAGATATTCTTCAGAAATCATTCATCTTTGCACTCTACTGAGCCAAAGATATTCAATAATATCATCATTTAAAGGCGAGGATGATGAAAATATTTTTAAAAAAGCGAATCCAAAGTGAAACAAAATGACAAGGATTAAGGATTAAGGATTCAGTACTTTGTTTTATCCATGTTCAAAATACCTCAAAATAATCATAGTGGTGTAAAATTCAAGAATGATCAAACATGGATACAATCGAGCTAGTATCCGAATAGATGTTTTGGACAAAAAGAAGAATTTTATTTTTGATTGAATAGTGCCGTATACGTGAATAGTCAGAGTATCGTGAATAGTCTTATATCGTGAATAGTAATCTCAGGCAAAAGATAGAAATTCCACAAAAACATTTTCACGCTTCATGAATAGTACTTGTGAATAGTAACTCGTGAATAGTAACTCATGAATAGTAACTTCGTGAATAGTAACTCATGAATAGTAACCCTGACATGAAAAAAGTTCCAAATTTGATAAAAGTTCCAACTAATATTTCAAAGATAATGATATTGAAGAAATAATATCATTACGAAAAAAAAAATAATATCCCTTACCTCAAAGAATTAGTACTTGGAAGGAAAGGCTGGGAAGTGATCTTTGAATGAAACTTGTCTGATGAAAACAACAACTCTCAAAGTATCTAAATACTCACAAAATACGCTCAATAATATAGAGAGAAAAGAGAAATCTTTGTTTCGGTGTGATTTTCAATTCTAACTTAGCCCTATTTATAGGAAAATGTTAGCCGTACAAAGCAGATTTGACTGCCACACACGATGGCTTTACTCGCTACTATTGCCACCCACCACATTTGAAATAAAATTCAGCACATTTCTTCACCAACCACAAGTGGGGCCCACTCAATTCTAGAATTTTCCACCAAAATCAATTATAACCCTAATTTAGAATCGGTCACCTCTTAAAATTCATAACAAATCATTCGTTCATTTTTAACGGTTCAAAATTTGTGGACATATACTCAACTTATGTATGTATAACATATCCAAAATTACAACGATCCAACGATTCGGATTAAAATTATAACTCACGCAATACATCGTAAAAATACTGATTTGATTTTTAATACCTCCATTCCGACAAAATTACTGATAAAACACCTCAACATTAAATCATTCAATTATAACCACATAAAATAAATAAATCCATCGTTTATAAATATTTTCTTATCATATCAATAATTAATTATTCACAAATAATATTATGAGAATCACAATTATGACAACCGGTAGCTCCTCAGGAAGAGGGGCTTTCCGATAAGGATTTCTCCTTACTGGCGCGCAATTAGGTGACCAAACCTCTCCTTGACAGAACTTTCTAGACATTGCCAATAATGCTATCTAACAATATTATTTAAATAATATGAATTATTGATCTGATAATGGAGATAATGTGCAGTGACAATTATTGAACAACAATAATATAAAATATCAACGCAAAGAATTATTGAATCAATAAAATAAAATATTGAGCAATAATTATCGTAACAATTATTGAGTAGTGCCTTCACGTAAGGATCAATAATTGATGCAATACTGCTGCAATCAAGTGTCTTCTTCGTGCAACCACCACGCGTATTCGTATTTTAAACCAAGGTATTCTAACGATCTTAATGCGGTAACAACTACTACAGTTATTTTTAACCAACTTATATTTGTCATTTTCTTCATCCAACCGCTTTCCAGTTATGGGGCCCACACATGGTCTGCTGCACTGGTAAATACGAATATTCCCCGACGATCACGAATATTCCACGACCAAACGAATATTCCCCGACAAAAATGAATATTTTATAACCACTTGCTTATTTTGAAATATTTGCGTATTTTACCCTTAACTATCCACATTAATCAAATCAACCCTTACTATTTCAAAATAATAAATAAAGGAAATTCCTTTTTATTTAAAAAAATTTCGGGGTCTTACACTCCATTTGAATTTTGTATCTCTACGAGTCAGCTGCGTTAATGGAATAGCGATTCGAGAATATCCTTCAACGAATCTCCGATAATAACCAACTAAGCCTGAAAGCTACGTATTTCGATTCCGAGCTTAGGTTGTTCTCAATCGTGACTCATATCCCAACCTTGGATAAGACGTTACAATGACACCTATCGGGTTTACTATCGCACGAATATGGTGTCCCCTACGAGATGCGGCCGGTGCATTCCACAAAGGAAGTCACCGGATAAAGGCTCAGTACCAAATTCTATAGTTGAATTTTTAACTCACGAAGTTCAATAGAGCCATTCGATATGAGATTTTAGAAATGAGTTTTTGTCTGGGGTTCAAATTCGATACAAAATTTAATATCGAGCTTTGGGAGTAAACCAAGAAATTCTTGAGGAAATACGTCGGGAAAAAAACAATAACAACAAGAATATTATTCAAATCGGCGTGTCTTTATTCAAATCCATAACATGGACTAAGAAAACTTGACATCCATAATAAACGAATGACTTCATGGCGATATGAAAATGTTTGACTACAATGGTTTGATTGCTTGAATTGAATAACGGAGTTGCTTAGGAATATAAAAACTAACAACCTTACGAAAGTAATCAATTTCGGCATGATGAGTAGTTAACCTTAAAATCACATCAAAAGAAAATATCTCAATAGAAATAAGGTTAACAGGTAATGTGATAGTGCCAACTTGGATCAAACAAGATTTCTAAACAACGGATGTAATGAAAGTTTCTCCTAACGGAGTCTCCATAAATAGGTCAAAGTCTAATTTCTCCATAGTCAAGTTCAAACGTTGAGTATGAAGAGAGATAAAAGAATGGGTAGAAGCGGTATCTAGTAAGGTATAAACTTCGCAAGAATTTATAATTTAACTAACGTGCTAACTTCGTCGGGTTCCTCGCATTTTGATAGGTCACGACAAACGCTCTTCCGAGAATCGTTGACTTTGACTTTTTCGGGACATCCTTTTGAGTCACCATTCTTTGGGATGGGTTTCGATATCGTACAATCTCGAGCGATATGTCCTTCTTTTCCACAATTATAGCATACCTTAAACTGTTGTGGGCAGTTTGGGCTGATATATCCCTCTTTCCCGCATTTGTAACATACGACCGGTGGTCTTTTTCTCCTCCTTGGAACTAGTTCTTCATCTGGGCCGACATCTTCACATGGTCGTTGTTGAATCTCCTCTTTTTAAAATCTCCTCGACTCGCTTCTTCTATTTTCATGGCCACGATTACCACGTGAGTGGTAACCGCTTTGTCCGTATTCTTCTTTCTCCGCTTGTTATCGTTATTCGATGATCTGCTTATCTTGAGTATGATCACGGTTATGGTCCTCGGTTGAACGTATTCGTTATCTCGCTCTAACAATGAGAGCCTCATTGACAACATCCGAATAGAGAAAATTTATGAGAAATGAGATCTTGGCGTATCTTGGGTTTCAAACCTCTCGAAACATCCGCGTCATACGTTCCTCATTCTCCACCAAATGAGGTGTAAACTCGATAACTCCATGAACTTCGCCTCGTCTTTGGGACACCGTCATGTTATTCTCGCTCCATCTAATAAACTCCACTTCCTTCATATACGACGAATACTTTCGGGGAAGTACTTGTCATTGAAGCATTTCTGAAATGTCTCCCATGACATCGCCGAAGTCTTGTTGGATGGGTACGCTTCACGATTCCCACCAAGAATCGCCTCGCCACGGAACATAAAGGTGGCGAATGGAACTTTCTGTTCCTCCGTGCATCCCAAGACATCGAATATCTTGGTAATTTGTTTGACCCACGTCTCGCCTTTAATCGGATCCCGCTTTCCCAGAATTCGGTGGTCCCAACTCTTTGAAGCGCTTGGTTTGTGACCACCCGGTGAATTGCTATCATTTCCTCCTATATTTTGAACACGAGTCTCCCCTAAATCGATTTTGCATGAAGCGTAAAAGCTTCTAAACATCCCTCGTTCATCATACGCTTCGGTGGTGTTGTTCACCGGAGGTACATTGTCGACTGTTGCATGTTCTCCTCGTTAGTAAAGTCACAGGCATCTCCATGGTCTCATTTACTCCATTGTTAATATTCTCGATCGACATTCTCAAACATCACATATAAAACAAGGGTTAATTAAACAAATTAACATACCACATAATATCCACATACTCGACTACCTAACTAACAAATAAGCTTAGGTAGGGCACTTTAGCGAAGGATTTACTCATCTCTCCCTCCTAGTTCTATTCCCGATCTCCGCCAGAGATCATATCCTAAGCTCGATACCAAGCGTGGCGCCCCCAAAATAGGTCCATTCCATCCAACCCATTACGAGTCGCCAAATACATGGTACGTGAAATAACTACAACTTTATTATTACAACATATAAAGCGTGAGTTTAAATACGAGATATTGCCATCTAGACAATATCCACACGCAAATAAATCCCCATCATAATTATTGATACATTATTTTATAAAAATGGTGAGGACTACTAAACAACTCTCTCTAGAACCTTCATTCCATACCAGTGACTAGTACTTCGCTACATTCTCGCCTCACGAGAAGAGAAATGGAACAAAAAGGAAAAGGGTGAGCTCAACTAGCCCAAGTAAAGAATGTTATGACTAAGATAATGTACAACAAATTATCGTTAGTCTTCAACGAGGAAAAATTTGATAGAATACAATAGACAACAAGTTTTGGATCAATATTCAAATGAAATAATAATTCATAGAAGAGTTACGTAGAGAATGAAATCTACTATAATCTATGAATTTAACGGTCCATCATCAATATTTTATCCACGTAACATCAATCAATATATATCTCGGAATCAAATATTCATCTTTGCACTACATGTGCCAAAGATATTCATCGATTGGTCATGTTCATCTCAACACTGTTCATCTTTTTTACTACGGGCCAAAGATATTCATCGATCGGTCGTGTTCATCTCAACACTGTTCATCTTTGCACTATGGGCCAAAGATATTCATCAAGAAATCATTCATCTTTTGACTACGGCCAAAGATATTCGAGTAATATCATCATTTAAGGCGAGGATGATGAAAATATTTTAAAGAAAGCGAATCCGGTGAAACAAAATGACAAGGATTAAGGATTAAGGATTCGTACTTTGTTTTATCCATGTCCAACAATACCTCAAAAATAATCATAGTGGTGTAAAATTTTAGAATGATCAAAACATGGATACAATCAAAGCTAGTATCCGAATAGATATTTTGGACGAAAAGAAGAAATTTTATTTTTCGATTGAATAGTGGCAGTATTAAGTGAATAAGTCGTCAGTATCGTGAATAAGACCAGTACACGTGAATAGTAACTCAAACACCAAAAGATAGAAATTTCACAAAAAACATCTTCACGCTTCGCGAATGAATAGTACTCGTGAATAGTAACTCGTGAATAGTAACTCGTGAATAGTAACTCATGAATAAGTAACCCCAGACATGAAAAAGTTCTAAATTTGATAAAAGTTCCAACCAATATTTCAAAGATAATGATATTGAAGAAATAATATCATTTGAGAAGAAAATAACATCCTTACCTCGAAAGATTAGTACTTCTATTTGGAATCTAGGGTATAGTCTTTGAAGGAACTTGCACCGTCTAACAATACTCAAAGTATACTCACAAGAATACGCTCAATATATCGAGAGAGAAATAGAGAGAAACTTCAGTTTCTGGTGTGTTTTTTCAATTCTAACCTAAGCACCCTATTTATAGAAAAATGCTTAGAACACCAAAGTAGAAAATTGAATATAATATTAATATATTTTTCACATTTTCTTTAGCCCACCTTAGATAACTGATCTCAGCCCATTTGAATCACATGTGAGGCCAACTTAGTTGCAAAAAATGTTTTTCTCAAAATAATTAACTAAAACTCCCAAAAATTAATTATTTCGGAACTTTGGAACTTTAATAATTCATAAATAATAGCCTTTTTATCAGAAAATTCAAATCTCGCGAATTTTTATAGAAAATTCAATTCTCTACAACTTTGCAGAAGAAAGTTTTTTCGAATTCCAAACAAAAATTGACCGAAATCCACAAACGAGGCGATTTTACGTTTATAATCAAATTTCGATTCGATAAATGGGGTCCAACCGACATGTTTAACATGTTTTAAATATTTATTGCAACAAAATACTCTTCCTCCTCGTATACTCATATATCCCACATTCGTTGTAAAAATATCACCATTATTATATTATTATAATATAATAATATATTTAAATAAAATATTTTATCGAGAAAAAGATAAAATTTCAATTTTCAACAATTGTCACATTAAAAATTTTCTCCATCTATATCCACATAAAATTAATATTTTCCTTATCATATGAATCAATAATTAATTATTCACAAATAATATTACAAAATCACAATATCGACAACCGAGCGGTTCAAGGAAAGGGGGCTTTCAATAAGAATTTCTCCTTCTTGGCGCATAATTAGGTGACCAAACCTCTCCTTAGACGAGAACTTTCTAGACATTGCCAATAATGTTATCTAATAATATTATTCGGATAATATGAATTATTGCTTCGATAATGAAAAATCTTGTGTAATGACAATTATTGAAACAATGACAATATAAAATATCAACGCAAAGCAATTATTAAATCAATAAAATCTTTGAGCGATAATTATCGTAACCATTATTGAGTAGTGCCTTCTTACGTAATAATCAATAATTGGTGCAATACTGAGTGTCTTCTTGTCAACAACGCAGTATTAGTGTGTTTTAAACCACCGGGTATTCCAATGAAGATTAATCGGTAACAACTACGTAGTTATTTATAAACAACTTATATTTGTCGTTTTCTTCATCCAATCGCTTTCAGTTATGGGGCCCAAAAAGCTGCTACTGTCGTGCATGCGAATATTCCCAAGCGATGCAGAATATTCCACGACCAAACGAATATTCCCAAGCGATAATGAATATTTTATAACCACTTGCTTATTCGAAATATTTGCATATTTTACCCATAACTATCCACATTAATCAAATCAACCCTTACTATTTCAAAATAATAAATAGAGGAAAATAAATTTTATTTATTAATAATTTGGGGTCTTATAATACCAATATGCATGCGAGTGTATGTGAGCGATTTTTATGTGATAGGGGGTGTTTGTTTATAGCTGAATCTGAATGGCTAAATCAGTCAGTGCGTTTGTTTTGGTCTGAATGGCTGAATCGGTAAGATGGACGAGCTGAATGGCTAAGTCAGATTTTTTTAGTTGAATGGCTGAATGAGCACCTGAATGAAGTAAATTTTTTTTTAAAATTTTAAAAAATATTAACTATTATATTAAGTAATATTAAATAAATTTACAATAATTTTGAATTTTTTCAGAGGGGTAAAATAATTTTTTTTTTGTCATTAAGATGTTTTAGACATGCCAATTGTGACGCCCCCAAAATAGGTATACATCACCTATTCTGAGTCGCCAAATACATGGTACAGAATACAAATACAATCTTAATTATACAACTGTCGTGTAAAATATAACAAAACAAATGCTGTGAGTTTTAATACAAATATTGTCATCTAGACAATATCCACACTCAATTGAGTCCTCATTACATTTATTGTCACACTATTTAACAGAATAATGAGGACTACTAATACACCATCTAGGACCATCACTCTCGCCCTTCCCAGACTCGCGTCCGGCTACATTCTCATTTCCTGAAGAGAACAGTGAAAGAAAGGGTGAGCTCAACTAGTCCAGTAAGAAATATTATGACTAAGATAATGCAGATTAAATTATCATTAGCCTTAAATAGTGTTAAACTG
This sequence comes from Panax quinquefolius, assembly GCA_020205615.1. Classification (NCBI taxonomy): domain Eukaryota; kingdom Viridiplantae; phylum Streptophyta; class Magnoliopsida; order Apiales; family Araliaceae; genus Panax; species Panax quinquefolius. The sequence goes on from CM035165.1 coordinate 91,919,527, forward strand.
ATACAATATAACAAACATCAAGTTTAACTGCAGCGGAACAAGCAATCCATTAAAAGAGTAAAGTAGAGAATAAAATCTACTATCTTTTTATGATTTAAAAGGGTTTTCATCACTTTTATATTGGGACTCGGCTTAAAAATAATCCACATCATCGAATCACCCCTCGTTCTACTACCAAGGATATTCTTTAGTATCACGACCACAAATTATCCATGCACTACGGGCCAAGGACATTCGTGTATTCAGTAATGGTCATGATCATGCCATCAACTGTCCATCAATGCACTACGGGCCAATGAGGACTTTTACCACATCATTTGTAACATTACGGTCATGATTACACCGAATAATCCCTGGTCATAATCATACTAAGTCCATCTATGCACTACAAGCCATAGATGACTTTCAAAAAATATAAACATGAGGATGATGACAATGATATAAGAATTCAATAAAACAAGTTCAAGAATTAATTTATTCAGGAACTAATAACGTCCAAATTATCAACATGATACTTCTTTGTAGAGTAAAATTCAAGAATGCTCAAAAGAATATTTCCATGAAAAGATACTGGATGAAGCGCAAATATCAAGAATATTCTACTAATTTCATGGAGTATAGAAGTCAAAACTTTAACCAACTGAGTATAATAAGGAATAGAATAACAAAAGAAATCACCAGGCACGCGATAGACCACACATGCAGGTTATTTCAACAGAATAATAATTAACGAAACCGTGTGCGGCGTAAAACGCATACGTATACGATATTCAATGAATAATAAAGATCGAATCAGTCCCGGCATAAAAGCGCATGCGTATGTAAGAGAATATTTCAGCGAGAATAATAAAGCGGAATCGAGTCCAGTAGTAAAAGCATGCATGGGATATTCCAATGAGAATAATAAAGACGGAATCGGGTCCTCGTAAAAGCGCATGCACAAGATATTCCAATAGAATAATAACGAATGGAATAACAGAAGAATTTCACCAAGTATAGGGTAGCCCGCGTATACATGTTGTAAGACCCCGAAATTTTTTTAAATAAAAAGGAATTTCCTTTATTTATTATTTTGAAATAGTAAGGGTTGATTTGATTAATGTGGATAGTTAAGGGTTAAATATGCAAATATTTCAAAATAAGCAAGTGGTTATAAAATATTCATTTTGTCGGGGAATATTCGTTTGGTCGTGGAATATTAAATATCGCTTCGGGGAATATTAAATATTTACTCAGCATGACCATGTGTGGGCCCATAACTTGAAAGCGATTGGATGAAGAAAGCGACAAATATAAGTTGGTTAAAATAACGGCGTAGTTATTCTGGTCAAGATCTGTTGGAATACCGATTGGTTAAAATACGATGTCTGGCGTGGTTGCATAAAGATAGCATTACAGTATTGCATGCGGTATTGTTGAATTATTGATCCTTACGTGAAGAAGGCACTACTCAATAATTTTCATGTAGTTCTTATTGATATTTTATTTTATTGATTGATAATTCTTTGCGTTGATATTTTATATTATTGTTGTTCAATAATTGTCTTTGCACATTATCTCCATTATCGGATCAATAATTCATATTATTTGAATAATATTATTAGATAGCATTATTGGCAATGTCTAGAAAGTTACTGTCGAGGAGAGGTTTGGTCACCTAATTGCGGCGCCCGAGAAGGAGAAATCCTTATTGGAAAGCCCCTCTTTCTGAGGAGCTACTGGTTGTCATAATTGTGATTACGTAATATTATTTGTGAATAATTAATTATTGATTCATATGATAAAGAAATATTTATTTTATGTGGATATAAATGATGGATTTATTTATGTGGTTATAAATGAAGAAATTATGTTGAGGTGTTTTATCAGTATTTTATCGGATTGGAGGTATTAAAAATTAAATCGGGGTTTTGAGATATATTATGGGATTATAATTTTTAATCAAACCGTTGGATAATGGTAATTTTTGGGTATGTTATACATACATAAGTTGAGTATATGTCCACAAATTTTGAACCGTTAAAAATGCACGAATGATTTGTTGTGAATTTTAAGAGGTGTCGGATTGAAATTAGGTTTATAATTGATTTTGGTGGAAAATTCTAGAATTGAGTGGGCCCCACTTGTGGTTGGTGAAGAAATGTGCTGAATTTTATTTCAAATGTGGTGGGTGGCAATAGTAGCAGGTAAAGCCATCGGTAGGTGGTCAAGTGCGCTTTGGCGTCTTAACATTTTCCTATAAATAGAGGGCTAAGTTAGAATTGAAAATCACACCGTAAACAAAGTTTTTCTCTTTCTCTCTATATTATTGAGCGTATTTTGTGAGTATTTAGATACTTTGAGAGTTCTTTATTCAAGATACAAGTTTCATTCAAACATCACTTAGACCTTTCCTTCCCAAATCTTCGATTCTTTGAGGTAAGGGATATTATTTTTTCAGTAATGATATTATTTCTTCAATATCATTATCTTTGAAATGTTGATCTGAAAGTTTTATCAAATTTGGAACTTTTTCATGTCGCGGTTATTATTCATGAGTTACTATTCACGAGTTACTATTCATGAGTTACTATTCACGAGTTCTTATTCACGCAGTACTATTATGAAGCGTGAAAATGTTTTTTGTGGAATTTCTATCTTTTGGTGTTTGAGTTCTTATTCACGATATCGAGACTATTCACGTATATGGCACTATTCACGATATCTCGGCACTATTCATCGAAAAATAAAATTTCTTCTTTTTGTCCAAAATATCTATTTTGGATACTAGCTTGATTGTATCCATGTTTTGATCATTCTTGAATTTTACACCACTATGATTATTTTTGAGGTATTTTTGGACGTGGATAAAACCAAGTACGAATCCTTAATCCTTGTCATTTTGTTTCCTTTGGATTCGTTTCTTTAAAATATTTTCATCATCCTCGGTCTTAAATGATGATATTATTGAATATCTTTGGCTGTAGTGCAAAGATGAATGATTTCTGAAGAATATCTTTAGCTTTTGTAGTGCAAAGATGAGCGGTGTTTAAATGAACATGACCGATCGATGAATATCTTTGGCCTTTAGTGCAAAGATGAGCAGTGTTGAGATGAACATGACCGATTGATGAATATCTTTGGCACGTAGTGCAAAGATGAATATTTGATTTGAGATGAATATTGATTGATGTTACGAGGATAAAATATTGATGATGGATCGTTAAATTCATAGATTATAGTAGATTTCATTTCTCTACGTAACTCTTCTATGAATTATTATTTCACTGCGAATATTGATCCGAAACTTGTTGTCATTGTATTCTATCGATTTTCCACGTTGGAGACTAATGATAATTTGTTGTATATTATCTTAGTCATAATATTCTTTCTTGGGCTAGTTGAGCTCACCCTTTTCCTTGTTGTTCCATTTTTCTTCTCGGGGAGGCAAGAATGTGGCGAGTACTAGTCGGGGTATGGAATGAAGGTTCTAGAGAGAGTTGTTTAGTAGTCCTCACCATTTTGTAAAATAATGTATCAATAAATGTGATGAGGATTTATTTGATATAGATATTGTCTAGAAGATAATATTTGTATTTAAACTCACAGTATATATTGTCGTATTTCACACGACATTTGTATTATTGAAGTTGTAGTTTTGCTTCTTGTACCATGTATTTGGCGACTTCGAGAATGGGTGTTGTGTATACCTATTTGGGGGGCGTCACACATGTTATTCCAATGAGAATAATAAATAATGGAATAATGAAGTTCTCTTAATGAATACAAAAGAAATAATACTCCTTCTTTGTAAAATCCCAACTTTTGAATAAAGATGATTTTTCTATAAATATTATTTTTGAATATTATGGAGTGAAATTGATATAATGTTATAGTTGTGGGTAATATTTATAAATTTTGCAAAAAATACATGAGTTGTTATATAATATTCGATTGGTGGGGAATATTCGTTTTAACAGGGAATATTCGTACAACCAAGACAATCATTGGTGGGACCCATAACGGAATTATTGTCGGATTGAGAAAAGCGACAAAAATACTTTTATGAAAATAACGGCGGAAGTTTTTACCGTTAAATGTTGAAACACCCGGTGTTAAAGTATATAATGTCTGGCGTGGTTGCATAGTAGTAATACGATATTAATTATTGATGCTTTACGTGATAAGTCACTCGGTTTTGTTGGTATTATTAATGTAATAATACATAAAATCTTTTATATAAAACATAATACTTTTATAAAGTTATTCAATAATTAGAATATATTATATTTTATTATGCATAGTGTTGGCATAGTGCCTGTGTAACACCCCCAAAATTAGGTATACATCACCCATCTTGGGTCGTCAGATACATGGTACAAAATTCAGATACAACTTACTAATACAACTGTCGTGTACAATACGACAAAACATAACTCTGAGTTTGAATACAATTATTGTCTACTAGAGATCATACAAACTCAAAAGGAGTCCTCATTACAATTATTAACACACTATTTCACAGAATAGTGAGGACTACTAATGCTATCCTCTGGACCGTCACTCCGTTCCCCGACTAGTCCTTGCTATGTTCTCATTTCCTAAAGAGAACAATGAAAGAAAAGGTGAGCTCAACTAGCCTAGTAAGAAATATTATGACTAAGATAATGCAGAATAAATTATCATTAGTCTCCAACAATGTTAAACTGATAAAATATAATAGACATCAAGTTTAAGCTGCTGGTAAAACAAGCAATCCATTAAAAGAGTCAAGTAGAAAATAAAATCTACTATCTTTTATGATTAAAAAGTTTTTCATCATCTTTATTATCATTGAGACTCGACAATAAATATTCCACATCATCGAATCACCCCCGCTTTTCTGACGATGATATTCTTTTTAGTATCACGACCACAATTATCCATGCACTACTGGCCAAGAATATTTGTGTATTCATTAATGGTAATGATGATCATGCCAAAGCTGTCCATCAATACACTACGGGCCAATGAGAACTTTTACCACATCATTTGTAACATTACGGTAAATGATTACAAGAATAATCCACAGTCATAATCATACCAAGTCCATCTATGCACTTCTGAGCCCACAGATGACTTTCAACAAAATATAAATATGAGGATGATGACAATGATATAAGAATTCAATAAAACAAGTTCAATAATTATTTTATCCGAGGAATTATTAACGTCCAAATTATCGACATGATCTTGTTTTGTAGAGTAAAATTCAAGAATGATCGGAAGAATATTTCCATGAAAAGATCTTTGGATGAAGCCTTGAAATATCGATGATATTCTACTAATTTCATGGAGTATAGAAGTCAAAACTTTAACCAATTTGAGTATAATAAATAATGGAATAACAAAAAGAAATCACCATGCATGCGGTGCTTTGCGCATAGGCGAGTTATTCAACAGAATAATAATAATGGAACGGGTTAGGCAAAAATTTTGCAAGCGGGATGTTCAACGAGAATAATAAAAATGGCGGAACCAGTCGGTGTAAAAACACATGACGAGGATGTTCAAGCAGAATAATAATAAAAGGCGGAACCGGTCCGATTGTAAAAACACATGAGATAGGATGTTCCAACGGAATAATAATAAAGACGGAACCGGTCAAGGTGTAAAAAACATCTGAGCGAGGATGTTCCAGCGAATAAAAGAATAATAGAAGAATGTCACCAAGTATAGGGTAAATGGCAGCGTATCTGAGTTATTCTAACGAGAATAATAAGAAATGGAATAACAACAGTTCTCTTCATGAATAAGAAAGAATAACACCCCTAGTAGTAAAAAGCTGAATATAAAAGTAGTTAAGTAGTAGAATAATACTTTTTTTTCTCTCTCTATAGTTTTCTCTCTCAGAGTTTAGTGAATTCGTAAGAAAATAATGAAGGAATGAGCTTATTTATAGGAAAATGGAATGCATAGTAACTAATCCATGAGCGGTCAGATTGATTTACTTTAATCGGCGGTCCATAGTTAAAAGCAAAATCTTTTAAATAAAATATAATATATTCTATTTATAATCTAATTAAACGAATAACTTTATAAAAAGATTTTACTATGCAAAAAAACTTATCACGAGCACTATGCAAACACTATTCATAATAAAATATAATATATTCTAATTATTGTCTAATAAAAGCAGATAGCTTTATAAAAGTATTACATTTTATATAAAAAAGTTTTACTATGCAAAACACTATGAGACCTTTATGCAACACTATGCATAATAGAATATAATATATTCTATTTATAGAATAATTTTATAAAAGTATTACATTTTATATAAAAAGATTTTTACGTATTATTACATTAATAATACCAACAAAAGCTGAGTGACTTATCACGTAAGCATCAATAATTAATCTGGTATTCTCTCTTATGCGACCACGCGTATTCTTACTTTTTTAACAAGGGTGTTTCAACAGATTAACGGTAAAACTTCCGTCGTTATTTTCATAAAGTATTTTTGTCATTTTCTCGATCAAGCAATAATTCCGTTGTTGGGTCCACTGATGATTGTGCCGTTGTACTAATATTCCTGTTAAAAGCGAATATTCCCAGATTAATCGAATATTATATAACAACTTGCGTACTTTGCAAAATTTATAAATATTACCCACAACTATTATATCAATTTCACTCCATAATATTCAAAATTAATATTTATAGAAAATTCATCTTTATTCAAAAAGTTGGGGTTTTACAATCTCCCTTCTTATGAAATTTTCGCCCTCGAAATTAGAATTACATACACGGTATGTCGAAGAGGTAAGGATACCTTGATTTCATTTGATTCTAACTCCCAAGTCATTTCCTCAACATCGTGGTTTCTCCACAAAACTTTGACTTGAGGTATAACCTTGGTGCGTAGAATATGTTCCTTCTTATCCAAGATTTGAACAGGAACCTCTTCATACGTCAAATCTTCCGCTATTTCGTTCGGTTCAACTTCGATAATGTGGTTCGGGTCTTCCACATATTTACGTAACATGGATATGTGAAAAACGTTATGAACACGAGACATACTTGGCGGTAAAGTGAGTCTATAGGCCACAGTTCCTACTCGATCAAGGATTAAAAATGGGTCGATGAATCGAGGATTGAGCTTTCCTCTCTTTCCAAATCTCGTAACTCCTTTCCATGGAGCAACACGTAACAACACATGAGATCTCTATATCGAATTCCCGTCCTTTCGATGAAGATCGGCATAACTCTTTTATCGATCTTGTGAGGTTTTTATCGTTGCGGATCGTTTGAATCTTTTTTCCGTAGTCATACGTACCAACTCTCGGTCCCAACAACGTTGCTTCACCCACCTCATCCCAACATCTTTGGAAGCGACACTTTCTTCCATACTGGCGCTTGAATGGAGCCATGCCGATACTTGCTTGATAAGCTGTTGTTGTAGGAAAACTCCACCGATGGTAAGAACTTGTCCCAACTTCCCTTGAAATCAAGGACACATAGTCTTAATAGATCTTTAAGAGTTTGAATAGTCCTCTCCATTGTCCGTCAGTGCGAGGATGATATGCCGAGCTAAATCGTAAATCTGTGCCCATAGCTTTTTGCAAACTAACCCAAAATCGTGAAGTGAATCTTGGGTCTCGATCGAAACTATGGATCTTGGCATACCATGCAATCTTACAACCTCGTTTATGTACATCTGAGCAAGGCGTTCAAGTGTATAAGTTTCTCGTATCGGTAAGAAATAAGCGGACTTGGTCAATCTATCAACAATGACCCAAATCGCATCTATGCCTTGAGAAACTTTGGGAAGACCGATGCTTGAAATCCATGGTAATGTGCTCCCACTTCCATTACGGAATTTCAAGTGGTTCTGATGGACCTTTTGGTACTTGATGCTCACTTGAATCGTTGACACGTTAGACATCTTGAGATAAACAACGCTATCTCTCTCTTCATATTGCCCCACCAAAATGTATGCCGAAGATCATGATACATTTTGGTACTTCGAGATGGATTGCAAGCGGTGTGTTGTGCGCCTCCATCATGATTTTATACTTTAAATCGGGGTCGTTAGGAACACAAAGTGCAGAGTTGACTCGAAGTATTCCTTCTTCATCGATTCTTGCTTAGGACGATCGCACCTTCTTGCACTTTCTTCCTCATACGCATCACTCCGGATCGTAACTTGCAAGCGACTTTAATTTTATCAATTAAAGTCGGTTCTACTCGTATATTTGCCATCATCACGTGGGTCCACAGGTCTTTATCTCTATCTCCATCCTTTGCAAGTCATACAAAATGGGCCTTTGCGTTGACAATATTGCTTTTCGTGCCGCATATGATCTTACCTTTCGATAAATCGGCTACCACGTTCGCTTTTCAAGATGGTATTGGATGGTATGATCATAATCTTTCAAGCAGATTCAAGCCAGCGTCGTTGTCGCATGTTGAGTTCCTTTTGAGTGAAGAAATATTTGAGGCTTTTATGATCCGTAAAGATCTCCACTTTCTCCCATACAAGTAATGCCTCCAAATCTTTAGTGCGAAGACAACAATTTGCTAACTCTAGATTATGAGTAGGATAATTCCTCTCATATTCTTTGAGTTGTCGTGAGGCATAGTCTATGACTTTCCCATGTTGCATGAGAACACATCCTAACCCTTTGCTAGAAGCATCTTTGTAGATGACAAATCCCTCCGAACCGGATGGTATTGTCGAGCAGTCTTTGAAATGAGTCTCCTCTTGAGTTCTTGAAAACTCTTCTCACATTCCTCGCTCAATAGAAACTTTGTATCTTTAAAAGTCAATTTGAGTTAGTGGAGTAGCGATTAGAAAACCCTTCTACGAATCTCAGATAATAACCGACTAAAGCGAGAAAGCTACGTACTTGATCATTTGATTTAGGTTGCTCCCGACTTTGAATAGCTTGATCTTTCTTTGGGTCAAGCAGATATTCCATGACTTGATACCCGTGCCCAAGGATGCTACTTCCTCAAGCGAACTCGCATTTCTTGACTTGGCATAAAGCTTATATTCACGAAGCTTTTGGAGTGTCGACCTCAAGTGTTGCTCATGATCTTCACGGGTTTTGGAATATATGAGGATGTCATTAATAAAAAGCGACCACAAAGTGATCCAAATATTCCTTGAATACTCGGTTCATCATATCCATGAAAGGCGGCGGAGCATTAGTCGATCAAAGGACATGACTAGGAATTTATAATGCCGTCTGCAGAGTTACGAAAGCCGTCTTTGGAATGTCATCGGTTCTAATCTTTAATTGGTGATATCCGGAGCGAAGATCGATCTTTGAAAAGAATTTGGCTCCTTGCGGTAGTTGGTCAAACAAGTCATCGATACGTGGCGATGGGTACTTATTTTGATGGTGACATGATTTGACTCCCGATAATCAATACAAAGTCGCATACTCCCATCTTTCTTCTTCACGAATAGAGCAGGAGCACCCCGAGGAGAAGTACTAGGGCGAATAAAGCCGATGTCTAACAATTCCTGCGGTTGAGTTTTTAACTCCTAAAGTTGATAGAGCCATTCGATATGGGGATTTAGAAATGGGTTTTATCTAGGGTTCATGGTCGATACAAAATTCAATTTCACGCTCTGGGGGGTAGGCGGGAAGTTCTTGGGAATCGTCGGAAATTCATTAACAATAGAAATATTATTCAAAAGCGGCGTATTTTGTTTAGATCGTGACATGAGCTAAGAAAGCTTGACATCCGTTTTTCAATATAAGCGAATAGCTTTATGGCTTGAGATAGCGGTGATTGATTTTAATGGTTTGGTTGCTTGAATTAGCATAATAGGTCGATTAGGAATATGAAAGCTAACAACCTTACGAAAATAATCAATTTTTGCATGATGAGTAGTTAACGATCAATCCTAGAATTACATCAAATGCAAGTATTTTTAATGCAATAAGATCGACGGGGTAATGTGTGGGTACCAACTTGAACCAAACAAGACTTATAATAGTGGATGTAATGAAGGTTTCTCCCAGCGGAGTTTCCACGAGATAAGTCAAAGTCTAATTTCTCGAGTCGGAATTTAATCGTTGGCGCAAGTAGGAGAAATAAAAGAATGGGTTGAGCCGGTATCAAATAAAGTGTAGACTTAGCTAGAGTTTATGATAAGCTTACGTGATGACCTCATTCGGGTTCCTTGCTTTACGGAAGGTCATAACAAACGCTCTCTCCTTGCACTCTGGCTTTGACTTTTACGGGAATGACCTTTGGTGCCTCCATTCTAGCTGAATTTGTCTTGGTGAGCGACAAAATCGGGCTAAGTGACCTTCTCTTCCATAATTATAACATGCTTTGGATGACATCAGCGCAATTTGGGTGATGTGTCCCTCCCTCGCATTTGAAGCATATGATAGGTGGTCTTTCTCCTTCCTTAACAGCGGGTCTTTGGTCTTGGCGTCTTTCCATCATTGTTGAATCTCCTCTTCTTGAAATGTCCATTCTTATTGTTTTTGCCCTGATTACCACCAAAGTGGTTACCATTTACGGCTTTGTTGATTCCCTCCACGCTTGTTGTCACCTTTTAGCTTGATGATTGCTCTCCTTTGGTATTATCATTTTCTTTGCATTTGCTCTCTTTTGGTTGCGTTGACTCGTTATCGCGCTCCACAATTGAGCCCTATTTACAACATCGAATACAAACATAGTTTATGAGAAATAAGATGTTGGCGTATCTCGACTTCAAACCTCTTAAAAACATTCGCGCATTCTCTCTTCATTTATCCACCAAGTGGGGCGTGAAGCAGGGATAACTCATAAATTTTGCCTCGTATTGCGACACGGTCATATTGTTTTGCTCAATTTGATAAACTCCACCTCCTTCGTGTAGCGAATACTTTTCGGGAAAGTATTTGTCGTTGAACAACTCTTGGAACTTCTCCCAAGACATCTTGATCTGCAGCGAGTTGAGTACGTTTTCTGGATTCCCACGATGTCTGCCTCTCGCATGACATAAAAAGCGTGAAAGGAACCTTTTGCTCCTCGGAGCATCCCGAGACATCAAATATCTTGGTGATCTACTTTATCCATGCTTCCGCCATAAGTGGTTTTGGCTCTCCCTTAAACTCCGGTGGTCCCGGCTCCTTGAAGCTATTTAGCGGTGATTGCCGAGAGTTTTCGGTGTTTCCACCTACATTTTGGGCGAGGCTGGCTCTCTTTCTTTGTTGCATGAATTGCATAAAAGCCTACGAACAATCCATCATTCATCATTTTGGTCGGTGTTGTTGTTTGCATGAGGATTATCGCCTTCACGATGCACATTCTCACGATTATTGATATGTGGAGACTCAGCGGTCTCTTGTGCTCCATTGCTATTCTCAACATTTTTGGATGTCATTTTGGGATCTTGCCACAAAACAAAGGTTAATGACATATAACATAATATCTCTAAACTCGACCAACCAATTTAAATACAAAATAAATTTAAGTAGGTCATCTTAGCGAAGAATTCCCCGTCTCTCCCCTCTAGTTCTAGTCTCACATCTTAGCGAGGATCATATCCTAGCTTTGATACCAAGTTGTGCGCCCCAAAATTAGGTATACATCACCCGTCTTGGGTGCGTCGGATCGTGGTACAAAATTCAAATACAACTTCTACTAATACAATTATGTGTACAATACGACAAAACATAAGCTGTGAGTTTGAATACAATTATTATCTACTAGAGATTATACAAACTCGAAAGGAGTCCTCATTACAATTATTAACACACTATTTCACGAGAATAGTGAGGACTACTAATCTTATATCCTACGGACCATCACTCCGTTCCCCGACTAGTCCTGCTTTATGTTCTCATTTCTGAAGAGAAACGGTGAAAGAAAAGGTGAGCTCAACTAGCCCGATAAGAAATATTATGACTAAGATAATACGAGAATAAATTATCATTAGTCTCCAACAATATTAAGCGATAAAATATAATAGACATCAAGTTTAAGCTGCGGTGGAACAAAAGCGATCCATTAAAAAGTCAAGTAGAAAATAAAATCTACTATCTTTTATGATTAAAAGGTTTTTCATCACATTATCATTTGAGACTCGACAATAAATATTCACATCATCGAATCACCCCCCTTACTTCTGACGAGGATATTCTTTAGTATCGCGACCACAATTATCCATGCACTACGGGCGAGAATATTTGTGTATTCATTAATGGTCATGATCATACCAACAAGCGTCCATCAATACACTACTGGCCGATGAGGAACTTTTACCACATCATTTGTAACATTACGGTCGTGATTACAAGAATAATCCTAGTCGTAATCATACCAAGTCCATCATACTTTCTGAATACAGATGACTTTCAACAAAATATAAACATGAGGATGATGACAATGATATAAAATTAAATAAAACAAGTTCAAAATTATTTTATTAAGGAATTATTAACGTCCAAATTATCGACATGATCTTTGTTTTGTAGAGTAAAATTCAAGAATGATCGGAAGAATATTTCCATGAAAAGATCTTTGGATGAAGCGAAAATATCGAGGATATTCTACTAATTTCATGGAGTATAGAAGTCAAAACTTTAACCATTTGAGTATAATAAAGAATGGAATAACAAAAGAAATCACCGTACATGCGGTACTTCGCATGAGCGAGGTTATTCAACAAAATAATAATAACGGAACCGGTCGAGGGGCAAAATTTGCTAAAGCGAGGATGTTCAACAGAATAATAATAAAAAGCGGAAACCGGTGCGTGTGTAAAAACACATGACAGGATGTTCAACGAGAATAATAATAAAGGCGAAAAGGTAGAATTAGAATGGAAATAAAAATACTAAAAGCGGAGGATTTTCCAACGGAATAATAATAAAAGCGGAACCGGTCGGTGTAAAAACCTGACATGATGTTCCAAGCAGAATAATAGAAGAATGTCACCAAGTATAGGGTAGGCTAAGCGTATCTGAGTTATTCAACAAAATAATAAGAAATGGAATAACAATAGTTCTCTTCATGAATAAGAAAAGAATAACACCCCTACCGTAGTAAAAGAAATGAATATAAAAGTAGTTAAGTAGTAGAATACTTTTTTTTTTATCTCTATAGTCTCTCTCTATAGTTTCTCTCTACAGAGTTTAGTGAATTAAGTAAGAAAATAATGAAGGAATGAGCTTCTATTTATAGGAAAATGGAATGCATAGTAACTAATCCATGAGCGGTCCAGATTGATTTACTTTAATCGACGGTCCATATTTAAAGCAAAATCTTTTAAATAAAATATAATATATTCTATTTATAATCTAATAAAGCGAATAACTTTATAAAAGATTTTACTATAAACAAACCTTTATCTGAGCCTTATATGCAAACACTATGCATAATAAAATATAATATATTCTAATTATTGTCTAATAAAAGAGATAGCTTTATAAAAGTATTCTATTTTATATAAAAAGTTTTACTATGCTGAAAACACTATGCGGATAATTTATACAACCTTATACGTAATAGAATATAATATATTCTATTTATAGAATAATTTTATAAAAGTATTACATTTTATATAAAAAGATTTTACGTATTATTACATTAATAATACCAACAAAAGCTGAGTGACTTATCACGTAAGCATCAATAATGAATCTGGTGTGCTACTCTTATCACGACCCAGCATATTATTTTATTTTTTAACTTAGGGTGTTTGACAGTTAACGGTGAAACTTCCGTAGTTATTTTCATAAAAGTATTTTTGTCGTTTTCTCAATCCGCAATAATTTCGTTGTGGGGTCCACCAATGATTGTGCCATTGTACTAATATTCCTGTTAAAAGCGAATATTCCCAGGCCAATCGAATATTATATAACAACTTGCGTACTTTGCAAAATTTATAAATATTACCCACAACTATTATATCAATTTTACTCCATAATATTCAAAATTAATATTTATAGAAAATTCATCTTTATTTAAAAAGTTGGGGTTTTTTACTGCGTAGTGTTTACATAGTAAATTCTTTTATAAAGTTATTCATTTTATTAGATTATAAATAGAATATATTATATTTTATTTAAAAGATTTTGCTTTAAATATGGATAGTCAGATTAAAGTAAATAAATGCAGACCGTTCATGAGTTAGTTCTTATGCGATCCATTTTTCTATAAATAGAAGCTCATTCCTTCATTATTTTCTTACGAATTCCTTTGAAACTAGAGAGATAAACTATAGAGAAAGAAGAAAGTATACGCTACTTCACATTACTTATATATCCAGTATTCTTCTTCTTAAGGTAGGAAATATTATTTGTTGTACTCGTAAGGGTGTTATTCTTTTGTATTCATGAAGAGAACTTATGTTATTCCATTCTTTATTATTCTATTGGAATAACTTGTATCATCGCTACTACCCTATAATTGGTGACATTCTTCATGATTCCGTCTTTATTATTCTACTGGAATATCACATGCATGCGTTCTACGTCGGACTGGTTCCATCTTTATTATTATTACATTGGAATATCTGTCAGTATGCTTTTTACGGACATTGATTATATCCTTATTAATATTTCATTTGAATAACCTCGTCATGCGCAATACCGCATGTATGGTGATTTTCATTGTTATTCCATTCTTTATTATTCATTGGAACATCCCGCTTCGGTGCGTAATTTACTTTGACTGGTTCCATTATTTAGTATTCTCAGAGGAATAACTCGTCATGCAAGTACCGCATGCATGGTGATTTATTTTGTTATTCCATTCTTTATTATACTCGGTTGGTTAAAGTTTTGACTTCTATACTCCATGAAATTAGTGAAATATCCTTGATATTTGCGCTTCATCCAAAGATATCTTTTCATGGAAATATTCTTCCGAGCATTCTTGAATTTTACTTTACAAAGCGATATCATGTTGACAATTTGGACATTATTAGTTCTGATAAATTAATTCTTGAACTTTTTTATTGAATTCTTATATCATTGTCATCATCCTCATGTTTTATATTTTTTGAAAGTCATCCGTGGTTTAGTAGTGCATAGATGGACTTTGGTATGATTATGACTGAGGATTATTGATTGTAATCATGATCGTAATATTACAAATGATGTGGTAAAAGTCCTCATTAGCCGTAGTAGTGCATTGATGGACGATTGTTGGCATGATCATGACCATTAATGAATACATAAATATTCTTGGCTTTGTAGTGTATGGATAATTGTGGTCGTGATACTAAAGAATATCCTTGGTCAGTAGTCGGGGGTGATTCGATGATGTGGATTATTTATTGTCGAGTCCCAACGATAAAAGTGATGAAAACCTTTAAATCATAAAAGATAGTAGATTTTATTCTCTACTTGACTCTTTTAATGGATTGCTTGTTCCGCTGCAGTTAAACTTGATGTTTGTTATATTTTATTAGTTTAACACTATTTAAAGCTAATGATAATTTATTCTGCATTATCTTAGTCATAATATTTCTTACTGGGCTAGTTGAGCTCACCCTTTCTTTCTTTTTTCTCTTGTGAAATGAGAATATAAGCGGGATTTAGTCTGGGAATGGAGTGATGGTCCTAGATAGTTTGTTAGTAGTCCTCACTATTCTGTGAAATAGTGTGATAATAATTGTAATGAGGACTCTTTTTGAGTTTGTATACTCTCTAGTAGACAATATTTGTATTCAAACTAATAGTTAATGTTTTGTCGTATTTTACATGACTGTTGTATAATTAAGTTGTATTTGAATTTTGTACCATGTATTTGGCGACTCAAGATGGGTGATGTATACCTAATTTTGGGGCGCGCCAGATTGGTATCAAAGCTTAGGATATGATCCCTGGCTAAGATGTGAGACTAGAACTAGGAGGGGAGAGACGGGGAATTCCTTTGCTAGTATGACCTACTTAAATTTATTTTGTATTTAAATTGGTTGGTTAGAGTTAGGGATAATATGTTACATGTCAACTAACCCTTGTTTTGTGGCAGTATCTGAAAATGACATCCAAGAATGTTGAGAATAACAATGGAGCACAAGAGACCGTTGAGTCTCCACATATCAATAATCAGGATAATGTGCATCAGGAAGGCGACAATCCTCATGCAAACAACAAACACGACTCAAATGATGAATGATAGATTGTTCGGAGGCTTTATGAAATTCATGCAACATCAAAGTGAGAATGGCTCCCATCCAAAATGTAGGTGGAAACATCGAAACTCTCGGACGGTCACCGCTAAACAGTTCAAGTGGGACCACCGGAGTTTATTGGAGAGCCAAAACCACTTAAGGCGGAAGCATGGATAAAGCAGATCACCAAGATATTTGATGTCTTGGGATGCTCCGAGGAGCAAAAGGTTCCCTTCGCCACCTTCATGTTGCGTGAAGAGGCAGATTACTGGTGGAAATTTGTAAAACATACCCAGCCTGACACACTCAAGATGTCTTGGGAGTAGTTCCAAGAGCTAGTCAATGACAAGTACTTTCCCGAGAGTATTCGTCACATGAAAGAAGTGGAGTTTATCAAATTGGAACAAAACAATATGACCGTGTCGCAATACGAGGCTAAATTTATGGAGTTATCACGATTTGCATCCCATTTGGTCGATAATGAGGAGCGAATGACGCGAAGGTTTTTAAGAGGTTTAAAACCGGAGATACGTCAATATCTTATTTCTCATAAACTGTGTTTGTACTTAGATGTTGTAAATAGGGCTCAGTTATTGGAGCGCGGTAACGAGTCAACGCAACCAAGAGAAAGCAACCGGCAGCATGAAAATACCAGTGGTATTAGTCATCGAAACGGTGGCAACAAACGTGGAGGGAATCAACATGCCAGAAATGGTAACCACTTCGGTAGTAATCATGGCCAAGACAGTAAAAATGGACATTTCAAGAAAAGGAGATTCAACAATGATGGAAGGACGTCAGCACCAACACCCGTTGTTAAGGAAGGAGAACGACCACCTATCATATGCTTTAAATGTGGAGGGGAGGGACACATCAGTCCAAACTGCGCGATGTCGTCCAAAGCATGTTATAATTGTGGAAGAGAAGGTCACTTAGCCCGATTTTGTCGTTCACCGAAGACAAGTTCAGCTAGGATGGAGGTACCAAAGGCCGTCCCAGAAAAGTCAAAGCCGGTAGTGCAAGGGAGAGCATTTGTTGTGACCTCCCAGAAAGCAAGGAACCCGAATGAGGTCATCACGGGTAAGCTTATCATAAACTCTAGCGAAGTCTATACCTTATTTGATACCGGTTCTACCCATTCTTTTATTTCTCCTACTTACGCTCAACGATTAAATTTGACTCCGGAGAAATTAGACTTTGACTTATCTGTAGAAACTCCGTTGGGAGAAACCTTCATTACATCCACTGTTTATAAGTCTTGTTTGGTTCAAATCGGTACCCTCATATTACCTGTCGATCTTATTTCATTAAAAATACTTGCATTTGACGTAATTTTAGGGATTGATTGGTTAACTACTCATCATGCAAAAATTGATTGTTTTCGTAAGATTTTTAGCTTTCATATTCCTAACCAATCTGTTATGCGAATTCAAGCCACCAAACCATTAAAATCAATCACTGTCATCTCAAGCCATAAAGCTATTCGTTTATTGAAAAACGGACATCAAGCTTTCTTAGCTCATGTCACGGATCTAAACAAAAATACGTCAGTTTTGAATGATATTTCTATTGTTAATGAATTTTCTGACGTATTCCCTGAAGAACTTCCTGGCCTACCCCCAGAGCGTGAAATTGAATTTTATATCGACCTTGAACCTGGTACAAAACTTTAATCCAAAGTCCCATATCGAATGGCTACTATTGAACTTCAAGAGTTAAAGACCCAACTACAGAAATTGTTAGACATCGGTTTCATCCTAGTACTTCTCCTTGGGGTGCTCCTGTTCTATTCGTGAAAAAGAAAGATGGGAGTATGCGACTATGTATTAATTATCGGGAGTTGAATCACGTCACCATCAAAAATAGGTACCCATTGCCTTATATTGATGACCTGTTTGACCAGTTGCAAGGAGCCAAATTCTTTTCAAAGATTGATCTTCGTTCCGGATATCACCAATTGAAGATTAGAACCAATGACATTCCAAAGGCGGCGGCCGAACTCCTCGATGCGGGCATTATGAATTCTAGTCATGTCCTTTGGATTGACTAATGCTCCTGCTGCCTTCATGGATATGATGAACCGAGTATTCAAAGAATATTTGGATCACTTTGTGGTCGTCTTTATTGATGACATCCTCATATATTCCAAAACCCGTGAAGATTATGAGCAACACTTGAGGCTGATACTCCAAAAGCTTCGTAAATATAAGCTTTATGCCAAGTTGAAGAAATGCGAGTTCTGGCTTGAGGAAGTAGCATTCCTTGGGCACGTGGTATCAAGTCATGGAATATCCATTGACCCAAAGAAAGATTGAAGCTATTCAAAGTCGGGAGCAACCTAAATCGATGGATCGAAGCACGTAGCTTTCTCGAATTATTTGGTTATTATTGGAGATTCGTAGAAGGGTTTTCGAATCGCTACTCCACTAACTCAATTGGCTCGGAAAGATACAAAGTTCGGTTGGAGCGAGAAATGTGAGAAGAGTTTTCAAGAACTCAAGAGGAGACTCATTTCAAAGACTGTTCGACAATACCATCCGGTTGGAGGGATTTGTCATCTCTGATGATGCTTGAGCAAAGGGTTAGGATGTGTTCTCATTCAACATGGGAAAGTCATAGCCTATGCCTCACGACAACTTAAAGAAGAATATGAGAGGAATTATCCTACTCATGATCTAGAGTTGGCATTTTGTTGTCTTCGACTAAAGATTTGGAGGAATTACTTGTATGGGGAGAAAGTGGAGATCTTTACGGATCATAAAAGCCTCAAATATTTCTTCACTCAAAAGGAACTCAACATGCGATAACGACGTTGGCTTGAACTATTGAAAGATTATGATCATACCATCCAATACCATCCTGGAAAAGTGAACGTGGTAGCTAACGCATTGAGTAGAAGATCATATGCAAGTGCGAATGCGGTATTGTCAACGCAAAAGCCCATTTTGTGTGACTTGCAAAGTATGGAGATAGATTTAAAGAATCCAGGGACCCATGTGATGATGGCAAATATACAAGTAGAACTGACTTTAATTGATAAAGTTAAAGTTGCTCAAGCTACAGACCTGGAGCTGATGCGTATGAGGAAGAAAGTGCAAGAAGGTGCTATGCCGGAAGCAAGAATCGATGAAGAAGGAATACTTGAGTCAACTCGGACTTTGTGTTCTAACGACCACGATTTAAATAGGGGTGTAAACGAGTCGAATCTCGTGAACACCTTCATGCTCGATTAAATTTCGACTCGAAAAAATTAAGCTCGAATTCGAATTCGGATTCGATAAAGGGATTATATTTTGCGCTTGATTCGACTCGGATCATTACTCGGACCTACTAAACTCGAGTACTACTCTACTCGTTTACAAAACGCTAATTACTCATGAGCCTTGAAATCGAGTTCGAATATGAACCATTTCACTTAAAACTGAACCATTACATACTAAATTGGTTACTTAACTAATATTTATATATAAAAAATTTTCACTTTTATTTATGTATTGAAATTATAAAGAATGTAATAAAATTGACATTCAATTCATTAATTTATTCAAATACAAGTTTACACAATTCATACTACACTTTATAAATTACAAAGATTGATACAAATATCACATATTTAGCTTACTAGCATGGATCAGACAAATATTCGAATATGATCCATCGAGCAGGTATCGAGTATGGTTCGAAAAAAAATGAAATACTCGAACCCTAATTTGAGCAAACACTGGTATGCTCGAATTCGACTCGTGTATCATTAATTAGAAAACGAGTATGGATCAGATTCGACTCGGATCAACTTCGAATTCGAGTTTTGGATCATATTTTTGAGTCGATCTCGAGTCGAGTACCGAACTACTTGGCTTGACATACACCCCTAGATTTAAAGTATAAAATCATGATGGAGGCGAATAACACACCGTTTGCAATCCATCCTGGGAGTACCAAAATGTATCATGATATTCGTCATACATTTTGGTGGAGCAATATGAAGAGAGAGATAGCGCTGTTTATCTCAAGGTGTCTAACGTGTCAACGAAGTCGGCGAGCATCAAGTACCAAAAGGTCCATTGCAACCACTTGAAATTCCAGAATGGAAGTGGGAGCACATTACCATGGATTTCGTTACCGGTATTCCCAAAGTTTCTTAAGGCATAGATGCGATTTGGGTCATTGTTGATAGATTGACCAAGTCTGCTCATTTCTTACCGATACGAGAAACTTATACACTTGAACGTCTTGCTCGTATGTACATAAACGAGGTTGTAAGATTGCATGGTATGTCAGTATCCATAGTTTCTGATCGAGACCCAAGATTCACTTTAAGATTTTGGGTTAGTTTTCAAAAAGCTATGGGCGGATTTACTGATTTAGTTTCTCATATCATCCTCGAGACGGGACGGGAAGTCGGAGAGGGCGATTCAAACTCTTGAAGATCTATTAAGACTCTATGTCCTTGATTTCAAGGGAAGTTGGGACAAGTTCTTACCATTGGTGGAGTTTTCCTACAACAACAGTTATCAAGCAAGTATTTGCATGGCTCCATTCGAAGCGTTGTATGGAAGAAAGTGTCGTTCTCCAGTATGCTGGGATGAGGTGGGTGAACAACGTTGTTCGGACCGGAGTTGGTACGTATGACTATGGAAAAGATTCAAACGATCCGAAAACGTATAAAAACCTCACAAGATCGACAAAAGAGTTATGCTGATCTTCATCGAAAGGACGTGGAATTCGATATAGGAGATCATGTGTTGTTACGTGTTGCTCCATGGAAAGGAGTTACGAGATTTAGAAAGAGAGGAAAGCTCAATCCTCGATTCATCTACCCATTTTAATCCTTGATCGAGTAGGAAGCGTGGGCCTCTGAGACTCGCGTTTACCGCCAAGTATGTCTCGTGTTCATAACGTTTTTCACATATCCATGTTACGTAAATATGTGGAAGACCCGAACCACATTATTGAGTTAGAACCGGATGAAATAGCGGAAGATTTGACGTATGAAGAGGTTCCTGTTCAAATATTGGATAAGAAGGAATATATTCTACGCTCCAAGGTTATACCTCAAGTCAAAGTTTTGTGGAGAAACCACGATGTTGAGGAAATGACTTGGGAGTTAGAATCTGAAATGAAATCAATGTATCCTTACCTCTTCAATATACCAGGTACGTACCCTAATTTCGAGGGCGAAATTTCATAAGAAGGGGAGATTGTAAAACCCCAACTTTTTGAATAAAGATGAATTTTCTATAAATATTAATTTTAAATATTATGGAGTGAAATTGATATAATGTTATAGTTGTGGGTAATATTTATAAATTTTGCAAAAGCACATGAAGTTGTTATATAATATTCGATTGGTGGGGAATATTCATTTTAACGAGGAATATTAAATACAACGGCATAATCATTGATGGACCCCACAACGGAATTATTGTCGGATTGAGAAAATGACAAAAATACTTTATGAAAATAACGGCAAAAATTTTACCGTTAACTGTTGAAACACCCAGTGTTAAAAATACGATGTCTGGCGTGGTTGCGTAGTAAGACGCAGTATTAATTATTGATGCTTACGTGATAAGTTACTTAGTTTTGTTGGTATTATTAATGTAATAATCTGAAAATCTTTTATATAAAAGCAGAATACTTTTATAAAGTTATTCAATAATTAGAATATATTATATTTTATTATGCATAGTGTTTGCATAAGTACTGCATAGTGTTTGTATAGTAAATTTTTTATAAAGTTATTCGTTTTATTAGATTATAAATAGAATATATTATATTTTATTTAAAAGATTTTGCATTAAATATGGACCGTCGATTAAAAGTAAATCAATCTGGACCGTTCATGAGTTAGTTACTATCGATCCATTTTTCTATAAATAGAAGCTCATTCCTTCATTATTTTCTTACGAATTCATTGAAACTCAGAGAGATAAACTATAGAGAGAAAGAAGAAAGTATTCGCTACTTCACTACTTATATATCCAAAGTACTCTTCTTCTTAAGGTAAGGAATATTATTTGTTGTACTCGTAAGGGTGGTGTTATTTTTTTGTATTCATGAAGAGAACTTATCTTTATTCCATTGTTTATAATTACATTGGAATAACTTTGTATCTGCAGGTTACCCTATACTTGGTGACATTCTTCTATGATTCCGTCTTTATTATTACGTTAGAATATCACGTACATGCGTTTTAATGGGACTAGTTAAAATCTTTATTATTATTACATTGGAATATCATATACGTGCATTTTTCACGGACTGATTCCATCCTTATTAGTATTCATTTGAATAACTGCATATGCTGAAGTACCGCATGTATGGTGATTTCGTTGTTATTCCATTCTTTATTATTCTATTGGAACATCACATTCGGTGCTAATTTACTTTGACTTAGTTCCGATTATTTAGTATTCTCATTGGAATAACTTTATGTCATGAAATACCGCATGCATGGTGATTTATTTTGTTATTCCATTCTTTATTATACTCAGTTGGTTAAAGTTTTGACTTCTATATTCCATGAAATTAGTGGAATATCCTTGATATTTCTGCGCTTCATCCAATTATCTTTTCATGGAAATATTCTTCCCGAGCATTCTTGAATTTTACTCTACAAAGCGATATCATGTTGACAATTTGGACATTATTAGTTCTGTATAAATTAATTCTTGAACTTTTTTATTGAATTCTTATATCATTGTCATCATCCTCATGTTTATATTTTTTTGAAAGTCATCCGTGGCACTGTAGTGCATAGATGGACTTGGTATGATTATGACTGAGGATTATTCTTGTAATCATGATCGTAATATTACAAATGATGTGGTAAAAGTCCTCATTAGCCGTAGTGCATTGATGGACGAGTTGTTGGCATGATCATGACCATTAATGAATACATAAATATTCTTGGCCCGTAGTGTATGGATAATTGTGGTCGCGTGATACTAAAGAATATCCTTGGCCAGTAGTGCGAGGGTGATTCGATGATGTGGATTATTTATTAAAATTTGAGTCCCAACGATAAAAGTGATGAAAACCTTTTAAATCATAAAAGATAGTAGATTTTATTCTCTACTTAACTCTTTTAATGGATTGCTGTTTCACGCTATGATTAAACTTGATGTTTGTTATATTGTATCGGTTTAACATCTTTGTTTAAAGCTAATGATAATTTATTCTGCATTATCTTAGTCATAATATTTCTTACTGGGCTAGTTGAGCTCACCCTTTCTTTCACTGTTATCTTCAGGAAATGAGAATATCGCTGGGACGAGTCGGGGAATGGAGTGATGGTCCTAGATAGTTTGTTAGTAGTCCTCACTATTCTGTGAAATAGTGTGATAATAATTGTAATGAGGACTCTTTTTGAGTTTGTATACTCTCTAGTAGACAATATTTGTATTCAAACTAACAGTTAATGTTTTGTCGTATTTTAAATGACTGTTGTATAATTAAGTTGTATTTGAATTTTGTACCATGTATTTGGCGACTCAAGATGGGTGATGTATACCTAATTTTGGGGGCGTCACACTTACCGTAAAAGAAACTGGATATAAGAGTAGGGAAGTAGCAGAATACTTTTCTTCTTTCTCTCTCTAGAGTTTCAGAGAATTCGTAAGAAATAATGAAGGAATGAGCTTCTATTTATAGGAGAATGGAAAGACACTGTGTAATGCAACAATTATGCAATCGGATGAATTTTTTTTGTAACCCACACATACACAATTTGTCAATCAACCAACCAATAAGAATAAAGCAACATTATAATACATATATATATATATATATATATATATATATATATATATATATATATATATATAATCCACACACACAATTTGTCAATTAACCAACCAATAAGAATAAAGCAAAATTATAATACATATATATATATATATATATATATATATATAACTCACACATGTTATAAACATATATATACATATAATACTAATTACCTTTTGTAAAGCCACATCATTTCCCCCACCATTTCCCACCCATATGTTAAATATATATATATAATAATCATCCACTCATCAACTATGTAATTCATCCACCCATAACACAATTTTCCTCCCGACAATGCAAAATCCCCCCTCCCCCACACAAGACATCAACCTCACTAGTGGCCACACCTTTTATTATATAAAATAATTTTTTACTTATTATTTTGAAAAATGGATAAATGGGGGTCCATATAATAATCAAAATTTACACAAATACTTCATAAAAATCACCTTAATAATTTTAACAATATATATCACCTTTATTATAATTCATAATATTAATCGACCGGTCGCTCCGGAAAGAGGGCTTTCAATAAGAATTTCTCCTATAGCACGCATGATTAGGTGACCAAACCTCTCATCAAGCGCGAACTTCTGACATCGTTAATATTGCAAATAATAATATTAATAACTTTGTCGTCTCAATTATTGATTTAATAATATATATAATATCGACAATAATTGAATCGAATATCGTGAGATATTATGCAGCAATTACTGTAGCAATAATTGAAAAAAACTGAGTGACTTCACACGTAAACATCAATAATTAATACCGTGTGCTACTATGCAACCACGCGTATTACTGTACTTTTACTACCGAGTAGTTCAATAATTAACGGTATTATTTTCATAAAAAGATATTTTTATCGTTTTCTCAATCAAATAATAATAATTAGATGTGGGGTCCACTAATGATTGTGTCGTCGCACGAATATTTCTGTTAAAACGAATATTCCCAGACCAATCGAATATTATATAACAACTTCATGTGCTTTTGCAAAATTTATAAATATTACCACAACTATAACATTATATCAAATTTACTCCATAATATTCAAAAATGATATTTATAGAAAATTCATCTTTATTTATAAAAGTTAGGGTCTTACAACCTCTCCTTCTTATGAAATTTTGCCCTCGAAATTAGGGTACATACCTGGTATGTTGAAGAGGTAAGGATACCTTGATTTCATTTCAGATTCTAACTCCCAAGTTATTTCCTCAACATCGTGGTTTCTCCACAAAACTTTAT
Source organism: Panax quinquefolius (assembly GCA_020205615.1). Classification (NCBI taxonomy): domain Eukaryota; kingdom Viridiplantae; phylum Streptophyta; class Magnoliopsida; order Apiales; family Araliaceae; genus Panax; species Panax quinquefolius. The sequence continues at coordinate 91,944,671 of CM035165.1, forward strand.
CTTGAGGTATAACCTTGGAGCGTAGAATATGTTCCTTCTTATCCAAGATTTGAACAGGAACCTCTTCATACGTCAAATCTTCCGCTATTTCGTCTGGTTCTAACTCAATAATGTGGTTCGGGTCTTCCACGTATTTACGTAACATAGATATGTGAAAAACGTTATGAACACGAGACATACTTGGCGATAAAGCGAGTCTATAGGCCACAGTTCCTACTCGATCGAGGATTAAAAATGGGCCAATGAATCGAGGATTGAGCTTTCCTCTCTTTCCAAATCTCGTATCTCCTTTCTATGGAGCAACATGTAACAACACATGATCTCCTATATCGAATTCCACGTCCTTTCGATGAAGATCAACATAACTCTTTTGTCGATCTTGTGAGGTTTTTATACGTTGTCGGATCGTTTGAATATTTTCCATAGTCATTCGTACCAACTCCGGTCCCAATAACGTTGCTTCACCCAGTACCGGCCCTGGGCTAAAGCCCAAGGTGCCCGGGCTTTATGCCGAAATTTTTTTTGGGCCCCCTTAAATATTCTCTTTCTTTTATTACTTAAATAGAATACTTAAATATTAAAGCAAATAATCAATCTATAATATTCTATATATACTGATTATTGTAATATTCTACTTATTTAAAGCATATAATTTGTACAAAACAATTTAAATATTATGTACCTGGGGGTTCATCATCAGATTAAGTTTTTTGGATTTTTTTAATTGTTTGGGAGTAGTGTTAGACTCTTAATAAAGGAGGCTCTATTTGGTAATTATTTTTTTGACTTAGTGATAATGTGATATCTAAATGATACTTTGGAAATATTAAAATAGTCGGTTATTATATTTGATATTCTTTCGTATTAATGCTCTTTTATTTAGGAAAAGTTCTTCCTTTTTTATGTCTGTCTTAATAACAATTCGCAAAAGGCCCATTTTTTTGTTATCCGCTTTAGACCCTTCAAAACTCAGGGCCGGCCCTGGCTTCACCCACCTCATCCCAGCATACTGGAGAACGACACTTTCTTCCATACAACGCCTCAAATGGAGCCATGCCAATACTTGCTTGATAACTGTTGTTATAGGAAAATTTCACCAATGGTAAGAACTTATCCCAACTTCCCTTAAAGTCAAGGACACAGAGTCTTAATAAATCTTCAAGAGTTTGAATAGTCCTTTCCGACTGCCCGTCCGTCTGCGGATGATATGCCGAGCTAAATCATAAATTTGTCCCCATAGCTTTTTGCAAACTAACCCAAAATCGTGAAGTGAATCTTGGGTCTCGATCAGAAACTATGGAGACTGGCATACCATGCAGTCTTACAATCTGGTTTATGTACATACGAGCAAGACATTCAAGTGTATAAGTTTCTCGTATTGGTAAGAAATGAGCAGACTTGGTCAATCTATCAACAATGACCCAAATCGCATCTATGCCTTGAGAAACCTTAGGACGACCGGTAATGAAATCCATGGTAATGTGCTCCCACTTCCATTCTGGAATTTTAAATGGTTGCAATGGACCTTTTGGTACTTGATGCTCCGCTTTAACTCGTTGACAAGTTAGACACCTTGAGATAAACATCGCTATCTCTCTCTTCATATTGCTCCACCAAAATGTATGACGAAGATCATGATACATTTTGGTACTCCCAGGATGGATTGCAAACGGTGTGTTGTGCGCCTCCATCATGATTTTATACTTTAAATCAGGGTCGTTAGGAACACAAAGTCTAGAGTTGACTCGAAGTATTCCTTCTTCATCGATTCTTGCTTAAGATATAGCACCTTCTTGCACTTTCTTCCTCATACGCATCGGCCGTGTCCGTAGCTTGAGGCGGTTTTAACTTTATATCAATTTAAGTCGGTTCTCAGTATATTCGCCATCATCACATGGGTCCTCAGAGTCTTTAACTCTATCTCCATCCTTTACAAGTCACACAAATGGGGCCTGCGTTGTCAATATTGCACTCACTGCGATATGATCTTCTACTCAATGCGTTAGCTACCACGTTCGCTTTTCCAGGATGGTATTGGATGGTATGATCATAATCTTTCAACAGTTCAAGCCAATGTCATTGTCGCATGTTGAGTTTCTTTTGAGTGAAGAAATATTTGAGGCTTTTATGATCCGTAAAGATCTCCACTTTTTCTCCATACAAGTAATGCCTCCAAATTTTTAGTGCGAAGACAATAGCTGCCAACTCTAGATCACGAGTACGATAATTCCTCTCATATTCTTTGAGTTGTCGTGAGGCATAGGCTATGACTTTCCCATGTTGCATGAGAACACATCCTAACCCTTTTCCCGAAGCATCACCGTAGATGACAAATCACTCCGAACCAGATGGTATTGTCAGAACAGGTGCTAAAATGAGTCTCCTCTTGAGTTCTTGAAAACTCTTCTCACATTCCTCGCTCCAACCGAACTTTGTATCTTTTCGAGTCTGCTGAGTTAGTGGAGTAGCGATTCGAGAAAATCCTTCCACGAATCTCCGATAATAACTAGCTAAACCGAGAAAGCTACGTACTTCGGTCACTGATTTAGGTTGCTCCCAGCTTTGAATAGCTTCAATCTTTGCTGGGTCAACAGATATTCCACGACTTGATACCACGTGCCCAAGGAATGCAACTTCCTCAAGCCAGAACTCGCATTTCTTCAACTTGGCATAAAGTTTATATTCACGAAGCTTTTGGAGTATCGACCTTACGTGTTGCTCATGATCTTCACGGGTTTTGGAATATATGAGGATGTCATCAATAAAGACGACCACAAAGTGATCCAAATATTTCTTGAATACTTGGTTCATCATATCCATGAAGGCAGTAGGAGCATTAGTCAATCCAAAGGACATGACTAGGAATTCATAATGCCGTCTGGGGAGTACGAAAATTTGTCTTTGGAATGTCATTGGTTCTAATCTTCAATTGGTGATATCCGGAGCGAAGATCAATCTTTGAAAAGAATTTGGCGCCCTTTGTTGGTCAAACAGTCATCAATACGTGGCAATAGGTACCTATTTTGATGGTGACATGATTCAACTCCCAATAATCAATACAAAGTCACATACTCCCATCTTTCTTTTTCACGAATAGAGCAGAGCACCCCAAGGAGAAGTACTTAGGACGAATAAAGCCAATGTCTAACAATTCTGCGCATTGGGTCTTTAACTCTTGAAGTTCAATAGAGCCATTCGATATGGGGCTTTGGAAATGGGTTTTGTCACGGGTTCAAGGTTGATACAAAATTCAATTTCACGCGCTCTGGGTAGGCGGGGAAGTTCTTCAGGGAATACGTCAGGAAATTCATTAACAATAGAAATATCATTCAAAACTGACATATTTTTGTTTAGATCCGTGACATGAGCTAAGAAAGTTTGACATCCGTTTTTTAATATATGAATAGCTTTATGGCTTAAGATGACAGTGATTGATTTTAATGGTTTGGTTGCTTGAATTCGCATAATAGGTTGATTAGGAATATGAAAGCTAACAACCTTACGAAAACAATCAATTTTTGCCTGATGAGTAGTTAACCAATCAATCCCTAGAATCACATCAAATGCAAGTATTTTCAAAGAAATAAGATCGACAGGTAACGTGCGGGTGCCGATTTGAACTAAACAAGACTTATAAACAGTGGATGTAATGAAGGTTTCTCCCAACGGAGTTTCAAGATAAGTCAAAGTCTAATTTCTCTGGAGTCAAATTTAAACGTTGAGAGCAAGTAGGAGAAATAAAATAATGAGTAGAACCGGTATCAAATAAAGTATAGATTTTTCTAGAGTTTATGATAAGCTTACCCGTGATGACCTCATTCGGGTTCCTTGCAGTCTGGGAAGTCACAACAAACGCTCTCCCTTGCATTATAGGCTTTGACTTTTCTGGGACGGCCTTTGGTGCCTCCATCCTAGCTGAACTTGTCTTCGATAAATGACAAAATCAGGCTAAGTAACCTTCTCTTCCACAATTATAACATGCTTTGGACGGCATCGCGCAGTTTGGACTGATGTGTCCCTCCCCTCCACATTTGAAGCATATGATAGGTGGTCGTTCTCCTTCCTTAACAACGGGTCTTGAGTCTTGACATCTTTCCATCATTGTTGAATCTCCTCTTCTTGAAATTTTCGTTCTTATTGTTTTGGTACGATTACCCATAGTAGTGGTTACCACTTACGGCATGTTGATTCCTCCACGCTTGTTGTTACCGCTTCGATGATCGCTCTCCTTTGGTATTATCATTTTGCCGTTTGCTCTCTTTTGATTACGTTGACTTCGTTATCGCTTTCTACTAATCGAGCCCTATTTACAACATCTGAATACAAACACAGTTTATGAGAAATAAGATGTTGACGTATCTCCGGCTTTAAACCTTTTAAAAACATCCGCATCATTCTCTCTTCATTATCCATCAAGTGGGACGCAAACCGAGACAACTTGGCAAACTTAGCTTCGTACTGTGATACGGTCATATTATTCTACTCCAACTTGATGAACTCTTCCTCTTTTATGTGACGAATACTTTCGGGAAAGTACTTTTCGTTGAATAATTCTTGTAACTTCTCCCAAGACATCTTCAGTGCGGCAGGTTGAGTACGCTTTACCGATTCCCACCAGTAATCTACCTCTCCTCGCAACATAAAGGCATTAAAAGGAATCTTTTGTTCCTCGAAGCATCCCAAGACATCAAATATCTTGGTGATCTGCTTTATCCATGCTTTTGCCTTAAATGGTTTTGGCTCTCCAATAAACTCCGGTGGTCCCAGCTCCTTGAACTGTTTAGCGGTGACCCTCCGAGAGTTTCCAGTGTTTCCACCTACATTTTGGATAGGAGAGCTCTCTTTCTTTGTTGCATGAATTGCATAAAACCTCTGAACATTCCATCATTCATCATTTGGTCAGTGTTGTTGTTTGCATGAGGATTATTGCCTTCCTGATGCAAATTATCTTGGGTGTTGATTTGTGGTGACTCAACGGTCTCCTGTGCTCCATTGATATTCTCAACATTCTCGGATGTCATTTTCAGATACTGCCACAAAACAAGGGTTAATTGACATGTAACATATTAACACTATACTCTGATCGACCAATTAAATATCAAATAAACTTAGGTAGGTCATACTAGCAAAGGAATTCCCCGTCTCTCCCCTCTTAGTTCTAGTCTCACATCTTAGCCAGGGATCATATCCCTAAGCTTTGATACTAACTGTGACACCCCCAAAATAGGTATACATCACCTATTCTGAGTCGCCAAATACATGGTACAGAATACAAATACAATCTTAATTATACAACTGTCGTGTAAAATACGACAAAATAAATGCTGTGAGTTTTAATACAAATATTATCATCTAGACAATATCCAGACTCAATTGAGTCCTCATTACATTTATTGTCACACTATTTAATAGAATAGTGAGGACTACTAATACACCATCTAGGACCATCACTCCGTTCCCCGACTCGTCCCAGCTACGTTCTCATTTCCTGAAGAGAACAGTGAAAGAAAGGGTGAGCTCAACTAGCTTAGTAAGAAATATTATGACTAAGATAATGCAGAATAAATTATCATTAGCCTTAAACAGTGTTAAACTGATACAATATAATAAACATCAAGTTTAACTGTAGTGGAACAAGCAATCCATTAAAAGAGTCAAGTAGAGAATAAAATCTACTATCTTTTATGATTTAAAAGGTTTTTCATCACTTTTATCACTGCGACTCGGCTTAATAAATAATTCACATCATCGAATCACCCCTGCTCTACGGCCAAGAATATTCTTTAGTATCACGACCACAAATTATCCATGCACTACGGGCAAAGGACATTCGTGTATTCAGTAATGGTCATGATCATGCCAACAACTGTCCATCAATGCACTACGGGCCAATGAAGACTTTTACCACATCATTTGTAACATTACGGTCATGATTACATCGAATAATCCCTGGTCATAATCATACCAAGTCCATCTATGCACTATGTGACACCCCCAAATCCGGGTCCTTCAATTCCATGGGATTTGGTGTTCACTGTACAAATATCATCTGTCTATCTACCCATAATAAATGCAAGCCATGCAATAGATAGAATAAAAATCTTCCCCTTAAGGGTTACAACATCTGAATAATAATAATACAATCTCAGGTTAAACTAACCTTAAACATCTGTGCGGAATCATAAACAAATAAGTCTTAACAACATCATTTAATCAAGTCTTAAACAAAATACATCATCAAATAAACAACAAGTCTTTTCGTTCTTAACTGTAATGTTATTATTAAGCAAGAGTGAGAACTATTGCCCACAAGTATAATAATGAAATAACAGTATAATAACATGCGAGTAAATCAAAGACATCTGAATAAAAGCTCAACTTTTGAATCAAGAATGAATAACAAGAATCAAAAGAATTTTGAGGGTCATAAGACCTTGAACTATGTCCTAGGTTATCAATGGTTATACTTGAAACCTTTAACAGTCATAAGACTATGAACCTTTCTATTCGTGCTTAGGGGGATCAGCCCTTAGTACCATACTGTGCACAATATCTTAACGCCAACGCATAAGTAAATCCCTTTGCGGGGTTGTTCATCTCAGTTTGACATTCGAGTCCGCACCAAAGGAAGTTTGGTTTGGATAATTCAATAAGGGTTACGAAATTTAGAGCGTTCATCAACTAAGGACTAGTTGAATCAATAAAGTTCACTAGTCTAATAAGGTTCAACAATAATGATATTCAATTCGAATAATAATCTCAAGAAGTATACAATAGAACAATTATTGTATAACTGAATCATGCTTTGAAAAGATAATAAATCTTTAATATAACATTTGAACTTGAATAATAGTAATGATAATTTACTCGGGGTAAATAATAAACTTGAACAATAATGACAAGTAGGGTTAGGAAACTTGCCTCGTGCATAGATTACACTTTAACTAAGCACGTTCTTTGAATTTAATCCTACATACCATTTACATTCACAATACCAGTTAATTATAACTTAACTAATCATCATAAACTCATTCTCTTTGTCTACTTTGATTATGACTATACTTAGTCAAATTATCACTTTGTCACATAATTTACACATCATGAATAACAAGCTAATTATGTAAATCCATAATTCAATCCACATGTAATTATGTTATTTAATGCTAAGTATCTATTTTAACATCTCATTATACTTATAACATAATTTTATGTTCATTACATTAATTTACTAACACATTATTAGACTTAAACATTTTAAAATTACATTTCTGAACTTTCTGGAGAGTGGTATTGTGGCTCATCACTATTTACTCTGATCTTGAGGATGCGGGTAGTGGCACTGCTTGATCGGATTAATATGTGTTGTGGTCGGAAACTTGGCGTTGTGGGCGCTGGCGAGCGAAAGATGCTGCAATTCGCGAAAATTGCAGAACACAACAAAAAAACTCCAATTAAATTATCACTACACGAATTTTACCATACCCACATGTTAGAATTCATATATAATCATTACCCAACATTTATAAAGTGATTTTAACCCCTTAAAAACACATAATCATAGAGTTTAAGCATGCAATTTCACTGACTTTGATGTTCTTGGAGGTTTTGAAAATAAAACATGAAAATTATCACTACGGATTCGTTATAACACCGAATCCGTTCATTTAAACTTTGGTCTCTTCGTATAAACTTGCATAACAACATACAAGTGTAAAATTTAGGGATAATATACGATTAATACATAAAATATCACGTATAAGGCCATAAGGCCAAAATCCATACTTTGTAATTTTGTAGAAATCATATACGACATGTTTTTTTTAATGAAACAGATGATATGGTTTACAAAATATATATATAATTAAATACAATTTGATAACATCTTAACCTATATATGCACATAAGCCTTACAATTTCCCATCATAGAGACTTTACAGAAAACTGTGAAAGCCATTTTAATCAAAACTTGAATACGTGAAATATAGAAATTGGGAGGGAGAGATTACCCTGAGAATAAAGTATATATTTGTAGGGGATGAATTCTTTCTCAACTCTTCTTCAAACACACACTCACAATCTCTTAAACAGATATAAATTTCTCTCTGAATTCTTCAAATACTCTCTGACTATATTTTAGACTTAGAAAAAGAAATAATAAAGAAGACGTATGATATATTAAGAGAACTGACGCACTGAGTGGTCAGTTAACCCAATAATGGGTAATTGCTCCAACTCCCCATAAGGCCTTGTTTGGCTAGCAAAATAGATTTAACAACCATTTAATTTAATAAAGCTTTATCATATTGTTTAATTAATGTCATACTCCTTCATAAAATCAATCAATATCTTATTTAATTTATTTTAAATAAAATATAATAATTTCTCATAATTTCACATAGTCACATAATTAAATTTCTCATTAATAATTAATGTCAAATTATTAACTCTCTAATTAATAATTAAATTAATTAAATAACATTATGCTTAATTAAATATTTCATTTAATTTAATAAGCTCACATAATTACATATTTGAATAATAATTATTCTCTACATTAATTTAATAAATGTAACACATATAATTAAATTAATCTACCACAAATGCATCAATTAATTATTTAATCTAATAATTAAATCATCAAAATATAGTTATTTAATTCAATAAATATTAAAATTAATTTACAAAATCTCGTTCGTCACATCTTTCCCCCCTTAAAAGGATTACGTCCCCGAATCACGACTCAATAAATTCGACTCGTTACATTCTCCCCCCTTACAAAGATTACATCCCCGAATCGCTTTACACATAATTAAGTAAATAAATGAGGGTAATTCTTCATTATATTCTCTTCGAGTTCCCACGTAGCTTCTTCAGTGTTGTGGTTCCTCCAAATTACCTTAACAAAAGGTATAACCTTATTTCTGAGAACTTGTTCTTTTCGGTCGACAATTTGGACATGAATTTCTTCGTAAGATAAGTCTTTCTCAAAATGCAGGGGTTCGTATTCAATTACATGCTTGTAATCGGCTTTGTAAGGTCGTAACACAGAAACATGGAAGACGTTGTAGACGTTCTCGAGTGCTGGAGGTAAGGCTACCTCGTACACTACTTCTCCGATTCTTCTCAGTACTTCAAATGGTCCAATGAATCTTGGACTCAATTTTCCTTTCTTTCAAGAACACGATCTTTCCTTCCAGGAGAGACCTTCAAGAAAACATAACTACCTGATTCAAACTCGATATTTTTACGATGTGGATCAGCGTATTTCTTCTGTCGATCTTGAGCTGCTACCAGTCGTGTTCGGATCACTTTGACTATTTCTGCTGTCTGTTGTACCAATTCTGGCCCTAGCAATTGTCTTTCGCCAACTTCATCCCAGTAAAGCGAAGTTCTGCACTTTCTGTCGTATAACACTTCGTAAGGCGGCATGCCAATTCTAGCGTGGTAACTGTTGTTGTAGCCGAACTCTACTAACGGTAGGTGATCATCCCAATTTCCTTTGAAGTCCATCACACAGGCTCTTAACATATCTTCTAACGTTTGAATTGTTCATTCGCTCTGTCCGTCTGTTTGAGGGTGATAAGTTGTACTCATTCGCAATTGCGTACCCATGCATTCGTGAAGACGTTTCCAGAAATTCGATGTAAAGCGCGGATCTCTATCAGAAACAATTGACACTGGTATTCCGTGCCTCGAAATAATCTCTTTCACATATAACCTTGCCAACTGATCTAAGTTGAATCTGATTTTGATCGGAAGGAAGTGTGCAGATTTCGTCAGTCGGTCAACGATAACCCATACTGCGTCGTAGCCTTTCTGAGTCGTCGGAAGGCCAACCACGAAGTCCATTGTAATATGTTCCCATTTCCATTCTGGGATCTATAACGGTTGTAGTAATCCACTTGGTCTCTGATGTTCCGCTTTCACTTTCTAACAGGTCAGACACTTGGCAACACATTTTGCAACATCACGTTTCAAATTCGGCCACCAGAAATGTTGTCGAAGATCTTGATACATCTTGGTACTACCAGGGTGAATCGAATATCGTGAACTATGAGCCTCGCTCAAAATTTCTTCCTTAATCTCTTGTACTAGTGGAACCCAAATTCTACTTTCAAATCTCAGTTGTAAGACCCCAACTTTTTAATGAATAAAATCAAATTTCTTTTATTTATTATTGTGAATAATAAGGTATTAATTTGATATAATACTTTGGTTATGGGTGAAATGTGCAAATTTTCAAAATAAGCAAGTGGTTATATAATATTCATTGTTGTTGGGGAATATTCGTTTGGTCGTGGAATATTCTTTTTGTTGGGGAATATTCGTATGACGGCGCAGCTATTTGTGGGCCCCATAATGGATAACTGTCGGATGAAGAAAACAACAAAATTGAATAACGGCGTAGTTGTTACCGTTAACACTGTTGGAATACCACATGGTTAAAATACGATGTCTGGCGTTGTTGCGCACAAAGATCACACCGGTATTGCATAAGTATTGTTGAATTATTGATCCTTACGTAAGAAGGCACTACTCAATAATTGTTACGATGAGTTACTATTCAATATTTTATTTTATTGATTCAATAATTCTTTGCGTTGATATTTTATATTATTGTTGCTCGATAATTGTCACTTTAGACATCATCTCCATTATCGGATAAATAATTCATATTATTTGGAATAATATTATTAGATAGCATTATTGTCAATGTCTAGAAAGTTACATCGAGGAGAGATTTGGTCACCTAATTGCGGCCTGATGAGGAGAAATCCTTATCTGGAAAGCCCCTCTTTCACAGGAGCGATCGGTTGTCATAAATGTGATTACGTAATATTATTTGTGAATAATTAATTATTGATTCATATGATAAGGAAATATTTATTTTATGTGGATATAAATGATGGATTTATTTATGTGGTTATTAATGAAGGAATTAATCTTTGAGATGTTTTATCGGTAGATTTTGTCGGATTGGAGGTATTAAAAATCAAACCAGTATTTTTGAGATATATTGCGGGAGTTATAATTTTAATCCAATAGTTGGATCGTTGTAATTTTTGGATATGTTATACATATATAAGTTGAGTATATGTCCACAAATTTTGAACCGTTAAAAAGGAACGTATGATTTGTTATGAATTTTAAGAGGTGGCTGATCTAAATCGGGTTATAAATGATTTTGGTGGAAAATTCTAGAATTGAGTGGGCCCCACTTGTGGTTCTTTGAAGAAATGTGCTGAATTTTATTTCAAAATGTGGTGGTGGCAATAGTAGCGAGTAAAAGCCATCGAGGTTGTAGGTCAAGTCCGCTTGGCGTGCTAACATTTTCCTATAAATAGAGGGCTAAGTTAGAATTGAAAATCACACCAGAAACATAAGCTTTCTCTCTTTCTCTCTATATATTATCGAGTGTATTCTTGTGAGTATTTTGATACTTTGAGTGTTGCTATATGGTGCAAGTTCCTTCAGCACTATATCCAGTATTTCAGTCGGAAGTACTGTCTTTTTGAGGTAAGGGATGTTATTTTCTTCGTAAGTGATATTATTTCTTCAATATCATTATGCCGAAATATTGGTTGGAACTTTTTATCAAATTTGAAACTTTTCATGTCAGGGTTACTATTCATGAGTTACTAATCACGAGTTAATATTCATGAGTTACTATTCAAGAGTTACTATTCACGAGTACTATTCACGAAGCATGATGATTTTTCTTGTGGAATTTCTATCTTTTGGTGTCGGAGTTACTATTCACGTATAAGGCACTATTCACGTATACGACATTATTCACGTATACGACACTATTCACCGAAAAATGAAATTTTCTTCTTTTTGTCTAAGATGTCTATTATGGTTACTATCTTTGATTGTATCCATGTTTTGATCTTTATTCTTACATTTTACTTCGAAATTAGTTATTATGGAGTATTATTGATCTTGGATAAACTGTAATAAGAATCCCTAATATTTGTTCTTTTATCTTATTGGATTCGTTCTCTAAAATGTTTTTCATCATCCTCAGTCCTTAATGATGATATGTGATGAATATCTTTGGCCCGTAGTGCAAAGATGAATGATTACTTGATGAATATATTTGGCTCGTAGTGCAAAGATGAATGATTACTTGATGAATATCTTTGGCCCGTAGTACAAAGATGAATGATTACCTGATGAATATCTTTGGCCCGTAGTGCAAAGATGAACAGGTGTTGAGATGAACATGACCAACTGGTGATACAAATGAATATCTTTGGCCTGTAGTGCAAAGATGAATATTTGATTAAAGATATATATTGATTGATGTTACAGGGATAAAATATTGATGATGAACTTTTAAATCTTAGAAGATAGTAGAATTCTTTCTCTACTTGACTCTTCTAATGGATTGTTGTTTCCGCTGCAGTTGTTGATCTAAAACTTGTTTGTCTGCTATATCGATTTTTTTCCCGTTGAAGACTAACGATAATTTGTTGTATATTATCTTAGTCATAATATTTCTTCTTTGGGCTAGTTGAGCTCACCCTTTCTTTCACTTTATTCTCTTCAAGAAATGAGAATATATTTGAGACTAGTCGGGGAATGGATTGACGGTCCAGATGGTTGCATTAGTAGTCCTCACTATTCTATGAAATAGCGTATCAATAATTGTAATGAGGACCCCTTTTGAGTTTTTATACTGTCTATTAGACAATAGTTGTATTCAAACTCACAGTATATGTGTTGTCGTAGTTTGCATGACAATTGTATTACTGAAGTTGTATTTATTTTTATACCATGTATTTGGTGACTCAGAATGGGTTGGATGGAATGGACCTATTTTGGGGTCGTCACATCAGTAATCATTCCTTATCCATCTTAAATCTCGGTTCGGTTCCTTCAGATATCTTCTTTGTCACCTTTTTACATTCTTCGTCCTGAAGCTGAGCCTCCTTAACTTTATCTAGTAGGGTTGTACCAGATTGCATCTGAAATATTTTCTCATCAATATCCATAGGATACTTCACTTCCAACTCTAGTTTCTCCATTTCTGCAATTAGCTCCTCCTGAGCAGTCAACATCATCAATTTCTCACGACCCTTTCTACTTAAGGCGCCTAAGAACCACATTGCTTTACCCGGATGGTATAAAATCTCACAGTCGTAATCTTTAATTAATTCCAACCATCTTCTTTGACACATATTCAAATCCTTCTATGTAAAAATATATTTTAGACTCTTGTGGTCCGTATATATTTCACACTTCTCCTCGTATAGATAGTGCCTCCAAATTTTCAAAGTAAAAACAACTGCAGCTAACTCCAAGTCGTGGGTCGGATATCCCTTATCGTAATCTTTCAATTGTCGTGATGCATACGCAATGACTTTGCCGTTTTGCATCAGCACACAGCCAAGTCCTTTATGCGATGCATCACTATAGACAACAAAATTTCTCGTATCATCCGGAAGAGATAATACAGGGGCCGTACTCAACCTCTTTTTCAATTCTTGAAAACTTTCCTCACACTTATCCGTCCAAACAAATTTCACAGCTTTTCGAGTTAAATTCGTTAACGGAGTTGCGATCTTGGAAAAGTCTTGTATGAATCTTCTATAATATCCTGCTAATCCAAGAAAACTTCTTACTTCTGACGGCGTTCTCGGCTGATCCCAGTTAATCACAGCTTCGACTTTAGATGGATCTACCGAAATTCTATTTTTATCGATTACGTGACCAAGAAATTGTATTCGCTCGATCCAGAATTCGCATTTCGAAAATTTAGCGTACAACTTCTCCCTTCTCAATACTTCCAACGTTAACCTCAAATGTTCTTCGTGTTCTTCTTTGGTTTTGGAATATACCAAAATGTCATCTATAAATACCACTACGAATTTGTCCAAAAATGGCTTGAACACACCATTCATTAGTCCCATAAATGCTGCAGGAGCATTCGTTAGACCAAACGACATTACTAAAAATTCATAGTGACCGTATCGCATTCTGAACGCTGTCTTCGGTACATCCTCTGGCCTCACCATCAGTTGATGATAACCTCTTCTCAAGTCTATCTTGGAAAAGTATCTTGCTCCCTTCAACTGATCAAACAGATCATCGATCCTAGGTAATGGATATCTGTTCTTAATCGTAACCTTATTCAGTTCTCTGTAGTCAATGCAAAGTCGCATCGATCCATCCTTCTTTTTCTAAACAACACCGGCGCTCCCCACACGCGATACGCTTCGGTTGAATGTACTTCTTGTCCAATAATTCTTGTAGTTGTACCATTAATTCCTTCATCTCTCTTGGTGCCATTCTAGTATGGTGCCTTCGATATTTAAGCGATTCAAGGCGCCAAATCGATTCACGAAATCTACCTCTCTATCCGGTGAAAGTCCGGTAAATAAATGAAATACGTCGATGAAGTCCCTCACAATCGGTATTTCTTCTACCTTCGGATTCTCTTTTCGACTATCGACTATGTAAGCTAATTATCCTACACACCTTGTCTTAACAACTTCACTCGCCTACATCATCGTCAGACTGACAACTCAACATTCAGGCGACTTCTTGCTACCATAAAACACAACCTTTGATGGAGTCATAAGGTTAATACGCTTCTTTTGGCAATCAATTCTGACCCCGTAATTGAATAACGATCCATTCCCAAAATAATGTCAAATTCCCCAAGTCGAATAGGGATAAGATCTACGTTCATGATATTACCCTTAATATCCACTCTACGGTTCTTAAACACGCATTTAATGAGAATTATCTCCTTATTCGCAATTTCTATATTCATGGGATATTCCAACTCATCCATAAGCAAATCTAAACTATTAGCAAAGTCTTGGATATAAAGGAACAAGTAGCACCGAATCAAATAAAACATAAACATTAATTTCATTGATCGGAATGATACCTGACACCACATCACGAGACTGGATTGCATCTGCACCGTCATATTGAAAGTCCAAGGCATTCGGTCGGGTTTGTTTGGTTGGTCCGATGATGGTTAAGGCATTTCCACTTTTATTTCCCGGTTTCTCCTCGATCCTCGACCCTCCCGATCCTTCTTGGGACAATCTCTTGCCAGATGGTCCTTGAACCACAAGTAAAACAAGCACCCTTATTTGGGTTTGGGACGGTTTGGTGCTATGTGGCCTTCTTGTCCACAATTGTAGCACACTCTTTTCCTTTCATACAAACTCCCGGATGGGCTTTCCGCAAGTCGGGCATGCTTCGATTCTTTTCTTCCGACTACACCTTTGATTCCCCGATGATGAGTTGTCGTTCCACCTTTTCTTCTAATTGAAATTTCCACCTCCTGTGCCACTTCCATTGACCTTGTTATTTCCTTCACCTTCACTCTTCTTCTTCTTTTGATCTTGATTGTACTTGGTCACCTTGATCGCTTCCTCCTTCAATGAGGATGGCCTTTTCTAGTACTCAAACAAACGTGTTTAAATTGAAACATTGATACCTTCTTGTACACCCAAGGCTTTAGTCCTTGCTTCAAACCAAATCTCGCCTTCCTCTTATCCGTGTGAACTTGATACAGGGGTAAACCTTGCCAATTCGTTGAATTTAGCCGCATAGTCGAGCACGCTTTCATATTTCCTCGCTTCAACTCTAGAAATTGAACCTCCATCCGGTTACGTGAACTAGTTGGGAAATACATTTCGAAAAAAACATCTCTTTAAATCTCTCCCACGTAATTATACCTTCACCTCCTCGCACTTTGTTTGCTTGCCACAGAGCTAGCCTCGGACTTCAAACATAAGCGTTAAAAAGCGGTCTTACGGTCTTCTTCTAACCGCGGATGGTCCTTCGAACCACAAGTAAAACAAGCACCCTTCTATGGGTTTGGACAGTTTGGTGCTATGTGGCCTTCCTGACCACAATTGTAGTACACTCTTTTTCCTTTCATACAAACTCCCAGATGGGCATTTCCGCAAGTCGGGCATGCTTCGATTCTTTTCTTCTGATTATCTTGCTGATTCCCCGATAATGAGTTGTCGTTCTACCTTTTCTTCTGATTGAAATTTCCACCTCCTGTGCCACTTCCACTTGCATTGTTATTAATTTCACCTTCATTCTTCTTCTTCTTTTGATCTTGATTATACTTGGTCACCACATCGCTTCCTCCTTCAGTGAAGATGGCAGTTTCCAGTACTCCGAAAAATGTGTTTAGCTAAAACATTGATACCTTGCTGTACACCCAAGGCTTTAGTCCTTGTTCGAATCTTCTAGCTTTTCTCTCGTCAGTGTGTACTTGGTAGGGGGCGAAACCTTGCCAACTCGTTGAATTTAGCCGCGTAGTCAGGTACACTCATGTTTCCCTGCTTCAGTTCCAGAAATTGAACCTTCATCTGATTCTGCGAACTAGTTGGGAAATACATTTCGAAAAACATCTCTTTAAATCTTTCCCACGTAATCACGTCTTCACCTCCTCGCACTTTGTTTGCTTGCCACCAGTAGCTAGCCTCATACTTCAACATAAACGTTGCAAAAGCGGTCTTCTGGTCTTCTCTAACCCTAGCAACGTCGAAAACCTTCTCCATTTCCATAACCCATGTTTGAGCCTCGATTGGGTTCATGGAACCTTTGAACCCTGGCGGTCCCACCGCCTTGAAGTCCTTAAATGTTGTGTTTGGTGGAGCTTGAGGTTGGTTATTCATGGCTCCAGTCAGTAAGTTAACCAATGGCTGCACGGGATTAGCGTTGGCATTATTGTTATTATTGGTTGACTCTTCCGAGTAGGTTGGACGTTCTTTGTCTTCTCCTGGCGGCATTTTTTACATTAAATAAACGCTTTATTAGAACTTTATTTATTTCTCTAAATAGTTAAGGCATTACTTAACAATTTAACATACTCATTTAACACATCATCTCAAACAACTTGATATATTTTCATTCAAATCAAAAGTTTTAACATTAAACGATAGCATAACTGCTATTTACATCAACTATCCTGGAATAAAGAATCCACAGGATTAAAACATTCAAATATTCTTTCGTTCATAAACACGTCAGAATTTACATCTAAAAACTAATTAAGTTCTTTACATAATTAAGCAAATCATATCACTGCCGGTCAAGGTACTGATTAGCCTTGCTACGCTCCTCTTCTAAGATGCGATACATCGTCCTGCGATCCATCATATACAATAGTAGTCCTTCAAACTGGATTGGGTACCTCAAAACTCGATCTTGGGTTTCATTCATTGCCTTGTTAAGTGTAGAGTACGTTTCCCCAATCTTCGCTTTCTTTGCACGACTATCATCCTCTGCACGATCAGCTCGACGCGATTCTCTTACCCAGCCTTCCTCTGCTATGTTCAACCTTTTAGAGGTTTCCTTCAGTTCCTTCTTCAGTTTCTCTATCTCCTCGGTCTTATCTTCAGTTTGGCCCTTCTTATGGACCAAATCCAATTCTATATTTTCCAGTCGAGAGTGAAGAGTCGAAATCTCCCTCTCCTTCTCCTCTGGAGTAATATCTTTGAATAACCGCGCTTTCGGTCAAATCCTCGGACCTCGTCTCAGTAACTCCACGTTACTATCAGATAACGTGTCATACATCTCAAAGATCAGCGATGTGTACGTGGTAACTCCTCTTCTTCCTCTTCCTCTTCCTCAACAAATTCCTCCTCGGGATCCTCCTCGGGATCGGTCTCGAGGCTCATGCTCCCCGACCAACAACGGTGATCAATGGAGATGACTCCCCCATTGTACCATTTGCTCCCCTAACGACATGAATGTCTCGGGGCTCCTCCTCATCGGTATTTATAAAGGTACAGGGTTCCTCCTCGAAGAGGTACTATAAGTACTCGGGGTTCTTCCTCCCCAGCTTGACTAGCTTCTCCAACATTCGACATCTTGACAACAAAATTTCGAGTTTTAGTTACTAAGTCATACTAGTGAGCACATA
The DNA here is from genome assembly GCA_020205615.1 of Panax quinquefolius. Taxonomy (NCBI): domain Eukaryota; kingdom Viridiplantae; phylum Streptophyta; class Magnoliopsida; order Apiales; family Araliaceae; genus Panax; species Panax quinquefolius. The sequence goes on from CM035165.1 coordinate 91,962,582, forward strand.
ATTTAACACATAAGCACATAAAGTCTTTTATTATCTTCAATGAATTACAAAAATTCATTTCCTAGAACTCGATAAGAGTTTTCCATCACTATGTTCTTTCTATAAAGCTACTACCTAAGGTTGTTCCCCCACCTAAGGTTCATAACCTACAGCTCTGATACCAACTTGTGACACCCCCAAATCTGGGTACTTCAATTCCATGGGATTTGGTGTTCACTGTACACATATCATCTATCTATCTACCCATAATAAATGCAAGCCATGCAATAGATAGAATAAAAATCTTCCCCTTAAGGGTTACAACATCTGAATAATAATAATACAATCCCAGGTTAAACTAACCTTAAACATCTGTACGGAATCATAAACAAATAAGTCTTAACAAAATCATTAAATCAAGTCTTAAACAAAATACATCATCAAATAAACAACAAGTCTTCATCACTTTCTAACTTTGCCCTTGCCTTTACTAGTGGAAGGTTCATCAGTTCTTTCGTTCTTAACTGCAATGTTATTATTAGGCAAGAGTGAGCACTATTGCCCACAAGTATAATAATGAAATAACAGTATAATAACATACGAGTAAATCAAAAACATCTGAATAAAAACTCAACTTTTGAATCAAGATTGAATAACAAGAATCAAAAGAATTCTAAGGGTCATAAGACTTGAACTATATCCTAGGTTATCAAGGGTTATACTTGAAACCTTTAACGGTATATAAGACTATGGACCTTCTACTTCGTACTTAGGGGATCGACCCTTAGTACCATCATGTGAACAATATCTTAACGCCAACGATAAGTAAATCCCTTTGCGGGGTTGTTCATCTCGATTTGACATTCGAGTCCGCACGCACTAAAGGAAGTTTGGTTTGGATAATTCAATAAGGGTTACGAAATTTAGAACGTTCATCAACTAAGGACTAGTTGAATCAATAAAGTTCACTAGTCTAATAAGGTTCAACAATAATGATATTCAATTGAATAATAATCTCAAGAAGTATACAATAGAATAATTATTGTATAAGCTGAATCATGCTTTGAAAAGATAATAAATCTTTAATATAACATTTGAACTTGAATAATAGTAATGATAATTTACTCGAGGTAAATAATAAACTTGAACAATAATGACAAGTAGGGTTAGGAAACTTGCCTCAAATGCGTAGATTACACTTTAACTAAGCACGTTCTTTGAATTTAATCCTACATAACATTCACATTCACAATACCAGTTAATTATAACTTAACTAATCATCATAAACTCATTCTCTTTGTCTACTTTGATTATGACTATACTTAGTCAAATTATCACTTTGTCACATAATTTACACATCATGAATAACAAGCTAATTATGTAAATCCATAATTCAATCCACATGTAATTATGTTATTTACATGCTAAGTATCTATTTTAACATCTCATTATACTTATAACATAATTTTATGTTCATTACATTAATTTACTAACACATTGTTAGACTTAAACATTTTAAAATTACATTTCTGAACTTTCTGGAGAGTGGTATTGTATGGCATCATTACACTGATCTTCGTACTATGCTTGTACAGTATACCGCAATACGGATACATGGTGTCATCTTCTTTGGAAACTTAACCATCGGTGGCGGGACATAAGGCTTGAGGCTGGAAATGCAGCGGCCATGGCGAACGTAAATTGTTCTACAATTCGCAAAAATTGCAGAACACAGCCAAAAAAACTCCAATTAAATTATCACTACACGAATTTAACCATACCCAAATGTTAGAATTCGTATATAATCATTACCCAACATTTATAAAGTGATTTTAACCCCTTAAAAACACATAATCACAAAGTTTAAGCATGCAATTTCACTGACTTTGATGTTCTTGGAGGTTTTGAAAATAAAACATGAAAATTGTCACTACGGATTCGTTATAACACCGAATCCATTCATTTAAACTTTGGTCTCTTCGTATCAACGTGCATAACAACATACAAGTGTAAAATTTAGGGATAATATACGATTAATACATAAAATATCACGTATAAGGCCATAAGGCCAAAATCCATACTCTGTAATTTTGTAGAAATCATATACGACATGTTTTTTTTTAATGAAACAGATGATATGGTTCGCAAAATATATATATAATTAAATACGATTTGATAACATCTTAACCTATATATGCACATAAGCCTTACAATTTCCCATCATAGAGACTTTCTCTGAAAAGCGTGGAAAGCCATTTTTATCAAAACTTGAATCGTGAAATATAGAATTTGGGAGGAGAGATTACCACGAGAATTGTGGCGCCCCAAATCCAAGTGTAACATCGATTCATGAGGACTTGATGCTCACGATACAACATACAACATCATCTATCTAAGTAAACTTTAACAATAATAATAATATTATATTACCCATTACATAAATAGTGAAATAACATCCCAAGTCTTTACAACCTTAAAACATCTGGAACTTAGTCTTAGCGTTTATCGCTACATTACACATATATGCGAAATAATTAACTTATTACATAACCATTAGCATCACTTCATCTTGGACTTTTCCTTGTCCTTACCCGAACCCTCAGCCTTCTCACCCTTAACTGAAAGGTTTAAGCAAGAATGAGCATGAATTGCCAAGACAAGTATATCTGAAATTTGAAAACATACACAGGAGTGAAAGCGGTTGAATAGCTAAACCTCAACAGTTGAAATGATTGTCAAGTGTTAAATAGGAACATCAAGAATTGAAATTTAAGAATTTTCAATATCATACTAAGGGTGTAAAATACCACGAACACATTTTCCTTCATCAAAAATCATCGACGGTTTAACAATCCAATAGATCGTAAGCGGTCTCTCGCAAATACGCCAGTGATCACTTATTGTACCTACGTTGTGCACAAGTATTAAGTTTTAAGCTGCATAAGCGAAATGGGACTATTTGCCCGACATCTATTTGCCCGTTTATTCGGGTTGTTCATCTTATTAATCATGTGAGACCGCACCAAAGCAATTTGGATTGGTAAACATTTAATAGCTTCGAAAGATTTGTTTTAAATCACTTTTTCCATCAATAATAACTTGCCGGAAACAAAGGCCAGGAACATACTTAGAACAGTTCGATAATGAAATGAAATTTAAACATATGGCAGTTAAAATAATAACTAAATAATCATCGATAAGCTTACAAGATAATTGAAGTTCGTATGACCTTTCAACGAAGAAACTTGCATGAATAAATAACTAACACAAGTCCAATACTTACCCTTACTGCGATAATTTTAGTAAGGATTTAATAAATACCCAAAAGAAATTAGGGTTAGGAAACTTGCCTGATAAGCCCGCTACAATTAACGCTAACAATTAACCTTCACATAACCTAATCACATGTGTCTCGTTAATCACCATTCATACACAATCTAGTTTGAAATATAAGGGTCTCCTATTATTTTAATAAGATTTATTAAGTTAACTTGTATTCAAAACAATTCAATTACATATCATGCATCACATAGGTCAAGCTTATTTAATCACATAACACATAGCCTCACATAGTTGAAGTGGTTCTCAAACTTCAAAACGAAAGAAAACAATTTCCTTTTTAATATTAATATGTTTATAAACTAATACTTAATTAAATAAACTTTAAATTACACAAGCGAGTTGCATCTTAAAGGTCCGGGGTTCAAAGATGAAAATCTGGACAAAATAAAGTTACTAAAATTTTTCCAGGCAGGCAGGCACGGAAAATGCGCTTCTTCACGCCGAAATTTTTTTCGACAATTCGACCAAATTTACTTTGCAATTTTATTCCTATCAATCAAGACATGATATGACTCACGAAATTTTGACACAATATACTCCATATAGCGTAGTATTTTACAAAAATATCACATCCCGAAAATGACAAGTTAAGTCCACGAGCAATTTGCCTTGAAAAGCGTGCCGAACAGATTTCATACTTAGAAAAATTGGAATTCCAGATTTGCAGATTTTGTTGTGAACATGCTTGCTTACGATTTTCATATCTCACTCAATATAGCTTCGATCCGAATGAAATTTGAATGATTATACTTCATATAGCGTAGTATTTTACAAAATATCACATCCCGAAAAAATGCAAGTTAAGACCACGAGCAGTTTGCCTTGAAAAGCGTGCGAACAGATTTCATACTTAGAAATTCACGATTTCTGCAGATTTTGTTGTGAACATGCTTAACTTACGATTTTCATATCTCACTCAATATAGCTTCTCAATTCGAATGAAATTTGGATGATTTATACTTCATGCTACATACTATTTTACAAATTTACTACATGCACCAAACGGATTATCGAAGACATGATTTCAAGCTTAATCGAAAATTCGAAAACTCATGCAAACTAGTTTAACCCAACTTTTGAGAAAATCATGATTTTGATTCTAGCATGCATGGATTTGATTCCTACTGTCCAGACCACATTTACTAACATATATACACATGTTGCAACAATCAAACCCTCTAACTTTTCATGTTTTGATCAAATTAGCAACTAAGAGGAATTTTATCAAATAGTTAGCATGCATACATGAATTCTATGATTCTTTATGTAATAGTAACATGTTATATACCAGAATTTTCATTCTTATCATCCACATAGCAGTAATACACAAAATCATGGCATCACCAAGTCATGTTTTAAAGTCATCCCACGAAATTAATTTGAATTAATTTCATACTTATCCAAATTGAATAGTTGACTCAACTGTACCAACCATTCCAATACATCTTATCACATAACATATAATGAAATTAAATAATTCATTTATGAATAATTGTCACATAAGAATTTCACATAAGTTTGTTTATTGAAATTGTTAGACTACATAGAAATCTCGGATATTACAAGAATAAAGTATATATTTGTAGGGGATGAATTCTTTCTCAACTCTTCTTCAAACACACACTCACAATCTCTTAAACAGATATAAATTTCTCTCTGAATTCCTCAAATACTCTCTGACCATATTTTAGACTTAGAAAAAGAAATAATAAAGAAGACGTATGATATATTAAGAGAATCGGCGATCGAGTGGTCGATTAACCCAATAATGGGTAATCGCTCCAACTCCCCATAGGGGCCTTATTTGGCTAGCAAAATAGATTTAACAACCATTTAATTTAATAAAGCTTTATCATATAGTTTAATTAATGTCACACTCCTTCATAAAATCAATCAATATCTTATTTAATTTATTTTAAATAAAATATAATAATTTCTCATAATTTTACATAGTCACATAATTAAATTTCTCATTAATAATTAATGTCAAATTATTAACTCTCTAATTAATAATTAAATTAATTAAATAACATTATGCTTAATTAAATATTTTATTTAATTTAATAAGCTCACATAATTATATATTTGAATAATAATTATTTCTACATTAATTTAATAAATGTAACACATATAATTAAATTAATCTACCACAATGCATCAATTAATTATTTAATCTAATAATTAAATCATCGAAAAATATTTATTTAATTCAATAAATATTAAAATTAATTTACAAAATCTAGATTAAATTACACACTACTACGAGCCATGAGATGACTTTCAAAAATATAAACATAATGATGATAACAATGATATAAGAATTCAATAAAACAAGTTCAAGAATTAATTTATTCAGAACTAATAACGTCCAAATTATCAACATGATACTTCTTTCAGAGAGTAAAATTCAAGAATGCTCAGAAGAATATTTCCATGAAAAGATCTTGGATGAAGCTTAAATATCAAGAATATTCCACTAATTTCATGGAGTATGAAAGTCAAAACTTTAACCATTTGAGTATAATAAGGAATAGAATAACAAAAGAAATCACCAGCGAACGCGATAGACCACATATGCGAGTTATTCCAACAAAATAATAATTAACGGAACTGTGAGTGCGGCGTAAGCGCGATAGATAGGATATTCCAATGAGAATAATAAAGGCGGAATCGGTCCCACAGAAATGCATGAACAAGATATTTCAATGAGAATAATAAAGAGCGGAATCAGTCGGCGTAGAAATGCATGAACATGATATTCAACAGAATAATAACGAATGGAATAATGAAGAATTTCACCAAGTATAGGGTAGCTGGCAGTATCTGAGTTATTCAATGAGAATAATAAATAATGGAATAATGAAGTTTTCTTCATGAATATAAAAGAAATAATAATTTCTTACAGTAAAAGAAGCTGGATATAAGAGTAAGGAAGTGCGAATACTTTTCTTCTTTCTCTCTATAATTTTCTCTCTCTAGAGTTTCAGTGAATTCGTAAGAAATAATGAAGGAATGGGCTTCTATTTATAGGAGAATGGAAAGGCACTGTGTAATACAACAGTTATGCAATCGGATGAAATTTTTTTGTAACCCACACACACACAATTTGTCAATCAACCAACCAATAAGAATAAAACAACATTATAATACATATATATATAACCCACACACACAATTTGTCAGTCAACCAACCAATAAGAATAAAGCAAAATTATAATACATATATATATATATATATATATATAACTCACACATGTTATAAACATATATATACATATAATACTAATTACCTTTTGTAAAGCCACATCATTTCCCCCACCATTTCCCACCCATATGTTAAACATATATATAATAATCATCCACTCATCAACTATGTAATTCATCTACCCATAACACAATTTTCCTCCTGACAATGCAAAATCCCCCCTCGCCCACACAAGACATCAACCTCACTAGTGGCCACACCTTTTATTATATAAAATAATTTTCTACTGATTATTTTGAAAAATGGGTAAATGGGGGTCCATATAATAATCAAAATTTACACAAATACTTCATAAAAATCACCTTAATGATTTTAACAATATTTATCACCTTTATTATAATTTATAATATTAATCTACCAGGTCGTTCCCAGGAAAGAGGGGCTTTCCAATACGGATTTCTCCCTATTGGCGCGCAATTAGGTGACCAAACCTCTCCTTGGCAGAACTTCTAGACATCGTTAATATTACAAATAATAATATTAATAACTTCGTCGTCTCAATTATTGATTTAATAATATATATAATATCGACAATAATTGAATCGAATATCGTGAGATATTATGCAGCAATTACTGTAGCATTAATTGAACAAAACTGAGTGATTTCTCACGTAAGCACCAATAATTAATACCGTGTGCTACTATGCAACCACGCGTATTACTGTATTTTTACTACCGAGTAGTTTAACAGTTAACGGTAAAACTTCCGCCGTTATTTTCATAAAAAGATATTTTTATCGTTTTCTCAATCCGACAATAATTTCGTTGTGGGATCCACTAATGATTGTGCCGTCGTACGAATATTTTCTGTTAAAACGAATATTTCCCGACCAATCGAATATTATATAACAACTTGCGTACTTTACAAAATTTATAAATATTATCCACAACTATAACATTATATCAAATTTACTCCATAATATTCAAAAATGATATTTATAGAAAATTCATCTTTATTTATAAAAGTTGGGGTCTTACACCAATTATCAAATAACTTTTTTCATTCAGATTTAGATTCATATTCAACTCATTCAGATTCAGATTTATTCAATTTTTATCAAACACCCCCTTAATGTTTACCTATATATAAGTCGCCTCCTTTTTAACTAAGATAGTAACTTCAAATAACAAACATTACATTTTTATGAAGAACATTATTTTCACTTGAATTTTTGATATTTTCATATATAATTATTTTTACGTGAAAGTGGAACCCATTTTTTTCATGTGAAAGAGTATCATGCGAAAATATTAAAAAGACATGAAACTATCGATTCTTAATCTTTATTATATATATATATATATATAATTTAGCAATGACACTTTTTAATAGTTTAATATTTAATTTCATACTTACAAAGAAAAGTATACTCTCATTAAAATATTCCTAATCTTATATATATATATATATATATATATATTTCTAATTTAGCGAGGCACTTTTTAATAATTTAATATTTTATTTCATACTTACAAAGAAAAATATATTATCATGTGAAAATATCAAAAAGATATATAAAAATATCGGTTCTAATCTTTATTTTATATATATATATGGTGAATGATCTATAGTATCTATATGCTATGGAATACAAAGTGGCATATAACATCTTAACCATCCGTATAATTAATGAAGGGTTGAGATTTGTATTTTGTAACCACCGTCCGCTAGACTTACTAGCGGACGTAGTAAATTAGATATCTGGACATTTATGCCCCCAATTCGCCGATTAGCCAAGCCAAAATCCGGAGACATTACACGGTCCGCTAGAGCATACCAAAGACAGACGATACTAGTTTTCCGGATATATCTTATCGCCATCAGATCTCTTTCCCGCACGATTAATATTTATAATATTAATCATGCAGAAAGCCCCTCTTTCTGAGGCGGCTATGCAGTTTGTCAGTATTGTGATTCTGTAATATTATTTGTGAATAATTAATTATTGATTTATATGATGAGGAAAATATTCATTTTATGTGGATATAGATGGAGAAATTTTTTAAAGTGACAATTGTTGAAAATCGATATTTTATCTTTTTACGATAAAATAATATTTTATTATATTATTATAATATAATAATGATGATATTTTTACAATGAATGTGGGATATATGAGTATATGAGGAGGAAGAGTATTTTTGTTGCAATAAATGTTAAAAACATGTTAAACATGTCGGTGGACCTCATTTCTTGACTGAAATTTGATTATAGCTTGTAAAATCGCCCGTTTGTGAATTTCAGTCAATTTCTATTTGGAATTTGGAAAAACTTTCTACAAAGTTGTAGATAATGAAATTTCCTATGGAAAAGACATGTGGTTCGAATTTTTCTGACAAAAAGGCTATTTATTATGAATTATTGAAGTTCGAAGTTCAAATAATTGATTTTTGGAAGTTTTATTTATTTTTATTAATAAAAACGTTTTTTACATTTTGTGGCCTCATTAAACATGTGCAAAGTGCTGAAGCTAGAGAATTCAAAGTGGGCGTAAAAAAATTTAATTCTATATTAATATTTTATTAAATTTTATGCTTTGGTGTTCTAAGTATTTTCCTATAAATAGGGTGCTTAGGTTAGAATTGAAAATCACACCAGAAACTGAAATCTTTCTCTCTCTATATTATCGAGCGTATTCTTGTGAGTATTTTAAGACTTTGAGTGTTACTATACGGTGCAAGTTCCCTTCAGCTCTATATCCAGTATTCCAGTCAGAAGTACTGTCTTTTCGAGGTAAGGGATGTTGTTTTCTTCTTAAATGATATTATTTTCTTCAATATCATTATGCTGCAGAAATATTGGTGCGAAATTTTTTATCAAATTTGGAACTTTTTGTGTTTGGGGTTACTATTCACGATATCACGATCTTATTCACGTGATCTTGCCTTTATTCACTTAATACTAAGACTATTCACCAAAAAATGAAATTTTCTTCTTTTGTCCAAAATATCTATTATGGATACTAGCTTTGATTGTATCCATGTTTTGATCATTCTTGAATTTTACTCCACTATGATTACTTATGAGGTATTTTTGGACATGGATAAACCGAAATACGAATCCTTAATATTTGTTATTTTGTTTCACTGGATTCGTTTCCTTTAAAATATTTTTCATCATCCTCAGTCCTAAATGATGATATTACTGAATATCTTTGGCCTGTAGTGCAAAGATGAATGATTTCTGATGAATATCTTTGGCCCGTAGTGCAAAGATGTACAGATGTTTAGATGAACATGACCAACTAGTGAATATCTTTGGCCTGTAGTGCAAAGATGAATATTTGATTTATGATGTATATTGATTGATGTTATAGGGATAAAATATCGACGATGGACTTTTAAATTCATAGATAATAGTAGATTTCATTCTCTACGTAACTCTTCTATGAATTATTGTTTCCGCTGCGAATATTGATCTGAAACTTGTTGTCTATTGTATTTTATCAGATTTTTCCCTGTTGAAGACTAACGATAATTTGTTCTATATTATCTTAGTCATAATATTCTTTACTGGGCTAGTTAAGCTCACCCTTTTCCTTTTTGTTCCATTTTTCTTCCCAGGAGGCGAGAATGTAGCGAGTACTAGTCGGGGTATGGAATAAAGGTTCTAGAAAGTCGTTTTAGTAGTACTCACCATTTTTGTAAAATAGTGTATCAATAATTGTAATGAGGACTTATTTGGGTATGAATATTGTCTAGATGGCAATATTTGTATTTAAACTCACAGTTTTTATGTTGTATTATTAAAGTTGTAGTTGTTTCTGTACCATGTATTTTGACGACTCAAAATGGGTGTTGTATACCTATTTTGGGGGAGTCACAGTTGGTATTAGAGCTTCGGTATATGATCTCTGGCGGAGATTGGGGAATAGAACTAGGAGGGGAGAGACGAGTAAATCCTTCGCTAGTGTGTCCTCCCAAAGCTTATCTGCTGGTTGGTCATAATATAGGGATATTATGTGATTTCTTAATTTGTTTAATTAACCCTTGTTTTATGGCAGTATTTAAGATTGGCAACTGAGAATGTTAACGATGGAGTAAATGAAACCGTGGAGACGCTTTGACTTTCACCAACGAGGAGAAGCGTGCAACAGTGGCAATGTTCTTCGTGAACAACATCACCGAAAGCAGATGATGAACGATGGGATGTTTAGAAGCTTTTTGCGATTCTGCAAAAGTCGACGAGGAGACTCGTGTTCAAAATACTGAGGAGGAAATGATAGCAATTCACGGTTTGTCACAAACAAGCAGTTCAAAGAGTTGGGACCACCCGAATTTATTGGAAAGCCGGATCCGATCAAGGTAGAGACGTGGGTTAAACAAATTACCAAGATACTCGATGTCTTGGGATGCACACGGAGAAATGAAGGTTCCATTCACCACCTTTATGTTCTCAGGACGAGCGCGGACTATCTGGTGGGAGTCTGTGAAGCGACTCATCACCGCCTTGACTCAAAGATGTCTTGGGAGACATTTGAATCTGTTCAATGACAAATACTTTTCCGAAAGTGTTCGTTATATGAAGGAGGTAGAGTTTATTAGATTGGAACAAAATAAATGATGGCGGTGTCCCAAAGACGAGGCGAAGTTCGCGAGTTATCCGAGTTTGCACCTCATTTGGTTGAGAATGAGGAACGATGACGCGGATGTTTCGAGACGTTTGAAACCGTAAGATACGTCAATATCTCATTCTCATAAATTTTCTCTATTCGGATGTTGTCAGCGGGGCTCAATTATTAGAGCGAGATAACGAGTACGGTCAACCGAGGGACCACAACCAAGATCATACCGGTGACAGCAGTCATCAGAACAACGATAACCAGCGGAGAAAGAAGAATACGAACAAGAACGGCAACCACTCTGGTGGTAATCGTGACCATGAGAATAGAAGAAACGAGTCGGGAGGAGATTTTAAAAAGAGGAGATTCAACAATGACATTACGAAGACGTCAGCGCCAGCAGCAACTAGTTCCAAGGGAGGAGAACGACCACCGGTCATATCTTATAAGTGCGAAAAGAAGGACATATCATCAAACCGTCCACAACAGTTTAAGGCATGTTATAATTGTGGAAAGGAAGGACATATCGCTCGAGATTGAGATGTAGCAAAACCAAGTCCAACGGGATGGTGACTCAAAAGGTCATCCCGGAAAAAGTCAAAGTCAACGGTTCTGGAAGAAGCGTTTTGTCGTGGATCGGGTCAACATCGCGAGAACCCAAACGAGGTGATCACAGTAAGCTAATCATAAATTCATGCGAAGTTTATACCTTACTAGAATCTGGGGTGCTACCCATTCATTTATTTCTCCTGCTTGTGCTCAACGTTTAAACTTGACTCCGGAGAAATTAGACTTTGATTTATCTGTGGAGACTCCGTTAGGAGAAACTTTCATCACATCCACTGTTTATAAATCTTGTTTGATCCAAGTTGGCACCAACACCATACTTGTTGACCTTATCTCTTTAAAGATACTTGCATTTGACGTGATTTTAGGGATTGATTGGTTAACTACTCATCATGCCAAAATTGATTGTTTTCGTAAGGTTGTTAGTTTTCATATTCCTAACCAACCTATTGTGCGAATTCAAACAACTAAGCCATTAAAATCAATCACTGTTATATCAAGTCATAAAGCTATTCGTTTATTAAAAAACGAATGTCAAGCTTTCTTAGCCCGTGTTATGGATTTAAATAAAGACACGTCATATTTGAATAATATTCCTGTTGTTATTGAATTTCCTGACGTATTTCCTGAAGAACTTCCTGCCTACCCCGAGCGTGAAGTTGAATTCTTTATTGATCTTGAACCTGGTACAAAGCCCATTTCTAAAACCCCATATCGAATGGCTCCTATTGAACTTCAGGAGTTAAAGGTCCAATTACAGGAGTTGTTGGACATCGGTTTCATTCATCCTAGTACATCTCCTTGGGGTGCTCCTGTTTTATTTGTAAATAAGAAAGACGGGAGTATGCGACTTTGTATCGACTACCGGGAATTAAACCATGTCACTATCAAGAATAGGTATCCGCTACCTCGTATTGATGACTGTTTGACCGAGCCATAAGGAGCACAATTCTTTTCAAAAATCGATCTTCGTTTTGGATATCATCGGTGAAGATTAGAGGCGAGGATATTCCAAAGCGCGCTTTTAGAACTTCGATGACGGGCATTATGAATTCTTAGTCATGTCTTTTGGATTGACTAATGCTCCTGTGGCTTTCATGGATATGATGAACCGAGTATTCAAGGAATATTTGGATCAATTCGTTGTTGTTTTTATTGATGACATCCTCATATATTCCAAAAATCGTGCAGATCATGAACATCGTTTGAAGCTGGTACTCCAAAGGCTTCGTGAAAACAAGTTATATGCCAAGTTGAAGAAATGCGAGTTCTGGCTTGAGGAAGTAGCATTCCTTGGGCACGTGGTGTCAAAACATAGAGTATCTGTTGACCCAACGAATATTGAAGCAATACAAAGTTAGAGCAACCAAGTCGATGGATCAAGTACATAGCTTTTTGGGCTTAAATTTGGTTATTATCGAGAGATTTGTGGAAGGATTTTCTCAATTGCTACTCCATTAACTCAAATTGACTCGGAAAGATATAAAATTCAGTATGGAGCGAGGAATGCGAGGAGAGTTTACAAGAGCTTAAGAGGAGACTCATTTCAAAGACTATTACGACAATACCATCCGGGTTGGATGGATTTGTTATCTACAACGATGCTTGAGCAAAGGGTTAGGATGTGTTCTCATGCAACGTGGGAAAGTCATAGCCTATGCCTCGCGACAACTTAAAGAATATGAGAGAGGAATTATCCTACTCATGATCTAGATTTAGCGTGAAAAGCTGCGCTTAAAGATCCGGAGGCACTATCTATATGGGGAGAAAGTGGAGATATATTCGCACCATAAAATCCTCAAATATTTCTTCACCCAAAAAGAACTCAACATGCGGCAACGACGTTGGCTCGAGCTGTTGAAAGACTACGACCATACCATTCAATACCATCCTGGAAAAGCGAACGTGGTAGCCGATGCATTGAGTAGAAGATCATACGCGGGAACGAGTGCGATGTTGTCAACACAAAGGCCCATTTGGTGTGATTTACAAAAGATGAAGATAGAAGTCAAGACTCCGAGGACCTATGCAATGATGTTAAGTATACGTATAGAACCAACTTTAATCAAAAACGTTAAAGTTGCTCAAGCCACAGACCCGGAGCTGATGCGTATGAAGAAGAAAGTACAAGAAGGTGTTATTCCAGAGGCAAGAATCGATGAAGAAGGAATACTTCGAGTCCACTCCAGACTTTGTGTTCCTAACGATTCTGATTTGAAGTACAAGATCATGATGGAGGCACACAATACACCATTTGCAATCTATCCTGGAAGTACCAAAATGTATCGTGATCTTCGACATACATTTTGGTGGAACAATATGAAGAGAGAGATTGCAAATTTTATCTCGATGTGTTTAACTTGCCAACGTGTAAAGGCGGAGCATCAAGTGCCTAAGGGTCCATTGCAACCACTGGAGATTCTGAAATGGAATTGGGAACACATTACCGTGGATTTTGTTACGGGTCTTCACACAGTTTCTCAAGGCATAAATGTTATTTGGGTTATTGTTGATAGATTAACCAAGTCTGCTCATTACTTGCCGATACGGGAGACTTATTCCCTTGAACGTCTTACTCGTATGTACGTAGATAAGATTGCATGGCATGCCAGTATCCATAGTTTCGGATCGTGACCCAAGATTCACTTCAAAATTTTGGGTTAGCTTGCAAAAAGCTATGGGCACGCAGTGACGATTGATTTATTGGCCGCATACCATCCTCAAACGGACGGACAATCAGAGAGGACTATTCAAACTCTTGAAGATCTATTCAGACTCTGTGTCCTAGACTTCAAAGGGAGTTGGGATAAGTATTTATCGTTGGTGGAATTCTCTTACAACAACAGTTATCAGGCAAGTATAGGTGTGGCTCCATTTGAAGCATTATATGGACGAAAGTGTCGCTCTCCAATATGTTGGGATGAGGTGGGTGAAGCAACATTGTTGGGACCCGAGTTGGTACGTATGACTATGGAAAAGATCCAAATGATTCGACAACGTATACAAACGGCACATGATCGACAAAAGAGTTATGCGGATCTTCATCGAAAGGACGTGGAATTTAGTGTTGGGGATCATGTATTGTTGTGTGTGGCTCCATGGAAGGGAGTTACAAGATTTGGGAAGAGAGGAAAGCTCAATCCACGATTTATTGGTCCATTTCAAATTCTTGACCGAGTAGGAAATGTGGCCTATAGACTCGCGTTACCTCCAAGTATGTCTCGTGTTCATAATGTTTTTCATATATCTGTGTTTCGTAAATATGTGAAAGACCCAAACCACGTCATTGAGTTAGAACCGGACGAGATAGCTGAAGACTTAACGTACGAGGAGGTACCTGTCAAGATCTTGGATAGGAAAGAGCATGTCCTACGCGTGAAGGTCATACCACAAGTTAAAGTTTTATGGAGGAACCATGCTATAGAGGAATTGACCTGGGAATTGGAAACGAAAATGAAAGAGAGGTACCCTCACCTTTTCGAAACACCAGGTACGTATGTCAATTTCGAGGACGAAATTTCATAAGGAGGGGAGGTTGTAAGACCCCAACTTATTATAAATAAAATTAAATTTCCTCTATTCATTATTTTGAAATAGTAAGGGTTGATTTGATTAATGTGGTTAGTTATGGGTAAAATGCTAAATATTTCAAATAAGAAGTGGTTATAAAATATTCATTTTTATCAGAGAATATTCGTTTGGTCGTGGAATATTCTTCTTTGTCGGAGAATATTAATACGATGATTTTAGCAACCTTGTGTGGGCCCCATAACGGAAAATGATTGGATGAAGAAAATGACAAGTATAAGTTGTTTATAAATAACGGCGTAGTTGTTACTGCAATTATCTTTGTTGGAATACGGTGGTTAAAAAATAGTAATACGCGTTGTTGAACAAGAAGATTGCAGTATTGCACCAATTATTGATTCTTACGTAAGAAGGCACTACTTAATAATTGTTACGGTAATTTCGCTCAAGATTTTATTTTATTGATTCAATAATTCTTTGCGTTGATATTTTATATTATCGTTGTTTCAATAATTGTCACACTACGTATTTTCCATTATCAGACAATAATTCATATTATTTGAATAATATTATAAGATAACATTATTGGCAATGTCTAGAAAGTTCTGTCTAAGGAGAGGTTTGGTCATCTAATTGCACGCCAGTAAGGAAAAATCCTTATTGGAAAGCCCCCTCTTTCCAGGAACCGCACTGGTTGTCGAGATTGTGATTACGTAATATTATTTGTGAATAATTAATTATTGATTTATATGATAAGGAAAATATTCATTTTATGTGGATATAGATGGAGAAAATTTTTAAAGTGACAATTGTTGAAAATTGATATTTTATCTTTTCTGATAAAATAATATTTTATTATATTATTATAATATAATAATGATGATATTTTTACAATGAATGTGGGATATATAAGTATATGAGGAGGGAAAGTATTTTTGTTGCAATAAATGTTAAAAACATGTTAAACATGTCGGTGGACCCCATTTTTTGACTGAAATTTGATTATAGCCTGTAAAATCGCCCGTTTGTGAATTTCAGTCAATTTCTATTTGGAATTTGGAAAAACTTTCTTCTGCAAAGTTGTAGATACTGAAATTTCCTATGGAAAAGACATGTGGTTTGAATTTTTCTGACAAAAGAGCTATTTATTATGAATTATTGAAGTTCTGAAGTTCTGAAATAATTGATTTTTGGAAGTTTTCTTTATTTTTATTAATAAAAATGTTTTTTACATTTTGTGGCCTCATTAAACATGTGCAAAGTGCTGAAGCTAGAGAATTCAAAGTGGGCGTAAGAAAATTTAATTATATATTAATATTTTATTAAATTTTCTGCTTTGGTGTTCTAAGTATTTTCCTATAAATAGGGTGCTTAGGTTAGAATTGAAAATCACATCAGAAACTGAAATCTTTCTGTCTCTATATTATCGAGCGTATTCTTGTGAGTATTTTAAGACTTTGAGTGTTGCTATACGGTGCAAGTTCCCTTCAACTCTATATCCAAAGATTCCAAATCGTAAGTAATTGTCTTTTTCGAGGTAAGGGATGTTGTTTTCTTCTTAAATGATATTATTTTCTTCAATATCATTATGCCAAAATATTGGTCTGAATTTTTTTTATCAAATTTGGAACTTTTTGTGTCGAGGTTACTATTCACGTATACGACACTATTCACCTATACGACACTATTCACGAATACGGCACTATTCACCGAAAAAATGAAATTTTCTTCTTTTGTCCAAAATATCTATTATGGATACTAGCTTTGATTGTATCCATGTTTTGATCATTCTTGAATTTTACTCCACTATGATTACTTATGAGGTATTTTTGGACATGGATAAATCGAAATACGAATCCTTAATATTTGTTATTTTGTTTCACTGGATTCGTTTTCTTTAAAATATTTTTCATCATCCTCAGTCCTAAATGATGATATTACTGAATATCTTTGGCCTGTAATGCAAAAATGAATGATTTCTGATGAATATCTTTGGCTCGTAGTGCATAGATGAACAGGTGTTTAGATGAACATGACCAACTGGTGAATCTCTTTGGCCTGTAGTGCAAAGATAAACATTTGATTTATGATGTATATTAATTGATGTTACAGGGATAAAATATCGACGATGGACTTTTAAATTCATAGATAATAGTAGATTTCATTCTCTACGTAACTCTTCTATGAATTATAGTTTCCGCTACGAATATTGATCTGAAACTTGTTGTCTATTGTATTTTATTAGATTTTTCTCTGTTGAAGACTAACGATAATTTATTCTATATTATCTTAGTCATAATATTCTTTACTGGGCTAGTTGAGCTCACCCTTTTCCTTTTTGTTCCATTTTTCTTCTCAGGAGGCGAGAATGTAGCGAGTACTAGTCGGGTTATGGAATGAAGGTTCTAGAAAGTCGTTTTAGTAGTCCTCACTATTTTTGTAAAATAGTGTATCAATAATTATAATAAGGACTTATTTGGGTATGAATATTGTCTAGATAGCAATATTTGTATTTAAACTCACAGTTTTTATGTTGTATTATTAAAGTTGTAGTTGTTTCTATACCATATATTTTGACAACTCAGAATGGGTATTGTATACCTATTTTTGGGGCGTCACAGTCATTAATTTCAAATAATAGGGAGACATAAGCAAGATTTACCTGAGAGAATTATCCCTGAAATGCATTTCCATGTAAGCCTGTCAAATCAACCCTGTAATAATTTTGTTGCAACACTATGATGCAACACTTGTTTCAGAATTAACAAAAATTTTAGTATTGTATATGCAACAGAAAAGAAAAGAAAGGAAATCTAGGTGATCATAACATTCTAGTATTGTACCAATTTTACGAAAATCAAAAGATAGGTATCGCATGATCATAACAGAGCTTTTTGTCCAAAAATCTAGGTTTCAATATTATACAACTTTGAAACTTCCAGGAAAATAAAAAATAAAAAATAAAAAAATTACAATCAATTTGTAGAAAAAGAATGAATGGCATGTTTAAATTCAAAAAATAGGCGAATAAGAGATAAATGTAATGGGATAAGTAGATTGCAACAAATAAAACTTAAGAAAAAGCATGAAAAATAAACAGGATGAAACTATGGTTCAAGCGAATTAATTGTGAATCGCATCACTTTCAGATTTTGGAGATTAAACTACAAACTTACCTGTGAAATCTGTTTGGAAGAACAAGGTTCCACTTAGCGAAATTGTTGCCGATTTGCATATGACCACTTCTAGGGTTCTAGCTGATCACAGCGGACGGAGAACTAGGGACAAATGCAATCATTATATTGTTTTGAAACCTTGCGAAATTGTAGCCGATTTGCAGATTTGAGATTGTAGTCGATTTGCAGATTTGAGAATCTCTAGCGGATTGCATATTTACTGTATTTGTTTTGGCGTATTGGGGGCATAAATGTCCACACTACGTCCGCTAGTAAGTCTAGCGGACGGTGGTTACAAAAAACAAATCTCAGCCCTTCATTAATTACACGGATAGTTATGATGTTATATGCCATTTTTTATTCCATAGCATATAATTGATATGGATCATTCCCCTATATATATATATATATATATATATATATATATATATATATACAGAGAGCCTATACTGTTTTCCTATTGATCAGTTATTTAAAAATTAAAAACAAAGACTGAACCGGAAACAAGCGGTACTATTGCTATTATCGATCAGATTAACTCTGATAATG
Source organism: Panax quinquefolius (assembly GCA_020205615.1). NCBI lineage: Eukaryota > Viridiplantae > Streptophyta > Magnoliopsida > Apiales > Araliaceae > Panax > Panax quinquefolius. The sequence goes on from CM035165.1 coordinate 91,981,550, forward strand.
AAAGCAGTAGTCAGTCTGATAGTCAATCAGCTACCTCATCAATACAAGATATTCATGAACAGTTAAATAAGTTAACCGTCCATAATACTAGTATGACCAGAAATTGGTATTCTAGACCAACTCCTCCAGATTTACAATTTGAAGAGAGAAACCTAGATAAACAATTTTCTGTTTCGTCTAATAAAATTTATGAATGGAATATTGACGGATTTAGTGAACAAGAAATCCTCAATAAGTTAAATCATATGTCCATGGTGGCAAACAGCTATCTAACTAAATTCAACACTCTTACTCAACCAGATATTGTTGAATTATTGGCTAGTGGATTTCTGGTATTCTCGCGGTCTTGGTGGGAAAAACATCTCTCTTGAAGATTCTAGATTATCTATTATCCATGCTGTTCAGTTAGATGCTGAAGGTAACCCGATTTTTGATGAAGCTATAGGAATTGGGCCACCTGATGGAGTAAATACTTTGATTTATACTATAATAAAACACTTCGTAGGAACCCCCAGTAACATCACTGAAAGAATCCACGATCAGCTAAGTAATCTCACGTGTCCCACTCTAAGTGACTTTAGATGGTACAAAGATGTTTTTACTTCTAGAGTTATGATGAGAAATGACAGTAATAAACCTTTCTGGAAAGAAAAATTTGTTAATGGTTTACTGTCCTTATTTGCTCACAAAGTTCGTGAAGAACTTAGTAAAAATTTAGGATATATTGATTATGATAATCTCACTTATGGTGACATAATCAGTTATATTCAAAAGATAGGATTAAAAATGTGCATTGATTTTAAGTTAGCCAAACAAGCTAGTAAAGACAAGAAAAAAGCTAAATATGAGCTAAGATATTTCATGCGAGCAATATGGTTTACCTCCTGTGGCTCCTTACAGGCGAAAGCACGTGCATAAACATATTGACTCTCACAAAAGTCATAGACGTCACAAGAAAAAAGACTTGATCATCATAAAGATAAAATCAAGATAATTATTATAATAAGCCCAAACCCATTAATAAAAAACATAATAAAAGAACTAAAAAATTTGATAAAAGTAAAATTGTGTGCCCTACAATTGTGGGCAAAAGGGTCATTATAAAAGTGAATGTAAAATAAAAGCGAAGTTGTCCCGGTTAAATATTTCTTGATGAAGATACGAGTATATATTAGAATTAATGAGGATAGAAAATGAAGTTAGTAATAATGAAGACTCTAACATTTCATATTCCTCTCGATACTAATAAAGTGAAAATAATTGAGTTAGTAGCTTAAGCGAAGTCACCATATGTGCTAATAATTGTAATGAAAATTGTTGCACTAAAAGATTAATGTAATTAACAAGGATGATGAAGAAAGTTCTTTGTTAATTGACTTAATTAGTAAAATCAACGATCCTAAGTTAAAAGCCCAATACACAAAAGCAGTTAAAAGATTTATTAACTAAAGATAATAGAAAATGATAAATTTATTAAAGCTAAAAGAAACCAATTTTAGTCTTAATAAAACTTTGGAAAGATTTAAATCTCCGGTTAAAGAAGTTAGTCTTCGTAATTAAATCGAAGTTAATAAATTAAAGAAAGAAATTGCTAATTTAAAAATAGAAGTCTCTATTCTAAGAAAAGATTTAGATAAAAGCACGAACTTGGATCAATGATTCCTCATCTAGTGATGAAAATCACGATGAACCGTAATCATCTCGGTACTAAAGATATTTCAGACTTATTTATTCAAGGTCTTTCACTTAAAAGAATTAAAGACATCACCATTCAGAAGTGGTATGTTTCTATTAACCTAGTTGTGGATAAAAACTTTTCAATACAGCTTACTGCCTTGGTAGATACAGGTGTAGATTTAAATTGTATCCAGGAAGGTCTAATCCCAACTAAATATTACAAAAAACTAGTGAAAAATTGAATTGACTAATGGTAGTCAAATGGAAATAAAATATAAATTACCGAAAAAGTACATATTTGTCGGGATAATATGTGTTTCAAAACATCTTTTGTTTTGATTCGCAATCTTACAGACAAAATTATTTTGGGTTTACCATTTATATACTTATTATACCCATTTACAACTAGTAATGAAGGATTAACCTGTAAACATTTAGGAAAGAAAATAACATTTAAGTTTCTTATTAAACCAAAAGAAAGAGATTTAAAATACATTCAAGAAGAATCCATTTCTAAATCATTGAATTTAATAAACTGTAAATCTACACATTTGAATTTCTTAAAAGAAGAAATCAAATATAAAAGAATTGAAGAACAACTTCAAAATGAAGAGGTTCGGTCAAAAATTGAAGAATTAAAAACCTACATGAAGAATAACCTTTGTTCTGATTCCCCCAATGCCTTTTGGCATAGAAAGAAACATATGGTTAGGCTTCCTTATGCTAGGGAATTCAAAGAGCATTTAATTCCTACTAAGGCTAGGCCTATTCAGATGAGTCATGAACAAATGGAGTTATGTAAAAATGAAATCAATGATCTCCTCAATAAAGGATTAATTAAACCCAGTAAATCCCTTGGTCTTGCTCGCCTTTTATGTCAATAATGAAGCAGAAAAAGAAAGAGGTGTACCCCGTTTAGTTATTAATTACAAACCATTGAACAAGGTCTTAGAATGGATTAGGTACCCCCTCCCCAACAAAGACGACCTTATCAATAGGTTAAGTAATGCCACCATTTTCAGTAAATTTGACCTTAAATCCGGTTTTTGGCAAATTGCCATTCATCCTGATGATCAGTACAAAACAGCATTCACCACTCCGTTTGGACATTATGAATGGAATGTTCAAGCATTTGGCCTAAAAAATGCTCCAAGTGAATTTCAAAATATACTCAATGACATATTAAACCCTTTCGAGCCATTTTATCGTTGTTTATATCGACGACATTCTTGTTTACTCCAAGACTATTGAAGAACACGAAAAACATTTAAAGTCGTTCTTCACTACTATTAAGGTAAATGGTCTTGTTCTTTCTCCTTCCAAATGCAGCCTGTTTCAGGTCCGAATAAGGTTTCTTGGTCTTAATATCTTCAATGGACAAGTTCAAACCTATTGAGCGAGCTATTCAATTTCTTGACAAGTTCCCGGATAAGATAACCAATAAAACCCAACCGCAGAGATTTCTTGGCTCATTTGAATTATATAGGCAAGTTCTACAAGAATCTCGGGAAGATTTGCAAACCCTCTTTCGGCGTTTGCAAAATAATCCTCCACCTTGGTGACATTCATACTTCTGCAGTCCAACAAGTTAAAAAATATGTCAAGACATTGCCCTGCCTTGGCATTTCTAATGATTCAGCGTTCAAAATTGTTGAAACCGACGCCTCGGATATTGGATTCGGAGGCATTCTTAAACAAAAATTAACATCCGATTCCCCTGAACAAATTGTTCGATTTCATTCCGGCGCATGGAATACTACACAATCAAAATATAGTACTATTAAAAAAGAAATTCTTTCATTGGTATTATGTATTAATAAATTTCAAAATGACTTATTAAATCGAGAAATTTACGGTTCGCATTATTACGCAAGTCGACCCAAGTACATTTTAGTAAAGATGTTGAAAATTTAGCCTCTAAGCATTCTTTCGCTAGATGGCAAGCTTTATTAAGCATTTTTGATTTTGATATTGAATACATTAAAGGCAAAAATAATTCTATTCTGATTTTCTTACGGAGAATTTATTCATACAGTACTATCTGATCATGAGTTTGAGAGGTTCATCCTCCTCTCGAGCTAAAGGTTCGCCTAGTGGCCCAAGTAATCATCCCAGAGGTACCTTAGTCCCTCACCCGATTACCCTGTCTATCGGTCAAACAAATTTTTACATTCTTGGGACAATCCCCAAGCCTTATAGTTCGACCCCTAGTTAATAAGCTCCCGAACCCATTGACCCATTCAAGTAATCCAAAGAAAGACCTCGTCTTGACTCCCGATCACTCCTCTTACGAGCATGTGCTCAAATGGGAAAGTTATTTGTTTCATATTGAACCTACATGAAGCCAAAAATGATCCGGTTAAGCTTACTTGAGTTTTTCCCTCTCTGGTTGGCATTTTCCTCCGGTAGCTCCTTATAAGTCTCTTGTTTATTATAAGGACATTCTCCTCAAACCGAGTCGATAAATATCAAACCAATTTATGCAAACAATGATAAATCAAAAGTTCTTTATCATTCTTTGTATATTAAACAATTCCTTGATTTACGATTGGGGAAAACATCCCTCCGATCTAATGGATCTCTCTAATCATAGTTATCCCTTTTTGCTTTTATGATTATATTGAAGCTTTCGGTATAAGGTTCTCCTTCATCGAGCGAGTCCCATAGTCATTCTGGTTTATTCGGTTCGATCATAAATTCAAAAGTCCAATCCCTTATTGGTTAGTCCTCACGGTGGTATAGGCATGGTTCTACTATGACCTCCTTCCCGATCCCCTTAAGGTCCAAGTTACCCATTTTGCTAATAATAGTAAACCGGATCCAAAGAATGAGAACATTCCTCTCACTCTTCTCTTCATTAGTAAATATAAGGTTCCTGGATACTTAAATGGCAATACGGTATTTCTCCACCCTCTTGTTGCTAGTAATTTGAGATTATCTCGATCCACTCCCTCGACTTTCCGCTTTTTCTACATCAAGTGGTGGGATAAGTTCGATGTTATGAGAATCATTGGTCGAGTTCAACAAGAATTTCTGTTGCTCTATTCGATTCAGTCAATTCCCGGTCATTCGAGGCTAAGGATTCTAAAGCCATCCCTTTAGAACCCTCTTCCTCAAGTCAGAAAAAGATTTCAAAAGAATCTAAGTCAAAAACCAGTCCTGCAGGATCCTCCTGTTCTCGTAGCATTTCTGATTTCAAAGATTGCTCCGGTAGTGAGTTAAAACTTATTGCTCAAGCCCTCAATAAAAGAATTGATGAGTTACGAAGAAGCCTCTAGGCATTCCTCGACTTCTTCTCGAGAATGATTTCGAGTTAGCAATTTGCGAGAAGATGATGGTGCATACGATCCCTACGGCACCATCAACCTTTGGGATGCTCGAGACCCATTTGCACGACATCTCTGGTAAAAGCCGATTATTATTGATTAGCTTGACACACCTTTCCGGCAGCCCGATTCATTATTACGATTAACGGCAAAGACTCGCGTGACCTGCCATTATTCGATTAAAGACCTGCTCGTGACGATCATTTATTCGATCGGCCAAAGACTTGCCCCGTTGGCGGTCAAAAGATTCCACTTTCGGTAGAAAGTAGCTCAACAAGATAAAAGAGGCTCTTTTCCATCAAAGCGAGTCGAGTCAAAAGTTGTTACCAAAAGCATCTATAATAGTCAAAAGTTAGCCTTTGTTCATCAATGAGTTGCTTATACGTACTTTTACTTTTGCTTTTACCTTAGTAACTTACTTTTACTTTTGCTTTTACTTTAGTAATTCACTTTTACCTTAGTGAAATGTTTCTTACTTTTGCTTTTACTTTAGTAAATCACTTTTACCTTAGTGAAATGTTTCTTACTTTACCCAAGTAAATATGAGTTTCCTTTCCTTGATACTATAAAAGGAAGGCGAGCTCATTTAGCAAGTCAAGTTTTTGAAACTTAGAAAGACTCGAGCTCTCTCTCGGAAGAATCTTTAGTTTCTACCTCTGATCGATTTACTTAACCCCTCTTCTCCAATTCTCTAGTTAAATGTTTTAAATTTGTAAGTTCTTGTTTTATTTTAGTTCTTAGATTAACATAGTATGAATAATAAATTCTAAAGATTGATCATCATCTCTTTTACTTTAAGTAAATGTAAAAGTCTAAAAGAATAACTTTTGCTTTTACTTCTAGTTAAATATTTTTTTAAATTTGTAACTTTCTTCCCAAATGGTTCAAAGTTCTTAGATTGTACATAAGATCTCTTGATTTAATTAATTACAATTGTTTATTAAAAATCATTTCATCCTTTATCGAAGTTATTAACTTCTCAGTGAACACCTTGTTTATTGTCAACCCTAAAAAGTCTCTCTTTGCGGTGAGGGTTTAAGAACAATAGGTATGAGTCTACCCTAGGTAAGAGGGTGCGAATGGAAGATAAAGAGTGAATATTTTGAACCCAAGTAATAATAGTAGGTTATTTAGATCTAACTCTCAAAATGGTATAGGTCAACCTTGCAACCTATACGATACGACATAGTTAATCGGGAAGAAAGCAGATTATGAAAATATCGGTCAAGTTTTACATAATTGGAATATTCCTGAATTTTCTCCCAAAGAAATTTATCAATCAACATTCTTAGATAACTTAAAAAGCAGTTATAATGTTAAAGCGGTTGAAAAGGTCTATGCTATTAACAAAGAGTATGAAAATTGTAGCCTTCTTTCCCCGATGTTATTAAAAACATAGAAAAAAGGGTTATAATTTCATCCCATAGAGTCTAGTTCAAGTAGCAGTTAAACCATTGAATATTAAAGGAATTAATTCAAGTATCTACCTACTGTCTCGGAGATGCTAGATTTTGAATTATTATCCAAGCATAATAGGTGCTATGGAAGCGATCGCACAATGGTCCTATCCATTTTAATTGCTTTCGACTTCACACTTAGTCTAAGTGATCAACACCTATTAAAAGCCTTAACATTAAATATTAAAAGCAATAGGAGAAATTACACAAATGATTGAAGGTTCTCAACCAATTGCTCTAATCTTTAGAATTTATTATAAGACCATGAAGACTAATTTGAATGTCCATGCCCTTAATAAAAGCCCTAAAGATCACCTTGTATTAATTCAAAGTTCAACCCGGTGATGCTAATATCCGGATCCTAGAACAATTCTATGGAAAGATATTACATTACCCGGTCGATGGATTTTACCAAGTGAAATACCCACGGTGACTGTAGTAAACAACGTAGTGAACATTGAAAACATAAGGCAATTTTACGATGGAAGCTGTCAAAGTTAGCTTTGAGCGTTCTAGAAGACCGATTATTATAGAGGACTATTCTAGTTCTTGACTCCTTCTATGAATCTACCTAGAAGAGATTACGAAGTCCTTAGTAACCCTTACATAAGAGACATTAAGTTAAAGGAATTTTAAATCAAGGTCAAGCAAGTCATCCTTGTTATTCTTGTCACCCTCGAGAATTACCCGGTATGAGGAAGAAAGCTCTTCTTCTCAGGCTCCTACGAGCTCCCCACTCGGTCGATTTTGATGTTCGATTAATAATCAATTAAGAGTCATTAAGAAAGAATTTGTGTTAGATTGGATTAATCTTGTGAATGATTTTAACTCCAAGTCTAATAAAATTAAAAGACATCAATTTAGAAAAAATCCTTAACCGAGAAAGAAAGAGATAAAATTGTCGATAAATGGAAGAAATTTATCAATAGTGAAAAAATTAATATTACCTTCTATGATTGGTATGAAGCGTTATCAATTTAAATGCGATGTTATAACTAAAACTCGATGGGTCAAAGAAGACAAGTCTAAGGTTTCGATCTAGTCACCCACCCTTAGAATCATCTTAATTTGATAAAAAATACTTGATAGCATTGACCCATTTAAAATCTCAAATGGAATTAATGATGATAAAAAAATCATTGAGCAGTTAAATTTTAGTAACCAATACCTAGCAAGCTGTAGGAAAAGCAGTTAGGCGAGGATTGAAGAAAAATTTGAAGAAAATATAATTAAAAACCGAGTCAAAAATTGTTCAACCACTATTAAAACTACGGAAAATAGAGAAAAATTAGGTTTACCTAATAAAGGCGTTGATCTTCGGTAGCCATTGATCGAGTTATTTAAAAATTAAAAACAAAAGTGGCAGGAAACAAGCGGTACTATTGCTTTATTATCGATCAGATTAACTACGATAATGAAAGCGATAGTCGATCGATAGTCAATCGACTACCTCATCAATCAAGATATTCATGAGCAGTTAAATAAGTTAGCGAAGTCCATAATACTAGTATGACGAGAAATTGGTATTCTAGACCAACTCCTCGATTTACAATTTGAAGAGAGAAACCTAGATAAACAATTTTACATTTTAAATCTAATAAAATTTATGAATGGAATATTGGCGGATTTAGTGAACAAGAAATCCTCGATAAGTTAAATCATATGTCCATGGTGGCAAACGACTATCTAACTAAATTCAACACTCTTACTCAACGGATATTGTTGAATTATTGGCTAGTGGATTCTGGTATTCTCGGTCTTGGTGGGAAAAACATCTCACTTGAAGATTCTAGATTATCTATTATCCATCTTCATTAGGTTAGATCTTTGAAGGTAACCCGATTTTGATGAAGCTATAGGAATTGGGCCACGATGGAGTAAATACTTTGATTTATACTATAATAAAACACTTCGTAGGAACCCCGGTAACATCCTTTGAAAGAATCCACGATCGCCTAAGTAATCTCACGTGTCCCCTCTAAGTGACTTTAGATGGTACAAAGATGTTTTTACTTCTAGAGTTATGATGAGAAATAGCGGTAATAAACCTTTACGGAAAGAAAAATTTGTTAATGGTTTACGAGTCCTTATTTGCTCACAAAGTTCGTGAAGAACTTAGTAAAAATTTAGGATATATTGATTATGATAATCTCACTTATGGTGACATAATCAGTTATATTCAAAAGATAGGATTAAAAATGTGCATTGATTTTAAGTTAGCCAAACAAGCTAGTAAAGGCAAGAAAAAAGCTAAATATGAGCTCGGTACATTTCTGCGAGCAATATGGTTTTACCTCTGTGGCTCCTTACAGAAGCGAAAGCACGAGGCATAAACATATTGACTCTCACAAAAGTCATAGGCGTCACAAGAAAAAACCTTGATCATCATAAAGATAAAAATCAAGATAATTATTATAATAAGCCCAAACCCATTAATAAAAAACATAATAAAAGAACTAAAAATTTGATAAAAGTAAAATTGTATTGCCACAATTGTGGGCAAAAAGGTCATTATAAAAGTGAATGTAAAATAAAAGCGAAGTTGTCCCGATTAAATATTCTTGATGAAGATCTTGAGTATATATTAGAATTAATGAGGATAGAAAATGAAGTTAGTAATAATGAAGACTCTAACATTTCATATTCCTACGATACTAACGGTGAAAATAATTGAGTTAGTAGTACAAGCGAAGTCACCATCTGTCTTAATAATTGTAATGAAAATTGTTGCACTAAAAAGATTAATGTAATTAACAAGGATGATGAAGAAAGTTCTTTGTTAATTGACTTAATTAGTAAAATCAACGATCTAAGTTAAAAGCCCAATACACAAAAGCAGTTAAAAGATTTATTAACTAAAGATAATAGAAAATGATAAGTTTATTAAAGCTAAAGAGAAACCAATTTTAGTCTTAATAAAACTTTGGAAAGATTTAAATCTCCGATTAAAAAAGTGGGTCTTCGAGAATTAAATCGGGAAGTTAATAAATTAAAGAAAGAAATTGCTAATTTAAAATAGAAGTCTCTATTCTAAGAAAAGATTTAGATAAAAGCACGATCTTGGATCAATGATTCCTCATCTAGTGATGAAAATCACGATGAACCAGAATCATCTGGTACTAAAGATATTTCAGACTTATTTATTCAAGGTCTTTCACTTAAAAGAATTAAAGACATCACCATTCAGAAGTGGTATGTTTCTATTAACCTAGTTGTGGATAAAAACTTTTTAATACAACTTACTGCCTTGGTAGATATAGGGGCAGATTTAAATTGTATCCAGGAAGGTCTAATCCCAACTAAATATTACAAAAAACTAGTGAAAAATTGAATTGACTAATGGTAGTCAAATGGAAATAAAATATAAATTACAAAAGTACATATTTGTCGGGGATAACATGTGTTTCAAAACATCTTTTGTTTTGATTCGCAATCTTCTGAGACAAAATTATTTTGGGTTTACCATTTATATACTTATTATACCCATTTACAACTAGTAATGAAGGATTAACTTTGTAAACATTTAGAAAGAAAATAACATTTAAGTTTCTTATTAAACCAAAAGAAAGAGATTTAAAATACATTCAAGAAGAATCCATTTCTAAATCATTGAATTTAATAAACTGTAAATCTACACATTTGAATTTCTTAAAAGAAGAAATCAAATATAAAAGAATTGAAGAACAACTTCAAAATGAAGAGGTTCGGTCAAAATTGAAGAATTAAAACCTACATGAAGAATAACCTTTGTTACGATTCCCCGATGCCTTTTGGCATAGAAAAGAAACATATGGTTAGGCTTCCTTATGCTAGGGAATTCAAAGAGCATTTAATTCCTACTAAGGCTAGGCCTATTCAGATGAGTCATGAACAAATGGAGTTATGTAAAAATGAAATCAATGATCTCCTCAATAAAGGATTAATTAAACCCAGTAAATCCCCTTGGTCTTGCTCTGCCTTTTATGTCAATAATGAAGCAGAAAAAGAAAGAGGTGTACCCCGTTTAGTTATTAATTACAAACCATTGAACAAGGTCTTAGAATGGATTAGGTACCCCCTCCCCAACAAAGACGACCTTATCAATAGGTTAAGTAATGCCACCATTTTCAGTAAATTTGACCTTAAATCCGGTTTTTGGCAAATTGCCATTCATCCTGATGATCAGTACAAAACAGCATTCACCACTCCGTTTGGACATTATGAATGGAATGTTCAAGCATTTGGCCTAAAAAATGCTCCAAGTGAATTTCAAAATATACTCAATGACATATTAAACCCTTTCAACCATTTTATCGTTGTTTATATCGACGACATTCTTGTTTACTCCAAGACTATTGAAGAACACGAAAAACATTTAAAGTCGTTCTTCACTACTATTAAGGTAAATGGTCTTGTTCTTTCTCCTTCCAAATGCGACTTTTGGTCAGAATAAGGTTTCTTGGTCTTAATATCTTGATGGACAAGTTCGACCTATTGAGCGAGCTATTCATTTCTTGACAAGTTCCGAGATAAGATAACCAATAAAACCCAGCTGCGAGAGATTTCTTGGCTCATTTGAATTATATAAGCAAGTTCTACAAGAATCTCGGGAAGATTTGCAAACCTCTTTTTCGGCGTTTGCAAAATAATCCTCCACCTTGGTGACATTCATACTTACTGCGATCCAACAAGTTAAAAATATGTCAAGACATTGCTTTTGCCTTGGCATTTCTAATGATTGACGTTCAAAATTGTTGAAAGCAAGCGCCTCGGATATTGGATTGGAGGCATTCTTAAACAAAAATTAACATCGATTCCCTGAACAAATTGTTCGATTTCATTACGGCGCATGGAATACTACACAATCAAAATATAGTACTATTAAAAAGAAATTCTTTCATTGGTATTATGTATTAATAAATTTCAAAATGACTTATTAAATCGAGAAATTTACGGTTCGCATTATTTATGCAAGTCGACCAAGTACATTTTAGTAAAAGATGTTGAAAATTTAGCCTCTAAGCATTCTTTCGCTAGATGGCAAGCTTTATTAAGCATTTTGATTTTGATATTGAATACATTAAAGGCAAAAATAATTCTATTCTGATTTTCTTACGGAGAATTTATTCATACAGTCTTATCTGATCATGAGTTTGAGAGGTTCATCCTCCTCTCGAGGGTCGGAATTAGCCTAGTGGCCCAAGTAATCATCAGAGGTACCTTAGTCCCTCACCTTGATTACCCCATCATCGGTCAAACAAATTTTTACATTCTTGGGACAATCCCCAAGCCTTATAGTTCGACCCTAGTTAATAAGCTTTGAACCCATTGACCCATTCGAGTAATCCGGCCAAAGACCTCGTCTTGACTCCCGATCCTCCTCTTACGAGCATGTGCTCAAATGGGAAAGTTATTTGTTTCATATTGAACCTACATGAAGCGAAAAAATGATCCAGTTAAGCTTCTTTGATTTTTTTCCCTCTGGTTGGCATTTTCCTCCGGTAGCTCCTTATAAGTCTCTTGTTTATTATAAGGACATTCTCCTTGGCCCGAGTCGGTAAATATCAAACCAATTTATGCAAACAATGATAAATCAAAAGTTCTTTATCATTCTTTGTATATTAAACAATTCCTTGATTTACGATTGGGAAAACATCCTCCGATCTAATGGATCTCTCTAATCATAGTTATCCTTTTTGCTTTTATGATTATATTGAAGCTTTGGTATAAGGTTCTCCTTCATGAAGCAGAGTCCCATAGTCATTCTGGTTTATTCGGTTCGATCATAAATTCAAAAGTCCAATCCCTTATTGGTTCGTCCTCACGGTGGTATAGGCATGGTTCTACTATGACCTCCTTCCGATCCCCTTAAGGTCCAAGTTACCCATTTTGCTAATAATAGTAAACCAGATCCAAAGAATGAGAACATTCCTCTCACTCTTCTCTTCATTAGTAAATATAAGGTTCCTGGATACTTAAATGGCAATCGGTATTTCTCTCCCCTCTGTTGCTAGTAATTAAATGATTATCTACGATCCACTCCCTCGACTTTCCGCTTTTTCTACATCAAGTGGTGGGATAAGTTCGATGTTATGAGAATCATTGGTCGAGGTTCAACAAGAATTTCTGTTGCTCTATTCGATTCGATCAATTCCCGATCATTCGGGCTAAGGATTCTAAAGCCATCCCTTTAGAACCCTCTTCCTCAAGTCGAAAAAGATTTCAAAAGAATCTAAGTCAAAAACCGGTCCCCACAGGATCCCTCCTGTTCCCGTAGCATTTCTGATTTCAAAGATTGCTCCGGTAGTGAGTTAAAACTTATTGCTCAAGCCCTCAATAAAAGAATTGATGAGTTACACGAAGAAGCCTCTAAGCATTCCTCGACTTCTTCTCGAGAATGACTCGATTAGCGATTTGCGAAGATGATGGTGCATCACGATCCCTACGGCACCATCAACCTTGAGGATGCTCGAGACCCATTTGCACGACATCTGATAAAGGCGAAGCCGATTATTATTGGTTATTGACACACCTTGCTCGTGACCCGATTCTTATTACGATTAACGGAAAGACTGCTCCTCAGACGATTCTTATTACGATTATTAAAGACTGCTCCGTGACGATCGGACATTTATTCGATCGGCATTTTGCCCGGTGGCGGTCGAAAGATTCCACTTTCGGTAGAAAGTAGCTCAGCGATAAAAGAGGCTCTTTTCCACCGAAAAGCGAGTCGAGTCAAAAGTTGTCGGCCAAAAGCATCTGTAATAGTCAAAAGTTAGCCTTTGTTCATCAACGGTTGCTTATGCGTACTTTTACTTTTGCTTTTACCTTAGTAATTTGCTTTTACTTTTGCTTTTACTTTAGTAATTCACTTTTACCTTAGTGAAATGTTTCTTACTTTTGCTTTTACTTTAGTAAATCACTTTTACCTTAGTGAAATGTTTCTTACTTTACCCAAGTAAATGTAACAGTTTCCTTTCCTTGTTACTATAAAAGGAAGGCGAGCTCATTTGGCAATCGATTTTGAAACTTAGAAAGACTCGAGCTCTCTCTCTCGGAAGAATCTTTAGTTTCTACCTCTGATCGATCGCCTACTTAACCCCTCTTCTCCAATTCTCTAGTTAAAAATTTTAAATTTGTAAGTTCTTGTTTTATTTTTCGGTTCTTAGATTGTACATAGTATGAATAATTAATACAATTAGGTTATTTATTTATAATCTTGTATTTGATTTATGTCTTGTTTCTACTTTGATTCTTCTCTCGCTCTTCTCCTCTCTTCCCAAATGGTATGGGTTCCAATTACAATATAAAATGTCGTGTCAGATCTGCCACGTATGCCACGTAGGTGCCACATGTGACACGTCATCAGGTCAACGCACATATGGCGCATGGGGGTTCAAAGTCCAAATTTTCAAATAGAAAGGGACTCAGTTTGCGTTAACCGGAAGAAAGGGGCTCAATACCCAAAAATCACTAATGTTCAGTGGTCGACTTTGCATTTAACCCTATATATATACATATTAATTTCAAAAATTATAACTTTTAAAAAAATAAAACTAGGCACTTATTTTGAGCTCTTTGTAGCTTGTAAACTTGTGCTCTCGATAATCACCAATATTATATATAATAAAACACAATAACGATTCAGATTTCATTTCAATTCTTCCAACTTAATCTAAAGGTTCACATTTCATCCCATACTAAAAATCTCCGCCCAAATCAAATTCACCCCTAAAAATTCCCACCCAAATCAAATAACAATAATAATAACAATAATGAAGATGCTAATAATAATAATAAAAAAAATATGCTAATAATAATAATAATAATAAAAATAATATAATAATAATAATAACAATAATAATATAATAATAATAATATAATAATAATAATAAAAGTAATAATAAAAGTAAAAATAATAATTATTATAATTATAATAGTAATAATAATAATTATAATAATTACTACTATTATAATAATAATAAAATTTATAATAATAATAATAATAATAATAGTAATAATGATAATAATACTAATTATTATAATAATAATAATAAAAATAACTATAATAATTATAATTATAATAACAATAATAATAATAATAACAATAATTTTTATTAATATAATAGTATTAACTAATAATAATTATTATTATAAAAATTTCAATAATAATAATAATAATAATTAATAATAATAATAATAATAATAATAATAATAATAATAATAATGATAATAATTAGTACTATTGTGAGACCCTAGATTTTATGAATAAAGATTTAATTTTTTCGAAATAATTGTTTTTAATATTATGGTGTGGATTTGAGATAATGTTATAGTTATGGGTAGTATTTATAAATTTTGCAAAGTATGCAAGTTGTCATATTATATTCGATTGGTCAGGGAATATTCGTGTAAGCAAGACAATCATCAGTGGACCCCTATAACGGAATTATTATTCGATTGAGAAAGCGACAAAAATATTTTATGAAATTAACGACGGAAGTTTCACAGATTAATCTTTGTTGAACTACTCTATAGTAAAAGTATGATGAATCTGGCGTGGTTGCATAGTAGCACACGGTATTGATTATTGATGCTTACGTGATAAGTGACTCATTTTTTTGTGTTATTGGTATTATTAATGTAATAAAATAGTAAAATCTTTTTATATAAAATAGGATATTTTTATAAAGTTATTCTATAAATATAATATATTATATTTTATTATGCATAGTATTTGCATAGTGCCTGCATAGTGTTTGCATAGTAAAATCTTTTATAAAGTTATTCGTTTTAAATATGGACCGTCAGATTAAAGTAAATCAATTTGGACTGTTCATGAGTTAGTTACTATGCAGTCTATTTTTCTATAAATAGAATCTCATTCATTCATTATTTCTTACGAATTCACTGAAACTCTAGAGAGATAAACTATAGAGAGAAAGAAGAAAAAGTATTCTGCTACTTCACTACTCATATATCCAGTACTCTTCTTCTTAAGGTAGGGAATATTATTTGTTGTACTCGTAAGGGGTACTCTTTCTTTCTTATTTATAGAGAACTTCTGTTATTCCATTCTTTATTATTTTGTTGGAATAACCTGTATACGCGGGCTACCCTATACTTGGTGAAAATTTTCTTTTATTCCATTCTTTATTATTCTCTTGGAATAACCTGCCTGTGCGGTCTATCGCATGCATGGTGATTTCTTTTGTTATTCCATTCTTTATTATACTCAGTTGGTTACAATTTTGACTTCTATACTCCATGAAATTAGTTGAATATCTTTGATATTTGCGCTTCATCCAGTATCTTTTCATGAAAATATTCTTCTGAGCATTCATGAATTTTACTCTACAAAGCAGTATCATGTTGACAATTTGGACGTTGTTGGTTCCTGGATAAATTAATTCTTGAACTTGTTTTATTGAATTATTATGTCTTTGTCATCATCCTCATGTTTATATTATGTTGAAAGTCATCTGTGGCCTGTAGTGCGTAAATGGACTTGGTATGAGTATGACCAGGGATTATTCGGTGTAATCATGACCGTAATGTTACAAATGATGTGGAAAAAGTCCTCATTGGCCCATAGTGCATTGATGGACAGTTTTTGGTATGATTATGGCTATGGATTCTCTTTGGCCATAGTGCAAAGATGAATTGTTTTATGGCATGATCAGGACCGTTGATGAAAACATGATTATCTGAAGCCGTAGTGCATGGATAATTCATGGTCGTGATACAAAAGAATATCCTTGGCCGTAGTGCAGGGGTGATTCGATGATGTGGATTATTTATTAAGCTGAATCCCAGCGATAAAAAGTGATGAAAAACTTTTTAAATCATAGAAGATAGTAGATTTTATTCTCTACTTGACTCTTCTAATGGATTGCTTGTTCCGCTGCAGTTAAACTTGATAGTTATTATATTTTATCAGTTTAACACTTTTGAAGGCTAACGATAAATTATTCTGCATTATCTTAGTCATAATATTTCTTCTTTGGGCTAGTTGAGCTCACCCTTTCTTTCACTGTTCTCTTTAGGAAATGAGAACGTAGCTGGGACTAGTCGGGGAACAGAGTGATGGTCCTAGATGGTGCATTAGTAGTCCTCACTATTCTGTGAAATAGTGTGATAATAATTGTAATGAGTACTCCTTTTGAGTTTGTATACTCTCTAGTAGACAATATTTGTATTTAAACTCACAGTTTATGTTTTGTATTATTAAGTTGTATTTGAATTCTGTACCATGTATCTGGCGACTCGAGATGGGTGATGTATACCTAATTTTGTGGGCGTCACAGTTCGTATCAAAGCTTAGGGATATGATCCCTAGCTAAGATGTGAGACTAGAACTAGGAGGGGAGAGACGGGGAATTCCTTCACTAATATGACCTACCTAAGTTTATTTGATATTTAATTGGTCGGTCAGAGTATAGAGATAATATGTGATATGTTAATTAACCCTTGTTTTGTGGCAGTATTTGAAAATGGCATCTGAAAATGTTGAGATAAACAATGGAGCACAGGAGACCGTTGATTCTCCACAGATCAATAATCAGGACAATGTGCAACAAGATGGCGATAATCCTCCTGTAAACAACAACACTGATCAATTGACGAACGACAGTACGTTTAAGATCTTTTTAGAATTCATGCAACATCAGGCGAATGCGGCTCCTGTGCATATTGCAGGAGGAAACAATGGCAACCCACGGTTGGTCACCGCTAAGCAATTCAAGGAGCTAGGACCACCAGAGTTTTGGGAAAGCCAGAACCACTTAAGGCGGAGATGTGGTTAAAGCAGATCACCAAGATATTTGATGTCTTAGGATGCTCCGAGGAGCAAAAGGTTCCCTTTGCCACCTTTATGTTGCGTGAAGAGGCAGATCACTGGTGGGAATCTGTAAAACGTAGCCAACCTGATGCACTCAAGATGTCTTGGGAGAAGTTCCAAGAGCTGTTCAATGACAAGTACTTTCCCGAAAGCATTCGTCACATGAAGGAGGTGGAATTTATCAAGTTAGAGCAAAACAACATGACCGTGTCGCAGTACGAAGCCATTTTTGTCGAGTTGTCCCGATTTGCGTCCCACTTGGTTGATAATGAAGAGAGAATCATGCGGATGTTTTTAAGAGGTTTGAAGCCGGAGATACGTCAATATCTTATTTCTCATAAACTGTGTTTGTATTCAGATATTGTAAATAGGGCTCAGTTAGTGGAGCGCAATAACGAGTCAATGCAACCAAAAGAAAGCAGCTGGTAAAATGATAATACTGGTGATAACAATCATCAAAGCGGTGACAATAAGCATGGAGGGAATCAACATGCCAGAAATGATAACCACTTCGGTGGTAATCATGGTCAAAACAATAAGAATGGACATTTCAAGAAGAAGAGATTCAACAATGATGGAAAGACGTCAGCACCAGCACCCGTTGTTAAGGAAGGAGAACGACCACCTATCATATGCTTCAAATGCGAAGGGGAGGGACACATCAGTCCAAACTGCGTGATGCCGTCCAAAACATGCTATAATTGTGGAAGAGAAGGTCACTTAGCCCGATTTTGTCGTTCATCGAAGACAAGTTCAGCTAGGATGGAGGCACCAAAGGATGTCCCAGATAAGATAAAACAAGTAGTTTAAGAGAGAGCATTTTTTTTTCGTGACGAAGAACCTGAATAAAATTATCACGGGTATGTTAGTCATAAACTCTTGCGAAGTCTATACCGTGTTAGATACCAGTTCTACTCACTCTTTTATTGCACCTAGTTGTGTTCAATGTTTAAAGTTAACTCTGGAGAAGTTAGACTTTGATATATCTATTTAAACTCAGTTGGGAAACCTTCGTTACCTCCACTATTTATAAATCTTGTTCAAATCAACACTTTCACGTTACCTGTCAATCTTATCTCTTTGAAAATACTTGCCTTTGATGCGATTTTAGGAATCGATTGGTTAACTACTCATCATTCTTTTTGTAAGGTTGTTAGCTTTCATATTCCTAACAAACCTGTTATGCAAATTCAAGTAACCAAACCACTAAAGTCAATCATTGTCATATCAAGCCATAAATAAAGAGACCCGATCCTTTCGTTGTTGACTTTCTTGTGTGGAATGCACCAAAGCTAGACTTTCTATAGGAAATGTCGTGAATGACGATGGCAAGTTGATAGGTATCAATGTGACGTGTTATCCATGTCTTGGATGAGAGTCACAGTTTTGAATGGTATTTCTATTGTTAATAATTTTCCTTACGTACTCTTGAAGACTTCTTAGCCTAACCCTAGAGCGTGAAATCGAATTTTGTATTGACCCCAGTACAAAACCCATTTCTAAAACCCTCAAATATTTTCTTCACCTAAAACGAACGTGTAATGTGCCAAAGACATTGACTCGAGCTGTTGAAGATTACGATCATACCATTCAATATCATCGTGGGAAAAATGAACATGGTAGCTGACGCGTTGAGTAGAAGATCGTATGCGTTTATGAGTGTGATGTTGTTAACACAAAGACCCATTTTGTATAACTTACAAATGTTGGAGATAGAGTTAAAGACTCTAGGGACCCACATGAAGATAATGAATATACAATTAGAATACACTTGAACCGATAAAGTTAAAGCTGCTCAAGCTACATACTCAGAGCTGATGAATGTGAAGAAGAAGGTTCAAGAGGGCGTTATTCTAGAAGCAAGAATCGACGAAGAGAGGAAATCTCAACCCTCGATTTAATTGGCCCATTTGAAATCTTTGATCGAGTAGGAACTATGGCTTATAGACTCGTTTTACCGCCAAGTATGTCGCGTATTCATAACGTTTTTAACGTATCGATGTTACGTAAATATATGGACGACCCAAACCACGTTATTAATTTAGAACCGGACGAGATAGCAGAAGATTTAACGTATGAGAAGATACGTGTTAACATCTTGGATAAGAAGGATCATATTCGATGCACAAAGGTTATACCTCAAGAGTTAGAATTTGAATTGAGGTTAAGGTATCCTCACCTCCTCGACATACCAGGTACGTATGTAAATTTCGAGGGAGAAATTTTATAAGGAGGGGAGATTGTGAGACCCCAGATTTTATGAATAGTGTTTGCATAGTGCCTACATAGTGTTTGCATAGTAAAATCTTTTATAAAGTTATTCGTTTTATTAGATTATACATAGAATATATTATATTTTATTTAAAAGATTTTGCTTTAAATATGGACCGTCAGATTAAAGTAAATCAATTTGGACCGTTCATGAGTTAGTTACTATGCAGTCTATTTTTCTATAAATAGAAGCTCATTCATTCATTATTTCTTATGAATTCACTGAAACTCTAGAGAGATAAACTATAGAGAGAAAGAAGAAAAAGTATTCTACTACTTCACTACTCATATATCTAGTACTCTTCTTCTTAAGGTAGGAAATATTATTTGTTGTACTCGTAAGGGGTACTCTTTTTTTCTTATTTATAGAGAACTTCTGTTATTCCATTCTTTATTATTCTGTTGGAATAACCTATATACGCGGGCTACCCTATACTTGGTGAAATTCTTCTGTTATTCCATTCTTTATTATTATGTTGGAATAACCTGTCTTTGCAAAGTATTGCATATATGGTGAAATTCTTCTAATATTCCGTTCTTTATTATTCTGTCGGAATATCTTATCGTGCGTTACGCCCGCACTGGTTAAAATCTTTTTATTATTATTCTTTGGAATATCTCGTCACATGCGTTTTATTTTTGGGACTGGTTAAAATCTTTATTGGCATTTTGTTGGAATAACTCGCTTCACGCCAAGTACCGCATGCATGGTGATTTCGTTATTATTTTGTTCTTTATTATTACGTTGGAATATCCACGCTCACGCGCTTTTACAATTTTAATTGGTTCCATTATTTATTATTCATTGGAATGACGCCTGCATGCGGTCTCATCGATGCATGGTGATTTCTTTTGTTATTCCATTCTTTATTATACTCAGTTGGTTAAAATTTTGACTTCTATACTACATGAAATTAGTGGAATATCCTTGATATGTGCTCTTCATCCAGTATCTTTTCATGGAAATATTCTTCTAAGCATTCTTGAATTTTACTCTACAAAGCAGTGTCATGTTAACAATTTGGACGTTGTTGGTTCCTGGATAAATTAATTCTTGAACTTGTTTTATTGAATTATTATGTCATTGTCATCATCCTCATGCTTATATTATGTTGAAAGTCATCTGTGGCCTGTAGTGCATAGATGGACTTGGTATGATTATGACCATGGATTATTCGGTGTAATCATAACCGTAATGTTACAAATGATGTGGAAAAAGTCCTCATTGGCCCATAGTGCATTGATGGACAGTTTTTGGTATGATTATGACTATGGGTTCTCTTTGGTTGTAGTGCAAAGATGAATTGTTTTATGGCATGATCAGGACCGTTGATGAAAACATGATTATCTTAAGCCGTAGTGCATGGATAATTCGTGGTCGTGATCTTAAAGAATATCCTTGCCTCGTAAAAGTGGGGTGATTCGATGATGTGGATTATTTATTGTCGAGTCCCGGCGATAAAAAGTGATGAAAAACCTTTAAATCATAGAAGATAATAGATTTTATTCTCTACTTGACTCTTCTAATGGATTACTTGTTCCGCTGCAGTTAAACTTGATAGTTATTATATTTTATTAGTTTAACACCGTTGAAGGCTAACGATAAATTATTCTGCATTATCTTAGTCATAATATTTCTTACTGGACTAGTTGAGCTCACCCTTTCTTTCTTTCTTTGTTCTCGTGAAATGAGAACGTAGCAGGGACTAGTCGGGGAACAGAGTGATGGTCCTAGATGGTGCATTAGTAGTCCTCACTATTCTGTGAAATAGTGTGATAATAATTGTAATGAGGACTCATTTTGAGTATGTATACTCTCTTGTAGACAATATTTGTATTTAAACTCACAGTTTATATTTTGTCGTATTGTACACGACAGTTGTATTATTAAGTTGTATTTGAATTCTGTACCATGTATCTGGCGACTCAAGATGGGTGATGTATACCTAATTTTGGGTGCGTCAAAACTATTATAATAATAATAATAATAATAATAATAATAATAATAATAATAGCGACACTTTTGTTAATTTAAGTCAACATTTTAATAGTCGTTGCAAAAAGTTGTATAAAATATGCAACGAAAATAAAAATTGTTGCCAATGAATGTGGTCTATATTAGGCAGCGAAATATAGAAACAAAAAAACTTTCGTTACCCACAATGAGGAGAAATCAAGTGGTTAGAAATTTTGTAACGAATTTCTAACGATTTTTATTTCCAAATTTTGCAACTACTTATGAATGTCGTTGCAAAAAGTGAAAGCTTGACACAATCTGCAACGAAAGACAAGTTTCGTTGCTAAACATACACGTTTAGCAATGACTTATAAAGTCGTTGCCAGAAAAATCGTTGCTAAAGTCATATTTTTAGCAAGAAAAAAACTTTTGTTGCCCACGATGACGGGAAATCAAGTGGCCGAAAATTTTGCAACGAATTTCTAACGAAATTTTTTCCCGCCAATGAATTAGCAACGAAATTTTGCAACGCCTTATGAATTTTGTTGCAAAAAATGAAACCCTGACACAATCTGCAACGAAAGACAAATTTAGTTGCTAAACATATACTTTTAGAAACGACTTATAAAGCTGTTGCCCGAAAAATCGTTGCTAAAGGCCCATTTTTTGTAGTGATTTAAAATGGAAGAGAAAGGGCATTTTGGTAATTTCCTCTATACTAAGGGCACTTTTGTAATTTCCCAATCAACTTTGAGGGCAATTTGATCACTTATATAGTGGATTTAAACACATGGCAAATCTTGGGTGATGAGTCACCAAGATTTGTATTTATCTTTTGTTAAAAGATAAGTTCAAGGGCATTTTGGTCTGTTTACCCTTATTAAGGGTAATTTGGTAATTGCCCAATTAACTTTAGAGTTATTTTAGTCTTTTCACATGCTTCCATCACATATTTACTCCTTAGGTTTTGATAACCAGTATTAGGGTTCCCTAATTATAATTTAGGGTTTCAAAATTGAAATTTGGGTTTACCAATTAGGGTTTAATATTCAGGGTTAGGATTTCCTAATCATCACTTGATTTCGCTGATAACATTTTCGTACTTAATCCTACATAATCATACCTAGTATTGAATATTTAATATTCAGTATATTAAATTATAGCTTCTGATTTATAACCCTAATTAGGGTTAGGGTTTATTATCAAGAATTAAGATTTCCTAATTAACACTATGCTATAGTTCCCTAACTGTCAATTAGGTTTTACTACTAAGACACCTTATCTGATCAATAACTACCCTTAGCCAAATATTCAGAATAAAATTATAATAATAACTGTATTATTAATAAAAGTCATAATAGAATTTTGATCAGGTATTCATTATAACTTGATTACACTGCTTAGTCAATAAACTGATTAGCTAGCCTATTGAATTCATATCCCGCAAAGCTCAAAATGATTAGAAACATTAAATAATAAAAAATTTATTCGAAAAAAAATCATGTACAATTTTGGGTCCTTACAAGTAGAACCGACTTTAATCAATTAAGTTAAAGTCGCTCAAGCTACAGACCCGGAGCGGATGAATAAAAATAAAAAAGTAAAAGAATGTGTTATTCCAGAAGTAAGAGTCAATGAAGAGAGGAAATCTCAACCCTTGATTTATTGATATATTTGAAATATTCGACTGAGTAGGAACTATGGCCTATAGACTCGCCTTACCGCCAAGTATATCTCGTGTTCATAACGTTTTTCACATATCTATGTTACGTAAATATGTGGAAGACCTGAACCACATTATTGAATTAGAACCAAATGAGATAGCGGAAGATTTAACGTATGAAGATGTACCTGTTAAAAGCTTAGATAAGAAGGAACATATTCTATGCTCAAAGGTTATACCTCAAGTCAAAGTTTTGTGGAGAAACCATGATATTTTGGAAATGACATGTGAGTTAAAATCTGAAATGAAAACAAGGTATCCTCACCTCTTCGATATACCAGGTACGTACACCAATTTCGAGGGCAGAATTTCATAAGAAGGGGAGGTTGTAAGACCCCAATTTTTATGAATAAAGATTTAATTTTCTCTAAATGTTATTTTGAATAATAAGGTGTGGATTTGATATAGTGTTATAGTTGTGGGTAATGTTTAAAAATTTTGCAAAGTAAGCAAGCTGTCATAAAATATTCGTTTGGTCGGGGAGTATTCTTTTTATCGGGAAATATCCGTACGACGACACAATTATTGGTGGACCCCACAACGGAATTACTGTCGGATTTAGAAAGCGACAAAAACAACATTTTTATAAAAATAACGGCAAGGCTTTTACCGTTAACTGTTGAAATACCCGGTGATAAAAGTGCGAATGTCTGTGGTTGCACAAAGATGTACGCACGGTATATACAATATCTTAGATTATTTATGCTTACGTGAGAAGTCACTCAGTTTTGTTCAATTATTGCAACAGTAGTTGATGCATAGTATCTCATATTATTGATTTAATTATTGTCACAGTATCATATGCACAATATTTTATATTATTAAATCAATAATTGAGATGACATAGTTATTCATATTATTATTTGCATTATTGACAATGTCTAGAAAGTTCTGTCGAGGAAAAGGGGTTGGTCATCTAATTGCACGCCAATAAGGATAAATCCTTATCGGAAAGCCCCCTCTTTCCCGAGAATGATCTAGTTGTTAATATTGCGAGTTATAATATTAATGATGAATAAATGTTATTAAAAATGTGTTTAGTGAAGTCAAGTGATTTGTTATAAATAGAGGGGTTTTTATGAAGTATTTGTTGTAAGTTTGGCTTATTACATGGACCTCCACTTACTCATTTTTCAAAATCGTTGGTAGAAAGTTATCTTAGTTTTTGTATAAAAAAGAAAACTTTTTATATAAAACAAAATACTTTTTATATTATATATAAAGTTATTCGTTTTATTAGATTATAAACATAATATATTATATTTTATTATATTGCATAGTACTGCATAGTGTTTGCATAGTAATGCATAGTGTTGCATAGTGTTTAAATAGTGCTGGATAGTAAAATCAAAAAAATTTCGTCGATGAATTCGGCGTCCGTGAATCCTACTGTGCAGTCCGTGATTATTTTTCTAAATAGTATCCTACCATTCTCCTATAAATAAGATGCTCAGTTTAGAAATGAAAACCACACCAGAATTAGAGAATTCTTCTTCTATAATATTGATCTTATTTCTTTTGAGTTTAAGGAATTGTCTCTAGCAACGAATTTGCTTAGCAAGTTTAAGTACAAGGAAGATATATCATGATTAGCAATAAATTTTATCGTTCAACAATAGAAATCATTTATGAAAGAACATGAATTAAGTATTGAGAACTGTATATTCAAATAATTGAATAACTGATGCTGAGTGGTCATAATGACCATGAACATAAGCTAAGGTTGTCAGTATTTAAACGGGTCCTTTTAATAAGTTTTGGTAATCAAGGGGATCAACCTTTCATACCCGGTGTATTATGCATAAACACTTAATGTACGAGAAATAATTGTTTTTCAATAATGCTTTAATAAAATTGTTCTTTTTCCCAGTCTTGAGTCCTTACCAAATCAATTGGTGAAGAACAACGTTTAACAACATATTTGATTTAACAAATTTAAACATACTTGATCTAGCTGATACAATTAGCATAGATCCATATCTTAAACAGTTCATGAATGACAGAACTTTAACTAACTCACATTTCAATAATAATAGAACCGAAATTTAATTGCACCAAGTGCGAGTATTAATAACCAATATAGATGTGAATAATAAACAATAATTATTCACTAACATGCTTTGAAAATAATAACTCAAATTTGAGTTAGAGAACTTGCCTTGACTGCGATCTACTGCTACACAATTTAATTTAATCTCTTTATTGTAAAGACATATCATTGTTAAGATTGATCTTACAATCAGAATATCATATCTTATATCATAATACAATTACTCTATCAGCAATTTAGATAACAGTTAACCACATAATAAATTACCTGAAAACATCTTTATTGTGACGCCCCCAAAATAGGTATACATCACCCATCTTGAGTCGCCAAATACATGGTACAAAATTCAAATACAACTTAATTATACAACAGTCGTGTAAAATACGACAAAACATAATCTAAAAGTTTTAATAAGAATATTGTCATCTAGAAAATATCCACACTCAATGGAGTTCTCATTACATTTATTGTCACACTATTTTATAGAATAGTGAGGACTACTAAAACAACCATCTGGACCGTCAATTCGTTCCCCGACTCGTCCCAACTATATTCTCATTTCCTGAAGAGAACAGTGAAAGAAAGGGTGAGCTCAACTAGCCCAGTAAGAAATCTTATGACTAAGATAATGCAGAATAATTTATCGTTAGCCTTCAACAGTGTTAAACAGATAAAATATAACAAACATCAAGTTTAATTACAGCGGAACAAGCAATCCATTAGAAGAGTCAAGTAGAGAATAAAATCTACTATCTTCTATGATTTAAAAGGTTTTTCATCACTTTTATCGCTGAGACTCAACTTAATAAATAAACCACATCCCCCACACTACTACCAAGGATATTCATTAGTATCACGACCACAAATTTTCCATGCACTACGGGCCAAGGATATTCGTGTATTCATCAATGGTCATGATCATGCCAACAACTGTCCATCAATGCAACTACGGCCAATGAGGACTTTTACCACATCATTTGTAACATTACGGCCAATGATTATACCGAATAATCCTCGGTCATAATCATACCAAGTCCTTCTATGCACTAACTCGCCACGGTATGACTTTCAACATATTATAAACATGAGGATGATGACAATGATATAAGAATTCAATAAAACAAGTTCAAGGATAAATTTTTAAAGATTTATAATTTAATTTATCCAGAAATCAATAACGTCCAAATTGTCAACATGATACTTCTTTGTGGAGTAAAATTCAAGAATGCTCAAAAGAATATTTCCATGAAAAGATACTGGATGAAGCACAAATATCCAGAATATTCTACTAATTTCATGGAGTATAGAAGTCAAAACTTTAACCAATTAAGTATAATATAATATATGAAACTGCAAATGGATTTTTTCCCGCCATGCGATAATCCACGTAGACATATCATTTCCATAATTTAATAAGGAATGAATACAAATGATCATTCACCATGCATGTGGTAGTCCACATAGACATGTTATTCCAACAGAATAATAAAGAATGGAATAACAGAAGAATTCACCATCAAATGCGATAGACCGCATGCAGATAAGTTATTCTAACAGAATAATAAAGAATGGAATAACAAAAGAATTCACTGTGCATGCGATAGAATCCATGCAGAATGAGTTATTCCAATGAGAATAATAAAGAATGGAATAACAACCCTTACAGTATTGAAAGAAAATAACTCTCTTCATGAATACGAAAGAAATAATACCCCTTACCTTAGAAGAAACTGGATACTGGAATAGTGAGGTAGCAGACTTCTCTTCTTCTTTCTCTCTATAATTTCTCTCTATAATAATTACTCTTTTGAGACTTAGTGAATTGGTGAAAATGAAAGAAGAATGAGCTTCTATTTATAGGAAAATATAGTTTCAATAATTGCACGTTTTGGGGCTCGAAATAATAGAGTATAATACCTTCCTCTTTTTCTTCATTTTTAATTTAGTCCTGCAAGTATTATCAAATTTGCACCACCTCCCCTAATAGTAAATAATGTGAATTAATAGTTCATTCATGTGACTTAATAGTATAATCATGTGAAAAACTAATTACAGTATAGTACCTTCATCTATACCTTTATTTTTAATTTAGTCATGCAAGTATTATCAATCTTGCACCACCTTCCCTAATAGTACATGAATGTGAATCGATAGTACACATATATGAACAAATAGTTATAAGCATGTGAGATAATAGCAATTAATTTTTCATTTATCTGATTAATTACCCAATTGGTCAATATAACCCCAAGACATCAATTATTATCGAAATAAATGTCGATTTCCACTAACACTAATAATCCCAACACAATGGAAATATCGATTTCATCTTTAATCAACACGAACTTATGCATCATTAAAATTATAACTCACACTATTTAACAAAAGGTCGTTCCCAGGAAAGAGGGAGCTTTCCGATAAGGATTTCTCCTTATTGGCGCGCAATTAGGTGACCAAACCTCTCCTTGACAGAACTTCTAGACATTGTCAATATTGCAAATAATAATATGAATAACTTTGTTTTAACACCCCGAAATCTGGTATATCTTCACACCCGGATTCCGTACGTCATGAGTACATCATTCATCCAACATACATCATTATATACTGAAATATAACGACATACACTCTTAAATCCCAGGTTCTGGAAACCTTATAACCTTTTTCATTACAAATAATAATAAATACATTATTCATTTCATCTTACAAGAATGACTTTTATCCGCCACAAAGGATACACAATAGTTCATTGGACTAATCTATTGTTCAGTTTTATCTTTCTACATTACAAGTCTTCACTTGATCTTCTCGCTCATTCACCTTCTAACTGGTACTTCATCTGGATACCGTCAGCTTGATCTTTACGGGATCTTTAAGTTCTTCTAACCTTGTTCACTGAAAATTGTTTTTCATTTAAAGCAAGTGTGAGCATTCAATTGCCCAGCAAGTCATAACAGTTGAACAAACAACTTCAGAATTAAAACATTTCTTTTTAACTTCTATAACCGAACAAAGGTTATGAAGCAGCTTGAATAATAGGAATAGTCTTAATTCCTATCATCTTAAAACATCAGTCATTTTCACTTTGAAATACTTTCATTCTTCTACCTTTTTCATACACATCCCATCTGTCTAGAATCATTAACACAGACTTAACAATAACGGTTCATGTATAAACAGAACATACTTGTATTGAACAACTCAATCACAGAACAATGCATATCATAGAAACACCGAAGTGTTCAAATTGTGGCTCAAGGCCTCATACGTTCTACCACATTGTACAAATATCGCACTTTCGCACATAGACAGTATTTCTCAAGTACAACATCTGAGAAGTTTAAGAAACTAGCACTCATGTAATATGAATGAAGTTAGGAAACTTGCCTTACGCCAAATTTCATGACTTTACTACCGAATCGCTTCATTCAATTCCTATATAACACATAAGGAGAAAACATAAACACCAATTAGTCATATATTGAACTTACGCATTGGTTTACTTAACTTTACTTCTTAGGGTTCCCGTTCTTGCAATATAAGTTTACGCAACTAATTTCCTTTACCAGTTTATGGCTTTATGACATATAGAGATGTCTTACTCAAAACGTTCATCATCTTGGATGATTTATATATTCTTATCCTTTTCTTTTAATCTCTCTAGGAGTCAGCACACATCGCTTCTCTGCTAATAGTCCATATGGTACTCTGAGTGGTTTCCCACAAACAACCAACAAACAAGTTCCCGTCTCATCTACAATGCCCACACAGTTAGTTAGATCGGTCGCCAGTTTCGTATATATCTTCGCTCTCTGAAGGAATTGTTTAGCCCAGCTCCCATATGTCAACCATCAAAGTTACGATTGTACCACAACCTAAATTCTTTTAACGTATACAAACTATTAAACTATAATTTTCGATTAAGTCAATTTCTTATCGACTCACATTCGGCTTTCATTAATCTTATTACCATTAATTCACTACGGCTTTCTTGATAGATCATATCTTATTAATACATTAGCTATCCATTACCTGAACCCCATGTTCATTACCCTCGTTGCTCAACCTCTAAGGAATCACAACCATAGCAATCCCTCACATTAATTCATCGCGACTACGGTCCCCGAATATCGATTATGTAACCCGCGTTTATATTCTTTGTCATTTAGTCTCGCTTAATCTTTACCCTAAACCTTTAATAAAGGTTTAAGTCATTTGCTTAAGTGTTATTTTAGGTGAACTCTATGTTCATATTTCTTTTTTGCACATCCCCCAGTAATCGAGCTTTAAAATCTCATTATTGGACCTTGCTATGCACCGGCGGCACCGTGTTCCTTCCTCTCTCTCAACATGCATACTTCTAACTTCATTTTCTTCCTTTGGTCACGTGCGCCGAACGCCAAACCCTTTATTATCTCTCGCATCATGCGCCACTCTCCGAAGTTTATGGTGAGAGCTCATTGTGGCGCCACTTCTCAAAGCTCAACCAAATTTCTGTGGCCGAGCCTAAACCCTTGAAATTTTATCTAAGTGTTAAATAAATTTTGAGATGTTTACTTCGCGATCTCATAACTCCTTCATTATAACTCGGAACGAGGTCGTTCCAAATCCATTCTTGTCCTTATCTTACGTAATTTAATACCCTTCGAGCAGAAATTCATTCTAAATTCGTTAACGTGCCATTCGATTGGCTTGATGTTCACCCTTTGTTCATTTTAAGTTTTTAACGCTCTTCGTTCGTTCGTCCGTAACTCGGTCATCTGAACTCGGAACTCGTTCATTCTTGAGTCCAAGACTCACGTTTTCTATGTTCTCTTACTTTATTATGAAACCCTATACGTTCGGGTTTATATACTAACTTTCTAATTCTCGCTTGACTTTTATGAAAATTTTGCCATAACTTCGTTATAGTTATGTTTTAATCTGTTCTTCATGAACGTTTCTACCATTCCTAACAAAGCAATATGCAACTAACTTATACGCGATGGTTTTAAACTTGTCCATCAACAACAATTATCCTATGATGGCTTTAAATTTGTCCATCAACAACGTTCTTCATGTTCTTCGCGTGTTCTTCGTGTTCTTCGTGTTCTTCGTTCGTTCTTCATTTTTAATCGATATTTTGGATTACGATTCCACTTTTTATTGGAATTTAATGTTATAGAACATCATTCCTAACTTATTTCACCTACTTATTCATATAATCCACTCAGATCGTTCATATTCGCTACGAATCTTATACTTCCTTAAGAAATTTATAAACTAAATTTCTAAGTTCTTATTTCTTCATTTCTCATGATTTCAGCCATATGCAATCATTTCTAACATCATCTTCTCCCTATTCTCATTAAGCTATGTTTTAAATATATTAAACTTAAAGAAAATATTAGAAGAAACTAGGGTTCGGATTACCGTTCTTCTTTAATCCTCTTCCGTTATACAAAGCCGGCGATTTGCAAGCTTTGCTATTACACGATCACTTTTGATCTGATCATTCATACCCACGCTCTTCCTTCTTCCTCCCATCCGACTTCTCTCTCTCTCACTCAAGTGTGGGATTTTCAAAATCCAACCAAATAAGCTTAAGCCTCCTTTTTATAGAAAATCAAGGCTAAAGGTATTTTAGTCATTTCGCCCCCCACTTCCTTATTATTCCCACCTCCTCCAACAACTTAGCCACCAAGTTTACTTGGTCACCGCCCTTACTTGGTGGCCAAATGGCCGCCCCTCATGCCCATGGGTCACCCCATGGGTTGCCCCATTGGTTTTATTCATCCGTTTACCCATCGGTTCGATCCGCGGTTTCTTTTCTTGGTTTGGGCCTTAACCTTAATTCTTATTGGGCCTTTCTTGGGCTTAACTTCACAAAGCATTGGGCTTGACATAATCCAAGTCCAATTAGATTCTACAAAGTCCATGAACTCAAAGTACATTAAGACTTATAGTATCCTACGCATCTCATTCTCGTATTCTCTTCGTATATAGTTCGTACGATATTCATATTATACGTCATACTAATCTTCTTACTATACTCAAATAATAACTAGTATTATCCTCGTATTTCTCACGCATAATAACCCTAATGATTATATGTGATCATTAAATTCTCAGAACTCACTTTTCCTAAACCTTGGGTTTTAAGTCCGCAGGCAAAACTTCGTTTTTGCCATAACTAAAATATTACTGAATATTTCATCACGTCTCAATATTATACGTAATCAATAACTTCTCGGAATTTCAAAATAAATCTCCGAGCAGAAATGGATGAATAGTGCATATTCCGTCTTTTTCCCCAAAAATATTTTGTTCCCGGAAAACTTTTATTTTCGTCTTGAAAATTCTTATTCGCTCAATCTAGTTTGTAGCCAGAATCCTCCCGACTTATAATTATCCTAGGTTATAG
Source organism: Panax quinquefolius (assembly GCA_020205615.1). NCBI lineage: Eukaryota > Viridiplantae > Streptophyta > Magnoliopsida > Apiales > Araliaceae > Panax > Panax quinquefolius. The sequence goes on from CM035165.1 coordinate 92,013,233, forward strand.
AACGATTAATAAACACATAGCACATAATAGTATTAATAAAAATTCATTTTATTAATAACTAATTCTTTAAACCTAAGTTCTGGACGATCCGAATTTCCGGGTCGTCATATTTGTCATTTCAATTATTGATTTAATAATAATAAATATTATGCACATGATACTGTGACAATAATTGAATCAATAAAATGAGAGATATGATGCATCAATTACTGTAGCAATAATTGAGTATAACTGAGTGACTTCTCACGTAAGCATCAATAATCAATACCATGTGGTACTATGCAACCATGCGTATTACTGTACATTTACCTCTGGATAGTTCAACAGTTTAACGGTAAAACTTTTGCCGTTATTTTTATAAAAAGATAATTCTGTCATTTACTTCTGTTGTGGGGTCCACCAATGATTGTGCCATCGTACGAATATTCCCTGTTAAAATGAATATTCCACGACCAATCGAATATTATATAACCACTTGCTTACTTTGCAAAATTTGTAAATAATACCCACAACTATAACATTATATCAAATCCACACCATAATATTCAAAAATATATTTCAAGAAAAATTAATCTTTATTCATAAAAGTTGGGGTCTTACATGTATGCTAAGAATGAGTTGGAATGATGAATCAAAGGGTTTAAGTCTTAATAAGCCGTATAAGTCATTAATAAGTAATTCAAACATAAATAACTTATGAACTTATAATGAACGTATATGTACTTGTATTATGTTTACACAAATGAAGTTATTATGTTAACAAGAAGCAAGAATAATGGTTAGAAGTCCTAAACTATCCTAAGTCATGAGAAATGGAAACATAAGTAGTTTGTAATTTTATTAGTTATAAACTCATAAAGAACAAGTAATAAATTATTATGTAAATAAGTTAATGAAGTATGTATATTAAGAAGTTAGTATGATGGAATGAATCCAATTGAAAAAATTTTAAAATCTTAAGTAACGAAGTTTTGTCGGAATTCACAAGATTGGATGATAATCGTCGAATTCGTGAAATTCTCGGAATGGAAGTCAAATTTTGATATTGAGCTTGGAAACATTGGTTTTCAATGGAGACAAGTCTTATTTGGCATTATAGAGTTGCGTACTCGAGAATGACCAAATTCTGACTTTGAACGATGAAACGAGCATTGAACGTTCACGAACCTTTATCGTTTTCGCTAAAAATGGACTAATAGGTGAATTTTTAGTTAACGAAGTCAAATAGATAAAATTCTTTCATGAACATGTAGAGTATGTAATTTGTGAACCGTAGGCTCTTGAACGAGCCAATTCAGACTTATAACAAAGTAGTTACGAGCCCGTGAATCTCACAAAATGAAAAATCAGTCAAAATTATCTGATGCACAGAGTCCGTTAGCACAAGGCTGCGACTCAAGGCGAAAAGTCCGTATTGCATTGTGCATGAGACCCAGGACCATTGCCCCTGTTAATTGACGATACGGTGTGGCCGAATACACTGGGCATGGTGCCGTAGCGCAGTGACCAAATTCTAGGAACCAAAAGCCCACGCCGCAGTGCGAGCCCAAGAGGAGAAGTTGGCGCCACAGCGCCAACATTAGATCATGCACAGTAATAAAAGCTTACAAGTAAAGAAATAAAGATAATTGATTAGTAATGAACCAATACATTACTAAACTTAATGTAGCATCATTAAGATAATTGTAAACCTTAAGTAATACACTAAAGGTTGAAGATAAGTCGAATTTGAACATGAATGGTATGCAATAGATGTACTTAACCAATGACGATCGAGTTTCGAATAATGATGTAAGAACGTTAGTAAGCCGCGAGGGAGGATGATTAACTCAGACCGAGTTGTATTAATGAAATAATTTCAATTAAGTTATAGAAAGGAAATAAGTTTGTAAAGAACGATGTAAAAGAACGACGGCAAGCCGTAACCAATAATAACAAATCTACTACATGATTAGATTGAGAAGAAGGGTAAGATTCATTAGGAACCATGTATGTTCATTCATGACCTAATGTGGTATGTTATGTGATTATGTGTTGTAGAGACCGTAAAGGCTCAAAGGAAACGTAATTTTATTGTAGCAGACGTTGAAGGAAAGTTTTTCTAAATGCTTGTCTAACCTTCGTGTTAGCCAGGTTTTCAAATGATTCAAGTTATGAGATACATGTATGGTTTTAAAGAAAGAGTCGATGCCAGTTTTAACTTGGCTAGACTAATCTTGATAGATTGATTGATTTATTTATATGTCTTTCAATATATAATTGCTAACGATATCCTACGCCAATTGTTTGGTACGGATTCAAGGTAAGCCTGAATATGAATAAACAAATATATTTTCATCAAGTATTCGATGGGCACGTGAGGTTGCCACAACTTAAACGTACACACGTTTATTGGATGTAGTGTTGATCAACATAGAGTACTATAGGTTGATCATCTAGAAGTGCTCGTAAGCTATGTTGGACTTACGAACTTAGTGTCGGGTTGTCCTTTTCAAAGAAATTGTGAAATGCTCATGGTCTTGTACCAGAATTGATGTTTTAATGAATATTGTTATTATAAAATGTTTTGAAGAAAAAGAAATGCTATTTTGAATTATTGAAAGTACTTCGTAACTATTATCCATTTATTGAAGATATACGATTCCTATGTTTCAAGCATGTTGTTTAAAAGAAATTGTTGTACTTGTTGAGCTTGTTATGCTCACTCTTGCTTGAACCATATGAATGTAACTAAAGACGAGCGAACCGAGGTTTCCAGTAGAGATAAAGGAAAGGCGAAGATAAATGATTAGTTTATCTTGTAATAGACTAGTAAGTATATGTATTATATTATGATGAACAAAGAATGTAATGGTTTAAGAACCTGGGAACGTGATTTATTATTATTAATGTAATAAGAATGACATTGGAACTCACATTTTGATGTCGTTTCATTAAAATGAATGTATAGTTATGAGTATCGTCTAGCACCATTTTTTGGGTTGGAAGATACCCGGATTTGGGGGTGTCACAAGTTTGTATCAAAGCATTAGGTTATAAAACTTAAGGGGGAAAGAACCTTAGGCTAATAACCTCGTTAAGGAAGAGAAGTCTGAAGAAAGTAAACTTGAGCTTTACTGAAGAAGAATGATTTAATAAGGTATTGAGGAAACTCAGTACCGAAAGATTTAAAAGATGGAAAGTAACCCTAAATAAATTAAATGTGATTTGTGCTTATACTATTGTGTGTTATGTACTAATCAACATGTTATGTGTTATTGTAGGATATTGATCGATAGCTTGATATATAGAGATATACACGCAGTGAGTGAAGAAATTATGAACAGGGTAAAGACTGTACCTATGCCAATGGCTAAGGTACCATTAGTGATTTTAGAGGAGTCAAAGACAGAGGAGTACTTTTCTGAGGAAGACTACTCCGAGGGAGATGAAGCTTGGACATCATACCTAAGTATGATGACCGATGTGGAGGAAGGAATGGAGGTAACATCGGTTACTATAGTGGAACCTACACTAGTCATCACCTCCAAATGCAATGAGATCATTTTATATGGCAGAGCTTGACAAAAATGTGCAACTGAGTACAGTTGTGCAGAAACAGAATGAAGAGATTAGTTCTCTTTATATAGTGAAGGAGTCAATTGACCGGGCTTTACGTGGGAGTACTACGGGTGGTTTGCTTCATGGGTTCCTCATTACAGACTTATGCTGTAAAGCTGGAGTACAGTGGCAACCTACTGAGCTAATACAACAACCAACGACCATAATTGACCATGCCACTATTGAGAGGTACAAAGCATGGGATGAGGCGCGATCACACCTGCGTGGTGAAGCTTACATCATTATACCGCACTGTATTTATAGTCCGTTTGAGGATTCTGTCATTTTGTGACTGTTATACTAAATCATACTATAGTGGCTGACGATCTTTAGATCACATCCGACACTAAGTAATTCTGCATTTATAACTCCATCATTTTTATCATCTTTGCACCAGGTTACATGACGTATTAATGATATAAAAATACATTTTGATAATTCAAATCATTTTTGTCTAGCCTAATCAATTAGCATAGACTCTTCTTTAAACCGTTCAAAAACCTTTGAAAATCATTTTTGGTGTCATCATGCCACAACAGGTAACGATGTGTTAGTGTATCAAAGTCCACACCTACACACTTGTCACCATGTGCTGAGGATAACAAAAATTTATTTTTAAAGGCACTTCAGTGCGAATATAGGTTGATGTCAAAAACATCGAAGTCTAGCATAGCAAGAAGATTTGGAATACCTATGTTTCCATCATCAACTTTACTTTCTATACTGATCCATTTCTTTAAGAATTCTATCTATTTCTATCATCCTCAATTCACCATTCACAACTTTCGCATACCCAGTTCGTCAAACTTACCACACATTATGAGTTCAGGAACTTTCCATAATCATATGAGTTTGAGAACTTGTCCTAGTCAGACTTTTGGCGTCCATTCGCTGAGGGGTTCATAAACATTTCATATAATTCTGAGTCACGAACGTACCATAAGTATGAGTTTTAAGAACTCGTATTTAACCTTATATTCTCTACCTATTCGTTATACACATGAGAAAAGAATCACCTTATCAACATGCATATATTAAATAGCGTGAAATCAGGTTCCAATAATTATCAATGTAAGAAACTAAGTGGTTGCCAAACCAAACTCGGCCACTAATAAATATAGGAAGCTAAGTATACAATTCCCCGCCCATACAAAGAATTGGTCAACCTAACCACTATATCGACCAGGAAGCTAAGTGATTCTAAAACCAAGTACAAATTCCCTGCCCATACAAGAAATCATACAACTCAGCTGCTGACATGAGTCCTCAATTGAAATCCCTCATCATTCTTACTTTCTCTTTTCATAATACGAAATTTTCTTTAATTTGCATCTTAACATTTACTAATCTTTTCTGAGTTAACATTGTACCATTTCATAGTACCTTCTCTTTATAGCATCAAGCTATATCATTCCAATCACATAACATATCATATGTTATTCAACAATTTAATCTGATCACGTCGTGATCTTATTTCATAATCATTTCTCCTTATACTTACGATCGTTTTATTTTACGATCTTCTTATTCTTCTCTTTAATCATATTATATTATGATTTTATTTGCACTTTTCATCTTATAGACATCGTCTATTTAGTATCACTTTTCATCTTTATTACAGGAGTCAGGTAACTTCGGATTCTTATCTTTATATCTCTTCAAGATTCTTCTTTGAATCTTATTTATCTTCATCTTTACTTAATAATGAATTTCCAAAAATTCATCTCTTATCGCTTAAACTCTATCTGAGTTTATTCCTTATCATCATCTCCGCAGTTTTAGTCTAAGGTACACCTACCTAAGGTTTATAACCTACGGCTTTGATACTAACTGTAGCATCCCCAAATCCGGGTACTTTTTACCACGAATCTGGTATACTAATTCTATAACTATTGAGGAAGATATAAACATAAATTGTTTATACACTAAACTTTTACACATCATTCCCAAGGTCTACAACCTTAACTTAATACATACCTTCAATATCTTAGAAGATTTACAATGCTATTTTCGTAAGAAAATTTAATAGATCTAACTGCAACATAATTTAATCTTGCACTTTGACTTTGCTTCTGTCTTTATTCGAGCTTTCATCTAAATCTGAAAAATTTATCATGATATAGTAAGGGTGAACAACAAATTTGCCCAGCAAGTTTTAAATACAATGAAGATATATCATAATTGAGAAGAATGAATAAGCTTTCAAGTTTTCAACAATATAATAATTGTGAAATAACATGAATCAAGTTTCAATAATTTCATGACTGAATCAATAATGTTTGAAGGTCAACAATGACCATAAACAATTTAACTGAACCTTATGGTAATGAAGGTGATCAGCCTTTCATACCTGATGAATATATGCAACATGCTCTAAGTGCGAATCAATAATCAGTTTAGACGTGAATAATCATCAATAATCATTCACTAACATACTTTGAAATATAACTCGAGTTTGAGTTAAGGAAACTTGCACGATTTGTTGACTCATCGCTACGCGATTTAGTTTACTTTTTTGATAAGACCTATCATTAATAATAAGATTGGTCTTTCAATTAACATATCATACTTTAGTATCATAATACAATTACTTTATTAATAGATTATCTAACACTTAATTAAATATTAGATAACCTCTTAACACATCATTATTATTATCATTCTTTGATAATTCTTCAATCACTATATCATATACATTATGATTTAACACTCTCATTATCATTTCATAAGTTATTCTTTAACATCTAATAAGTTAAATACTAATCCAAACCACACGGATTCTAAATCCAACAACCCAAACCGCAATCCCAGCCTAATTGGATTCCAAATCTAATAACTAGATTGCAATCCAAATAAGTTCGGATTCACTAATCATCAATCCAATAAAGTGAATTCTAAATTCTTCAATTCAAGTAAACTTTTTTCAATCCAAAGAAGTTGGACTCATCGATTTTTTTAATCCAAATAAAGTGGATTTCATATCCTTTTCACGAAAATACCAAATCAGCTTATTATTTTTCTATCTTTTGTCCAAACACAAATACATATATTTCATACACAAAAAGTATTTTTCCATAATTTTCCAACTTCCTTTGGTATTTTTCAAAAATCATTCTTAGTTAATTCCTTAAAAAATTAGTTACCTCGTTCTCAACTCCAGAAATTCCCATCTCTTGACACAATCTTATACGTCTTAACGTGACGCTCCAGTTTAAATTTCGTGGCCATCAGAGTTATAGAACTCTGGTTATAGCCAATTTTGTCGAAAATCAGAGAAATTGAAATAGTCATAACTTAGTCATTTTAAGTCGGAATGAGCTCATTTTTGGATAGGAGGTACTTTATACCATATATTTTCATGTCCCAAAAGGCCGGAATTTTTCTCACAATTTAAATTTCCAAAACAGCCCTGGAAAATTTTGGCAACATTTTGAAATGGCTTTTACGTTTTGGAGTCCTTTGGTAAAACTTAAATAAAATGAGATCTATAAATCCAATTAATGATCCGTCAATTTTGTTGGATTCGTATCTTTCCGATATACAATTTTCATCTATCACCATATTTGGATATGTTAAGCTCCCGAAAATTAGCCCAGAAGTAGTTGGTCAAAATAATGGTTCTAACAGTTTTTCTTAGCTTTGAGTTGTTTGGGATAAATTCCATAACTTGCTCATTTTTCAACCTAATTGAGTGATTCCAAAGGAGTTTTATCCTTAATACATAGATCTAGCATCCCAGAATTTAATAAATCATAAATATCCATCATAGATTTCAAAAATCAAAAGCTAGATCACACTTTTAGAGTTTAAGCTTTCCGGAAAAATTCTATTTTTTCTATTCCTTTTGATTTCAACCAAATCAACACCCAATATGTGTAGATCTAAACATAAAACACTCATCAACATGGATGCCCATAGTTTTTGAGTTTATAAACATAAATCCAAGCTTTGATTTGGAAAAACTAAAATCAAATATATAAACTAGTTACCTTTGATCAAAATCTTCTTTCTTCTCTTTAATGGCTTCCATGACCACTCTTCTTTCTCCTTTTCTCTCTCTATTTCCAGCCGTCCTCTCTCTCTCTCTCTCTCTTCCATGGCTGCCGCCACTTCTTCTCTTTCTCTCCCTTGTTAATTTCTTTTTAGTTAGCAAAAATAAGAGAGGAAAGAGAAAATGACATGATTTATGTTTGCCTAAAATATCTAGATACATCTCCCTTTTTTTCTTCTATAATTGACCGGCCATGTGGCCTTATATCTACCAAGTTTGGTTTAATTTTCTTTGTCCAAAAATGTCCCTCCTTTTCCTTTTCTTTTCCAAAGATGTCCCCCTTTACTTGGATTAAATTTTGGGCTCTTTAAATTATTGATTGGGCCAACTCTTGGGCTAAAAATTGAGCCACTTTTTTTATTCTTTTGGGCTTTCTACTTAACATGTTTGGGCCATATGAAATTTATATAGTCCAACACTATTAATATTACCATTCCCTAATTATTTAATTAGGGTTTTCATTTCCTCAATTATAACTTAAATCCTTACTCATGCACATTTATTTACTTAACTCAATTAAACTTACCTTAATTAGGTTATAAAATTAATTAATTGAGATATATAAAATAAATCTCTAGAACTAATATATATTATAAATACTAGTATTCCCTCATCTCATAACCCTTAAGTTATTCAATTCTTCATTCCTAATATATAATTAGGATCACACTAGTTTCTTTTATTTGATTATATAATAAACAATATAACCATTACATAATATTCATATTCACTTACTCACATAATCATTAAATAAATTGTGACATGCTCCACAATTCTCTTAGATTAGGACACTAGTATATATATAAATACTAGGACCACTAAATAACAATAACCATTTAGGCCATTTAATTATCATACATAATTAAATAACTTATTCAAGTTATACAATTTATATTGTGTAATTAAATTTAATTTCTCCTCCTCCTCTCCATAAATTGTTTTCAAACAATTTATTTATATATTAAATATATAATTTAATATATTCAATCATTTATTCAAATATGAATTTAATTTACTAACTACTTTGATACCAATATACATATTTGCATATTGGATCTCCTCAAATATTTTTAATTTACGTCCTTTGGTATAATATTAAATATTATATCATTATCCATATAACATATTTCACTTCTCACACTAATTTTTTTCTCCATAAAAAGTCAACTTTTAACTTTGACCAAAAGTCAACATTTACACATTTTGTGTTTACTGTCCATTCTGACTAATCTTGACATTCCGAACGCAACCGAGCACTCCATGCTTCAAAATTCTATCTCTAACTCAAGTTTTGAGTTTTAAATTACTCCCCTTCTTATTGCTAATCGTATTAACTAACGACTTTCTACTTATTCAAATTCTGATTTTCCAGTCAAGGTCAACGTTCAAGCTATGTTAATTACTAACATAGTTTTAACTTTGATCCTTATATCATTAACTTAATTCATCACTTCTCTTGCTAAAATATATATAGTACCTTACTAAGTATATATATTTCTATACATATACTCATCTTCGTGTAACCTCATAACATCTCTTCATGTGAAATCTTATTTCCTTAATAAAATTTTCATATGTACTTATATAACATTTCTTAGACTATTCTGTTCACATCGAATTTACAGGCATCGTAATACCTTATTCTTGATATTCCTTCAAGTACATATTGATTCATTTCTAGGGTTTAGGAATTTTATAACCCATATTTTCTCTATTCTCATTCGAATAGCAAACCATATAGGTTTACTTAAAAATTTTAAATAAATCCTCAAATTCTCGTCTAGGTTTTATTCTTTAACATTTATTCCATCATTTTAGGATTTTAATAATTATCCAAATTCTCGGGTTGTCACATTCACCCCTTCTTCTAAGAATTTCGTCCCAGAAATTAAAGCATACTAATCTCAGCTTATTCTCTTGATCAAAAATAGGTTTATAACTTAACCTTTACAATTTCCTCCTTTGAGGATTTCTCATCTATTATCACATTTTATCATAACTACTCACTAGGAGTTTACATCTTCTAAACATTCATCAAAACTAGGTTGTCATAATAACCTTTATTCAATCATCACAGATTTTACTCATACACAACGAGTTCACACTATTTCATATTCATCATCACATACTACCACAACATTACTCTAAAGAGTTTAAAATTTTTCATATCTGTCTGAGGGATCATAAAAACTATGAACTTTGAGGTTTAGGGGTATTTCTACCTACTACCTCTTTCAATTACGAAAGAAAGGTACTCTACCTCTGAAATATTTCATATCTGGTATGTTTACAATCACAAAGAAGGTAAACTACCGATGCGAGTACTTTAGAGGATCAGTCTGTTGTAACTTAGTAATCGGAATGACTATATGCGTTCTTAGATTGGAGTATTTTATCCAATTAGTATATCCCTATTTTCAGGGTTGTTCACCTCAGACTTATCATAAGATTCCGTACAAAAATAATTTGGTTCAGCATAAGCTTTCAAAGAATACTTTGAATTTCATAAACATTTGTGTAGCTGAATCAAATAGCTTAGACGCATATCAATAATTCGAATTTCAATCAAAACATTTCTGGCCAAATCCAGTTGGCAATAATTTAACTTTAAAATTCTTAAAATCATTCTATGACGTCATGATACCGCACTGTATTTACAGTCCGTTTGAGGATTTCGTCATTTTGTGATTTTGTCATACTAAATCATACTATAGTGGCTGATGATCTTTAGATCACATCCGACACTAAGTAATTCTACATTGATAACTCCATCATTTTTATCATCTTTGTACCAGGTTACATGATGCATTAATGATATAAAAATATATTTTTATAATTCAAATCATTTTTGTCTAGCCGAATCAATTAGCATAGACTCTTCTTTAAACCGTTCAAAAACCTTTGAAAATCATTTTTGATGTCATCATGCCACAACAGGTAACGATGTGTTAGTGTATCGAAGTCCACACCTACACACTTGTCACCATGTGTTGAGGACAACAAAAATTCATTTTTAAAGGCACCTCAGTGCGAATTTAGCTTGATGTCAAAAACATAGAAATCTAGTATAGCAAGAAGATTTGGAATACCTATGTTTCCATCATCAACTTTACTTTCTCTACTGATCCATTGCTTAAAGAATTCTATCTATTTATATCATCCTCAATTCACCATTCACAACTTTCACATACCCAGTTCGTCAAACTTACCACACATTACGAGTTCGGGAACTTTCCATAATCATATGAGTTTAAGAACTTGTCTTAGTCAGACTTTTGGCATCCATTCTCTGAGGAGTTCATAAACATTTTATATAATTATGAGTCACGAACGTACCATAAATATGAGTTTTAAGAACTCGTACTTAACCTTATATTCTCTACCTATTCGTTATACACATGAGAAAAGAATTACCTTATCAACATGCATATAATAAATAGCGCGACATCAGGTTCCAATGATTATCATGGTAAGAAACTAAGTGGTTGCCAAACCAAACTCGACCACTAATAAATATAGGAAGCTAAGCATACAATTCCCCGCCCATACAAAGAATTGGTCAACCTAACCACTATATCGACCAGGAAGCTAAGTAATTCTAAAACCAAGTACAAATTCCCTGCCCATACAAGAAATCATACAACTCAGCTGCTGACATGAGTCCTCAATTGAAATCCCTCATCATTCTTACTTTCTCTTTTCTTAATAAAAAATTTTCTTTAATTCGCATCTTAACATTTACCACTCTTTTCTGAGTTAACATTGTACCATTTCATAGTACCTTCTCTTTATAGCATCAAGCTATATCATTCCAATCACTTAACATATCATATGTTATTCAACAATTTAATATGATCACGTCGTGATCTTTTTTCGTAATCATTTCTCCTTATACTTACGATCGTTTTATTTTACGATCTTCTTATTCTTCTCTTTAATCATATTATATATATGATTTTATTTGCATCTTATAGACATTCTATTTATCTTTTATCTTTATAGACGGTAACTCATTCTTATCATTATATCTCTTCAGATTCTTTTTGAATCTTTATTCTCTTTACTTTAATGAGTTAAATTCATCTCTTATCCCTTAAACTCGATCTGAGTTTATTCCTTATCATCATCTTCGCGGTTATAGTCAAAGGTACACCTACCTAAGGCTTATAACCTACGGCTTTGATACCAAATGTAGCATCCCCAAATCCGGGTACTTTTTACCACGAATCTAGTATACTAATTCTATAACTATTGTGGAAGATATAAACATAAATTGTTTATACACTAAACTTTTACACATCATTCCCAAGGTCTACAACCTTAACTTAATACATACCTTCAATATCTTAGAAGATTTACAATGCTATTTTCGTAAGAAAATTGAATAGATCTAACTTCAACATAATTTAATCTTGCACTTTGACTTTGCTTCTGTCTTTATTCGAGCTTTCATCTAAATCTAAAAATTTTATCATGGTATAGCAAGGGTGAGCAACAAATTTGTCCAGCAAGTTTTAAATACAATGAAGATATATCATGATTGAAAAGAATGAATAAGCTTTCAAGTTTTCAACAATATAATAATTGTGAAATAACATGAATCAAGTTTCAATAATTTCATGACTGAATCAATAATGTTTGAAGGTCAACAATGACCATAAACAATTTAACTGAACCATATGGTAATGAAGGTGATCAGCCTTTCATACCTGATGAACATATGCAACATGCACTAAGTATGTAATCAATAATCAGTATATAGACGTGAATAATCAACAACAATTATTCACTAACATACTTTGAAATATAACTCAAGTTTGAGTTAAGGAAACTTGCTCGATTTGTTGACTCATCGCTACGCGATTTAAGTTAACTTCTTTTGATAAGACCTATCATTAATAATCAGATTGGTCTTTCAATCAACATATCATACTTTGTATCATAATACAATTACTTTATTAATAGATTATCTAACACTTAATCAAATATTAGATAACCTCTTAACACGTCAGTATTATTATCATTCTTTGACAATTCTTCAATCATTGTATCATATACATTATGATTTAACACTCTCATTATCATTTCATAAGTTATTCTTTAACATCTAATAATTCAAATACTAATCCAGCCACCTAGGTTCTAAATCCAACAACCCAAACTGCAATCCAGCTAACTGGATTCCAAATCTAACAAATAGATTGCAATCCAGTAATCCTGGATTCACCAATCCATCAATCCAGCAAGCTGGATTCTAAATTCTTCAATCCAGTAAGCTTCTTTTCAATCCAGCAAGCTGGACTCATCAAATTTTCCAATCCAGCAAGCTGGATTTCATATCCTTTTCACGAAAATACCAAATTAGCTTATTATTTTTCTATCTTTTGTCCAAACACAAATACATATATTTCATACACAAAAAGTATTTTTCCATAATTTTCCAACTTACTTTGGTATTTTTCGAAAATCATTCTTAGTTAATTCCTTAAGAAATTAGCTACCTCATGCTCAACTCCAGAAATTCCCATCTCTTGACAAAATCTTATACGTGTTAACATGACGCTCCAGTTTAAATTTTGTGGCCATCGGAGTTATAGAACTTCGGTTATAGCCGATTTCGTCGAAAAATCACAGAAATTGAAATGGCCATAACTTGGTCATTTTAAGTCGGAATGAACTCATTTTTAGACAGGAGGTACTTTATACCATATATTTTCATGTCCCAAAAGGCCGGAATTTTTCTCACAATTTAAATTGCCGAAATAGCCCCTGGAAAATTCATCAAAGCAGCTATTTGGCGATTTACAGTTTTGAAGTCCTTTCGAAAAACTTAAATAAAATGAGATCTATAACTCCAATTAACGATCTGTCAATTTTGTTGGATTCGTATCATTCCGATATACAATTTTCATCTATCACAATCAATATTTGGACATGTTAAGCTCCCAGAAATTAGCCCGGAAGTGGCTGGTCAAAAATAGTGGTTCTAATAGTTTTTCTTAGCTTTGAGTTGTTTGGGATAAATTCCATAACTTGCTCATTTTTCAACCTAATTGAGTGATTCCGAAGTGTTTTTATCCTTAATACATAGATCTAGCATCCCAATATAATAAATCACAAATATCCATCATAGAATTCAAAAATCAAATGCTAGATCACACTTTAGAGTTTAAGCTTTCCGGAAAAATTCAATTTTTTTCTATTCCTTTTGATTTCAACCAAATCAACACCCAGTATGTGTAGATTTAAACATAAAACACTCATCAACATGGATGCCCATAGTTTTTGAGTTTATAAACATAAATCCAAGTTTTGATTTGGAAAAACTAAAATCAAATACATAAACTAGTTACCTTTGATCAAAATCTTCTTTCTTCTCTTTAATGGCTTCCATGACCACTCTTATTTCTCCTTTTCTCTCTCTATTTCCAGCCGTCCCTCTCCTCTCTCTCTCTCTCCCATGGCTGCCGCCACTTCTTCTCTTTCTCTCCCTTGTTAATTTCTTTTTAGTTAGCAAAATAAGAGAGGAAAGAGAAAATGACATGATTTATGTGTGGCAAAAATATCTAAATACATCTCCCTTTTCTTCTTCTATAATTCACCGACCATGTGGCCTTATACCTACCAAGTTTGGTTTAATTTTCTTTGTCCAAAAATGTCCCTCCTTTGCCTTTTCTTTTCCAAAGATGTCCCCCTTTACTTGGATTAAATTTTGGGCTCTTTAAATTATTGATTGGGAACTCTTGGGCTAAAAATTGAGCCACTCCTTTAATTCTTTTGGGCTTTCTACTTAACATGTTTGGGCCATATGAAATTTATATAGTCCAACACTCTTAATATTACCATTCCCTAATTATTTAATTAGGGTTTTCATTTCTTTAATTATAACTTAAATTCTTACTCATGCACATTTATTTCCTTAACCCAATTAGACTTACCTTAATTAGGTTATAAAATTAATTAATTGAGATATATAAAATAAATCTCCTAGAACTAGTATATATTATAAATACTAGTATTCCCTCATCTCATAACCCTTAAGTTATTCAATTCTTCATTCCTAATATATAATTAGGATCACACTAGTTTTTCTTTTATTTGATTATATAATAAACAATATAACCATTACATAATATTCATATTCACTTACTCACATAATCATTAAATAAATTGTGACATGCTCCACAATTCTCTTAGATTAGGACACTAGTATATATATAAATACTAGGACCACTAAATAAAATAACATTTAAGCCATTTAATTATCATACCATAATTAAATAACTTATTCAAGTTATACAATTTATATTGTGTAATTAAATTTAATTTCCTCCTCCTCTCCATAAATTGTTTTCAAACAATTTATTTATATATTAAATATATAATTTAATATATTCAATCATTTATTCAAATATGAATTTAATATACTAACTACTTTGATACCAATATACATATTTGCATATTGGATCTCCTCTCATTTTTTTTAATTTACATCCTTTGGTATTATATTAAATATTATATCTTTATCCATATAACATATTTCACTTCTCACACTAATTTTGACTTTTCTCCATAAAAAGTCAACTTTTAACTTTGACCAAAAGTCAACATTTACACATTTTGTGTTTATTGTCCATTCTGACTAATCTTGACATTCCGGACGCAACCGAGCAGTCCATGCTTCAAAATTCTATCTCTAACTCAAATTTTGAGTTTTAAATTACTCCCTTCTTATTGCTAATCATATTAACTAACGACTTTCTACTTATTCAAATTCTTATTTGCCAGTCAAGGCCAACGTTCAAGCTATGTTAATTACTAACATAGTTTTATCTTGATCCTTATATCATTAACTTAATTCATCACTTCTCTGGCTAAAATATATATAGCACCTTACTAAGTATATATATTTCTATACATATACTCATCTTCGTGTAACCTCATAGCATCTCTTCATGTGAAATCTTATTTCCTTAATAAAATTTCCATATGTACTTATATAACATTTCTTAGACTATTCTGTTCACATCGAATTTACAGGCATCGTAATACCTTATTCTTGATATTCCTTCAAGTATATATTGATTCAATTCTAGGGTTAAGGAATTTTATAACCCATATTTTCTCTATTCTCATTCGAATAGCAAACCATATAGGTTTTACTTAAAAATTTTAAATAAATCCTCAAATTCTCGTCTAGGTTTTATTCTTTAACCTTTATTCCATCATTTTAGGATTTTAATAATTATCCAAATTCTCGGGTTGTCACAGACCGCGCTGGTGCGCGATCTGGAGTTAGGCAAATCGTGGTTAATGGAAGGAGTCTCTCTTGGGCAGAACTTAGAGATGGATTAGGAGTCATGGCATAAGAAGGAGATAAAAGTTGATCTAAACATCATACTTGGGGATCATCCAGATCATATCATTAATTCAATTACGTGAGTAGGAATTGGAGAGAGCAAGAATTGGAGGAACGAAGAACAGGAGTAAATTCACGAAGATTTCAGAATCGAAAACTGAGAAGGGTGGTGTATTATTATTCTTCTCTAATTTCTATCTCTGTAATTGGGATGATGTTTCTTTTAATTTATTCAGTGTTTAATTCATTTATTATGGGCTAAATTACTTGTTAGGCTTTTAATGGATCTCTAAGTGGAACGATGATTGTGTAGCCTTGGTTTTTAGTTTAATTAAGCTATGATGCAGTTTATCTATATTAATTGGAGCTTGAATTTATGAATTGCTTGATCAACAATTTCATGTGGATTTGTATGAACTCGAGAGTGAAATATAAATCTATACCTAGTTAATATAGCGTGTGTCATGAATTTTGTAAATAGAAGATTATTGATTATTGTCGAGGTAGAGATATGCTTGACATCACATGTAATCGTGAAGAGAACTTGGAATTAAACTTTGCTTAATTGGAATTCACATAGAGATATAGTGAGTTGATTAATTAAGGTGTTTGACTTAATTCTATCTTAATTGTGGATTTGGGTTAATATGGTGTTAATACATTGAGAGGTGTTTAATACTACTTATGTGTTCTTGATTAATAAACTGGGATAGTGAGTTAAACTAGAATAAGGTGATCATAATCAGAGGGATGCTTAGAGTGAAGTTACGAGCCTAATTCTCCAATATTTGTTTGAAAATTCAGATTTAAGGTTTGCTGGTATTGAGTTGAGTATTGATAATTTAATATTTTTAATATAAACTGGAAATTAATTAGTTTAATAAAATTTGGATTAATAGTAGATTGGTAGTTGCAAGATAAATTTGTGTTAAATCTCTGAGGGAACGATACTTACTTACTATTATATTACTTGTTGACCACGTATACTTGCGTGTTGTGCGTATATATATTTTACCCAATATGTTTTTGGCGCCGTTGTCGGGAATTTTAATACAGATTTTATTAAGTTCTTGCAATACCAGTTTAATTAGTTCAGTTTTACTTAAACATTTTTTTTTGTTTTGTTATTCAAATTTCATGTTTTTGATATTGGTTTATGCAAACTCGATCAAAAAATCCAGACTTGCTTCCTTTTGAGGATGACATCGATATAAGGTTTCAGAGGTTAAGTAAGTGGATAAAGGAAACAAGGGACGAATTCTAAAACTCTGAGAAGGAAGAAGAAATGGCTGCTGAAGACCAGAAAGCGTTGAGAGATTTTGTGACACCCAAGGTGACTGAGCTGCAGTCTAGTATCACCAGGCCTGCAATAGCTGCAAACACGTTTGAAATCAAGCCTGGGACAATTCAAATGATACAGAATTCAGTGCAGTTTGGGGGAATGGCTAATGACGATTCGAACGAGCATTTAATCAGTTTTCTGGAAATATGCGACACTTTCAAGTATAATTGGGTGTCGGATGAGGCAGTTAGGCTTCGCTTGTTCCCCTTCACTTTGCGGGACAAGGCGAAGAGTTAATTTCACTCTTTACCAACGGGTTCGATAAAGACGTGGGAGGACCTGGCTCAAAAATTCTTAGCAAAATTCTTCCCACCTGCAAAAACTACAAAGAGGAGGAATGAGATTACCATGTTTAATGAGCAACATGGGGACTCACTGTACGAGGCGTGGGAGAGATATAAGAAATTGCTTAGGAAATGCCCACATCATGGATTGCCCAAATGGTTGCAATTGAATACATTTTACAATGGACTACATGGGAATCTCAAGACTAGTATTGATGCGGCATCGGGGGGAGCATTTATGGCTAAGACGTATAAGGAGGCATACCAGTTGACAGAGACTATGGCTGCTAATAATTATCAGTGGCCCACAACAAGAATGACACAACCTACGGTCGCTGGAGTGTTGGAAGTAGATGGAGTGACGGCAATAACATCACAGATTTTAGCACTCGCTAAGAAGTTCGACGTGTTATCCGGGGGACAGACGCAGACAGTTGCAATTATTTGTGAGTTGTGCGCAGGGGAACATTCGACGGATCAATGCGCAATCAACCTAGAGTCGGTACAACTCATGGGTAGCTACAACAGAATTCCTCAGAACACATATCAGAATGCATACAATTAGGGGAATAGGAATAATCTGAATCAGTCGTGGAATAATAATCAGAATCAGCAAGCTCCACGACCATCATACCCCCCAGGATTTCAGAATCAACAACAACCAGCTCAATGTCAAGAAAGAAAATCAGATCTAAAGGAATTGTTATCGAAGTATATTACAAGTAATGAGGTAGCTATGAAGAACTAAGCAATGGCAATGAAATCACAAGAAATGGCCATCAAGAATTTAGAAAACCAGATGGGACAAATCGCCTTAGCATTGAATAACATACCACAAAGGACCTTACCGAGTGACACCGAAAGAAATCCAAAGGAAATCATGAACAATGTCAGGCAGTAACCTTGAGGAGTGGAAAACAAATGGTTGGGATAGATGCAGATAATTCAGCTGGTTTCGATTATAAGAGTAATGATAACATAGTGGATGCAGAAAAACAGGATGTGAATGCGCAAACTGAGAAAACAAAGTTAGATGACACGCCAGTTGTGTATCCGTCACCGCCATTTCAGCAAAGAGTTCAAAAACAGAAATTAGAGAAGCAATTTGCAAAGTTCTTGGAAGTATTTAAGAAATTGCAAATTAACATTCCGTTTGCGGAAGCTCTAGAGTAAATGTCGAGTTATGCAAAATTTATGAAGGGGATTTTGTCTAGAAAGAAGAAGCTAAAAGATTTCGAGACAGTGACACTAACAGTGGAGTGCAGCGCGGTTCTACAACGAAAGTTGCCACCAGAGTTGAAAGATCCGGGGAGTTTCACCATTCCGTGCACGATCGGGAACATGGCTTTCAATAAACGCTTGTGTGATTTAGGAGCAAGTGTGAACCTTATGCCGTTATCAGTTTACACAGAATTGGGATTGCCGGCTCCAAAGCCTACAAACATCTCATTACAGTTGGCAGATAGGTCAGTCACATATCCGAGAGGCATTGTGGAAGACATATTGGTAAAAGTTGATAAATTCATATTCCCCGCTGATTTCATTATTCTGGACTTTGAGGATGACAAAAACATCCCGATTATCCTAGGGAGGCCTTTCTTGGCGACTGGTAGGACACTCATCGACGTACAAAAAGGTGAATTAACGATGAGGGTCCATGATCAAGAAGTCAAGATTAATGTCTTCAAAGCCATGAAATTCCCCGCGGATGAAGAAGAGTGCTTTCAAATGGAAATAATTGATCAAATAGTCAACGAAGACATTTAAAAGAGCCTAAGCAACGATCTTCTTGAGACAACATTATTGGGGGATGAGGAGCTCGATGACCCAGAATTTATGGACTATTTAAAGATGTTAGACTCATTGCCATGAGTAAGCAGATTCAAAACACCTTGTGAATCTTTACACACGGATGAGATAGCCACGAAAAGATTGAAACCAACTTTGGAGGAGCCACCAACTCTTGACCTCAAGCCACTCCCTAAACATCTCAAGTATGAGTATTTAGGTAATTCCAATTCTTTGCCTGTAATTATTTCTGCCGCACTTAACAAATTGCAGGAAGAGAAATTGTTAAGGGTACTTAGAGAACATAAGGCAGCAATAGGATGGACAATAGCGGATATCAAGGGAATCAGCCCGTCGTTTTGCATGCATAAAATTCTGATGGAAGATGATGCAAAACCAACAATGGAGCAACAATGACGACTAAACCAAATTATGAAGGAAGTAGTGAAGAAGGAAATTCTAAAACTATTGGATGCTAGAATCATTTACCCGGTATCCGATAATAAGTGGGTTAGTCTGGTTCATTGTGTGCCAAAAAAAGGGGGAATGACTGTGGTACAAAACGAAGATAATAAGTTAATACCGACAAGAACAGTAACAGGTTGGAGGGTGTGAATAGATTATAGGAAGCTAAACAACGCAACCCGGAAATATCATTTTTCGCTACCTTTCATCGACCAAATGTTGTACAGACTTGCGGGTCACGATTTTTATTGTCTTTTGGATGGGTACTCGGGCTATAACCAGATTGCCATCGCTCCTAAGGATCAAGAGAAGACCACATTTACGTGTCCCTACGGCACGTTCGCGTTCAGGAGAATGTCATTCGGGTTATGTAATGCACCGGCTACCTTCCAACGGTGTATGATGGCCATTTTCTCCGATATGGTGGAAAAAAAATGTGGAAGTCTTCATGGAAGTCTTCTCTGTCCATGAAGACAATTTCGATACATGTCTCGGGAATTTGGTAATGGTGTTACAATGATGCGAGGAGACAAACCTTGTACTTAACTGGGAAAAATGCCACTTCATGGTTGAGGAGGGCATAATTTTGGGCCACAAGGTTTTGGCTCAAGGACTGAAAGTGGATAAAGCTAAGTTGGACACGATCGAGAAATTGCCTCCACCAAGCTCCGTAAAAGGAATCAGAAGTTTTCTGGGACATGCGGGGTTCTACAGAAGATTCATAAAGGACTTCTCTAAAGTTGCAAAACCGTTGTGCAGTCTTTTAAAGAAGGACTCTGTGTTTAGTTTTGATGAATAATGTAAGTTGGCTTTTGAGCTGTTGAAAAAGAAGTTGACTACAGCCCTAGTTATCGTTACACCAGATTGGAATATACCTTTCAAACTGATGTGTGATGCAAGTGACTATGCAGTGGGGGCCGTTTTGGGACAACGTCGATATAAGGTATTTCACGCTATATATTATGCAAGCAAGACACTTACGGAGACTCAAATGAATTATACAACTACAGAAAATGAACTTCTTGCAGTGGTATATGCGTTTGA
The DNA here is from genome assembly GCA_020205615.1 of Panax quinquefolius. Taxonomy (NCBI): domain Eukaryota; kingdom Viridiplantae; phylum Streptophyta; class Magnoliopsida; order Apiales; family Araliaceae; genus Panax; species Panax quinquefolius. The sequence goes on from CM035165.1 coordinate 92,034,166, forward strand.
TAAATTCAGGGCATACTTGGTTGGCACTAAAGTGATAGTTTATACAGACCATTCGGCTATTCGGTACCTAATTGCGAAGAAAGATGCTAAACCACGCCTTATTCGGTGGATTCTCCTTCTTCAAGAGTTTGATCTATAAATAAAGGATAGGAAGGGGACGGAGAATCAAGTAGCTGATCATTTGTCTAGGCTAAATAATCCATGTGACGCCCCCAAAATAGGTCCATTCCATCCAACCCATTCTGAGTCGCCAAATACATGGTACAGAAATAACTACAACTTTATTAATACATTTGTCGTGCAAAATACGACAACATATATACTGTGAGTTTAAATAAAATTATTGTCTTCTAGACAATATACATACCCAAATAAATCCCCATCATAATTATTGATACATTATTTTACAAAAATGGCGAGGACTTCTAAACAACTCTCTCTAAAACCTTCATTCCATACCCCGACTAGTACTCGCTACATTCTCGCCTCCTGAGAAGAAAAATGGAACAACAAGGAAAAGGGTGAGCTCAACTAGCCCAGTAAAGAATATTATGACTAAGATAATATACAACAAATTATCGTTAGTCTCCAACAGAGAAAAATCTAATAGAATACAATAGACAACCAGTTTTAAATCAACAACTGCAGCGGAAACAATAATTCATTAGAAGAGTTAAGTAGAGAATAGAAACTACTATCTTCTATATATGAATTTAAAAGTTCATCGTCGATATTTTATCCTTGTAACATCAATCAATATATATCTAAAATCAAATATTCATCTTTGCACTACAGGCCAAAGATATTCATCGATTGGTCGTGTTAAATCTAAACACATTCATCTTTGCACTACTGGGCCAAAGATATTAATCGATGAAGTCGTGTTCATCTCAACACATGTTCATCTTTGCACTACTGGGCCAAAGATATTCATCAAGAAATTATTCATCTTTGCACTACTGGGCCAAAGATATTCGATAATATCATCATTTAGGACTAAGGATGATGAAAAATATTTCAAAAAAGCGAATCCGGTGAAACAAAAGAACAAATATTAAGGATTCAGTATTTTAAACAATCAAGTTCAAAAATACTTTATAAGTAATCGAGTGGAGTAAAATTCAAGAATGATCAAAACATGGATACAATCAAAGCTAGTATCTATAGTAGATATTTTGGACAAAAAGAAGAAATTTCATTTTTTGGTGAATAGTCTTAAGTATGATAGTGAATAGTGCCAGTATCACGTGAATAGTCGTGAGTATCGTGAATAGTAACTCCACACCAAAAGATAGAAATTTCACAAAAAACATCTTTACGCTTCGTGAATAGTACTCGTGAATAGTAACTCGTGAATAGTAACTTCGTGAATAGTAACTCATGAATAGTAACTTTCGTGAATAGTAAACCCAGAGCATGAAAAAATTCCAAATTTGATAAAAATTTCCAACCAATATTTGGCATAATGATATTGAAGAAATAATATCATTTTGAATCAAATAACATCCCTTACCTCGAAAGGCAGTACTTCTAGTTGAAACAGGATATAGGCTATGACTTGAACTTGCTTGCAAGTATAGCAATACTCAAAGTATACTCAAAATACTCACAAGAATACGCTCGATAATATAGAGAGAGAAAACATCAGTTTCTGGTGTGATTTTCAATTCTAACCTAAGCACCCTATTTATAGGAAAATGCTTAGAACACCAAAGTAGAAAATTTAATATAATAATAATATATATAATTTTTATTCCAACGCACACTTATTTTGCTTCAAAACCTCAGCCACCAAACAGCCCACCTCACAAGACTTGCACAAAAAACGTTTTTGTTATTTAAATTATTTTAAACTTCCAAAAATTAATTATTTTAGAGCTTCAGAACTTCAATAATTCATAATAAATAGCCCTTTTATCAGAAAATTCGAATCTCGCGTATTTTTATAGGAAATTCAATTCTCTATAACTTTGCAGAAGAAAGTTTTTTCAAATTCCAAACAGAAATTGACCGAAATCCACAAACGGATGATTTTACAGGCTATAATCAAATTTCGGTCAATAATTGTGTCCACCAACACACAAAATATGTGTTAAACATTTAATGCCAGAAAAATACTTTTCCTCCTCATATACTCATATATCCCACATTCATTATAAAAATATCACAGTTAATATATTATTAAAATAATATATTTAAATGAATTATTTTATCGAGAAAAAGATAAAATATTAATTTTCAACAATTGTCATTTTAAAATTTTCTCCATCTATATCCACATAAAATCAATATTTTCCTCATCATATAAATCAATAATTAATTATTCATAAATAATATTACTGAGAATCACAATATTGATGACCGAGCGGTTCGAGGAAAGAGGGGCTTTCGATAAGGATCTCTCTCTTCTTGGCGGCATGATTAGGTGACCAAACCTCTCCTTAGAGCAGAACTTTCTAGACATTACCAATAATGTTATCTAATAATATTATTAGGATAATATGAATTATTAGCCGATAATGGAAAATCTTGTGTAATGACAATTTATTGAAACAACAGTAATATAAAATATCAATGCAGCAATTATTGAATCAATAAAATAAAATATTGAACAGTAATTACTGTAACAATTATTGAGTAGTGCCTTCTTACGTAAGAATCAATAATTGGTGCAATCTGTAGTGTCTTCTTGTTCAACAACGCAGCGTAGTGTGTTTTAACCACCGGGTATTCCAACAGTATTAACGGTAACAACTACGTTGTTATTTAAACAACTTATACTTGTCGTTTTCTTCATCCAATCACTTTCCATTATGGGGCCTACAAAAGACTGCGCCGTCGTACGAATATTCCCCGACAGTACGAATATTCCACGACCAAACGAATATTCCTCGACAATAATGAATATTTTATAACCACTTGCTTATTCGAAATATTTGCGCATTTTACCCATAACTAACCACATTAATCAAATCAACCCTTACTATTTCAAAATAATAAATAGAGGAAATTCCATTTTATTAAAAAAAATTGGGGTCTTACAACCTCCCCTCCTTATGAAATTTCGTCCTCGAAATTGACGTACGTACTTGGTGTTTCGAAAAGATGAGAATACCTCGCTTTCATTTCGTTTCCAACTCCCAGGTCATTTCCTCAATAGCATGGTTTCTCTACAAAACTTTAACTTGTGGTATAACCTCGGTACATAGGACATGTTCTTTTCTATCCAAGATCTTGACAGATACCTCCTCGTCGTTAAGTCTTGGCTATCTCGTCGGTTCTAACTTCAATAGCGTGGTTGAATTCGTCCACATATTTACGTAACATCGTCACGTGAAAAGCGTTATGAACGCGCGTCATACTTGGCGATAAAAGCGAGTCTATAGGCCACAGTTCCTATTCGATCGAGAATTTCAAATGGATTAATAAATCGAAGGTTTGAGCTTTCCTCACCTCACCAATTCTCGCTTTTGAAATAACAACTTCTTGCACCTCCTTCTTCAAATTCATCGACTCGGTGTGTAGCTTGAGCGACTTTAACTTTATCGATTAAAAGTCGATTATACTCGTATATCATCACGTGGGTACCTAGAGTTTTCATCTCCATCTCTACTATTTGTAAATTATCTGAAATGAGTCTTTGACAATATCGTTTTTCGTACTTGTATCGATCTTCTACTCAAACACGTCACTACCACGTTCGCTTTTCGAGGATGGCATGGTGAACATGTCTTTGAAATGAGTCTCATCTTGAGTTCTTGAAGCTCTTCCCACATTCCTTGCTCCATTCGAATTTTGTATCTCTACGAGTCATTTGCGTTAATGGAATAGCGATTCGAGAATATCCTTCAACGAATCTCGATAATAACCAACTAAGCCTGAAAGCTACGTATTTCGATTCTGAAGCTTAGGTTGTTCTCAATTGTGACTTATATCCCAACCTTGGATAGCACGTCACAATGACACCTATCAGTTTACTATCGCACGAATATGGCGTCCCCTACGGAGAGTCTGGCTTAGGTGCATTCCACAAAGGAAGTCACCGGATAAAGGCTCGGTACCCAAATTCTATAGTTGAATTTTAACTCACGAAGTTCAATAGGAGCCATTCGATATGAGATTTTAGAAATGAGTTTTGTCACAGGGTTCAAAGTCGATACAAAATTTAATATCGATCTTTGGGAGTAAACCAAGAAATTCTTGAAATACGTCGGGGAAAATCAATAACAACAGAATATTATTCAAATCGGCGTGTCTTTATTCAAATCCATAACATGGACTAAGAAAACTTGACATCCGTAATAAGCGAATGACTTCATGACGATATGAAAATGTTTGACTACAATGGTTTGATTGCTTGAATTTGAATAACGAGTTGCTTAGGAATATGAAAACTAACAACCTTACGAAAGTAATCAATTTCGGCATGATGAGTAGTTAACCTTAAAATTACATCAAAAGCAAATATCTCTATAGAAATAAGGTTAACGAGGTAATGTGATAGTGCCAACTGAATCAAACAAGATTTCTAAACAACGGATATAATGAAAGTTTCTCTAACCGGAGTCTCCATAAATAGGTCAAAGTCTAATTTCTCCGTAGTCAAGTTCAAAGCGTTGAGCGCAAGCAAAAGAGATAAAAGAATGGGTAGAGGCAAAGTATCTAGTAAGGTATAAACTTTGCAAGAATTTATAATTAACTAACCGTGCTAACCGTTCGGGTTCCTCGCATTTTAACCGGTCACGACAAACGCTCTTCGAGAACCGATTGACTTTGACTTTTTTGGGACATCCTTTTGAGTCACCATTCTCATTGGGTGGGTTTCGATCTGCGTCTGATCTTGAAGCGATATGTCCTTCTTTTCCATAATTATAGTATACCTTAAAGCTGTTGTGGATAGTTTGGGTGATATATCCCTCTTTCCGCATTTGTAACATCTGACCGGTGGTCTTTCTCCTCCCTTGGAACCGATTCTTCTTTGGTGTTGGCGTCTTCACATGGTCGTTGTTGAATCTCCTCTTTTAAAATCTCCTCCGACTCGCTTCTTCTATTTTCATGGCCACGATTACCACGGAGTGTTTACCGCCTTTGTCCGTATTCTTCTTTCTCCATTTGGTTATCGTTATTCTTATGACTGCTATCTTGGTATGATCCTGGTTATGGTCCCTCGGGTTGAACATACTTGTTATCTCGCTCTAACAACTGAGCCCTATTGACAACATCTGAATAGAGAGAAAATTTATGAGAAATGAGATCTTGGCGTATGTTGGGTTTCAAACCTCTCGAAACACATCTGCGTCATCGTTCCTCATTCTCCACCAAATGAGGTGCAAACACTGGATAACTCCACGAACCGCCTCGTCTTTGGGACACCGTCGTGTTATTCTGCTCGGTCTAATAAACTCCACTTCCTTCATATAATGAATACTTTCGGGGAAGTACTTGTCATTAAACTATTCTGAAACGTCTCCCATGACATCTTTGAGTGCAAATTTGGATGGAGTGCGCTTCCTGATTCCCACCGATGTCTGCCTCGTTACGGAACATAAAAGTAGCGAATGGAACTTTACATTCCTCCGTGCATCCCAAGAAATCGAATATCTTGGTAATTTGTTTGACCCACATCTCGCCTTAATCGGATCGGCTTTCCCCAGTACTGGTGGTCCTGACTCTTTGAAGCTGTTTGGTTTGTGACCACCCGTGAATTGCTATCATTTCCTCTGTATTTTGAACACGAGTCTCCCTCGTCGATTTTGCATGAGCTGGAAAAAGCTTCTAAACATCCCCTCGTTCATCATCACGCTTTCGGTGTTGTTGTTCAGCGGGAGGTACATTGTCGACTGTTGCCACGTTCTCCTCGTTGGTAAGTATAGGCATCTCCACGGTCTCATTTACTCCTTTGTTAATATTCTCGGTCGACATTCTCAAATCTTGTCATAAAATAAGGGTTAATTAAGGAAATCAATATATCACATAATATCCTATATACTAACCAACTAACAAATAAGCTTAGGTAGGACACCTTTAGCGAAGGATTTACTCGTCTCTCCCCTCTAGTTCTATTCCCGATCTCGCGGAGATCATATCCCTAAGCTACGATACCAATTGTGGCGCCCCCAAAATAGGTCCATTCCATCCAACCCATTACGAAGTGCGCCAAATACATGGATGCGAAATAACTACTGACTTTATTAATACATTTGTCGTGCAAAATCGACAACATATATACTGTGAGTTTAAATACAATTATTGTCTTCTAGACAATATACATACCCAAATAAATCCCCATCATAATTATTGATACATTATTTTACAAAAATGGTGAGGACTACTAAACAACTCTCTCTAGAACCTTCATTCCATACCCAGCTAGTACTACTCGCTACATTCTCGCCTCACGAGAAGAAAAATGGAACAACAGGAAAAGGGTGAGCTCAACTAGCCCGATAAAGAATATTATGACTAAGATAATATACAACAAATTATCGTTAGTCTCCAACAGAGAAAAATCTAATAGAATACAATAGACAACCAGTTTTAAATCAACAACTGCAGCGGAAACAACAATTCATTAGAAGAGTTAAGTAGAGAATGCAAACTACTATCTTCTATATATGAATTTAAAAGTTCATCGTCGATATTTTATCCCTGTAACATCAATCAATATATATCTAGAATCAAATATTTATCTTTGCACTCTGAGCCAAAGATATTAATCGATTAGTCATGTTAAATCTAAACACTGTTCATCTTTGCACTACGGGCCAAAGATATTAATCGATGAGTCGTATTCATCTCAACACATGTTCATCTTTGCACTACGGGCCAAAGATATTCATCAAGAAATCATTCATCTTTGCACTCTGAGCCAAAGATATTGATAATATCATAATTTAGGACTAAGGATGATGAAAAATATTTCAAAGAAAAGCGAATCCGGTGAAACAAAAGAACAAATATTAAGGATTAGTATTTTAAACAATCAATTTCAAAAATACTTTATAAGTAATCGAGTGGAGTAAAATTCAAGAATGATCAAAACATCGATACAATCAAAGCTAGTATCTATAGTAGATATTTTGGACAAAAAGAAGAAATTTCATTTTTAATTGAATAGTCTGAAAGTATTCGTGAATAGTCTTGAGTATCGTGAATAGTAATAGTATCGTGAATAATAACTCCCACACCAAAAGATAGAAATTTCACAAAAAAACATCTTCACGCTTCGTGAATAGTACTTCATGAATAGTAACTCGTGAATAGTAACTCATGAATAGTAACTCGTGAATAGTAACCTAACTCGTGAACATGAAAAAGTTCCAAATTTGATAAAAATTTCCAACCAATATTTCGGCATAATGATATTGAAGAAATAATATCATTTTGAATCAAATAACATCCCTTACCTCGAAAAGCAGTACTTTAGTTGAAACAGGATATAGGCTATGACTTGAACTTGCATAGTATAGCAATACTCAAAGTATACTCAAAATACTCACAAGAATACGCTCGATAATATAGAGAGAAAATTTTGGTTTAATTGTGATTTTCAATTCTAACCTAAGCACCTATTTATAGGAAAATGCTTAGAACACCAAAGTAGAAAATTTAATATAATAATAATATATATAATTTTTATTCCAACGCATACTTATTTTGCTTCAAAACCTTAGCCACCAAACGACCCACCTCACAAGACTTGCACAAAAAGCGTTTTGTTATTTAAATTATTTTAAACTTCCAAAATTCAATTATTTTAGAGCTTCAGAACATCAATAATTCATAATAAATAGCCCTTTTATCGGAAAATTGAATCACGCGTGTTTTTATAGGAAATTCAATTCTCTACAACTTTGCGGAAGAAAGTTTTTCAAATTCCAAGCGAAATTGGATAGAAATCCACAAGCAGACGATTTTACAATTTATAATCAAATTTCGGTCGATAATTGTGTCCACCAACACACAAAATATGTGTTAAACATTTAATGCCACAAAAATACTCTTCCTCCTCATATACTCATATATCCCACATTCATTATAAAAATATCACCAGTTAATATATTATTAAAATAATATATTTAAATGAATTATTTTATCGAGAAAAAGATAAAATATTAATTTTCAACAATTGTCATTTAAAAATTTTCTCAATCTATATCCACATAAAATCAATATTTTCCTCATCATATAAATCAATAATTAATTATTCATAAATAATATTACGAGAATCCTGATATTGACAACCGTGCGCGGTTCCAGGAAAGAGGGGCTTTCAATAAGGATCTCTCCTTACTTGGCATGATTAGGTGACCAAACCTCTCCTTAGAGCAGAACTTTCTAGACATTGCCAATAATGTTATCTAATAATATTATTAGGATAATATGAATTATGCTTCGATAATGGAAAATATTGTGTAATGACAATTTATTGAAACAACGGTAATATAAAATATCAATGCAACAATTATTGAATCAATAAAATAAAATCTTGAGCGATAATTATTGTAACAATTATTGAGTAGTGCCTTCTTACGTAAGAATCAATAATTGGTGCAATCTGGTATCTTCTTGTTCAACAACAGCGTATTAGTGTGTTTTAACCACCGGGTATTCCAACGATGATAGCAGTGGTAACAACTACATTGTTATTTAAACAACTTATACTTGTCGTTTTCTTCATCCAATCGCTTTTCAGTTATGGGGCCCACAAAAAGGCTGGGCCGGTAAATGCGAATATTCCTGACAAGCGTCACGAATATTCCACGACCAAACGAATATTCCTAAATGATAATGAATATTTTATAACCACTTGCTTATTCGAAATATTTGCGCATTTTACCCATAACTAACCACATTAATCAAATCAACCCTAACTATTTCAAAATAATAAATAGAGGAAATTCTATTTTATTAAAAAAAAAATCGGGGTCTTACAATCCGATTACACAAGAAGGGGACAAGGGCATCATAAACGAGTCATTCCCGAACGAGCAATTATTTGGGGTAAATGCAGAATTTCCATGGTACGCGGACTTTGCGAACTACTTAGTGAGCAACATGTTCCCCCCTGATCTTACAAGACAACAAAAGGAGAAATTTCTTCATGACATCCAGTGGTATATGTGGGATGAGCCTTACCTATTCAAACAATGCGCCGATAAGATGATCAGAATGTGTGTGCCCTACAGCGAGGTACGTAGTATACTATATGAGTGTCATTCGTTGGCATACGGGGGACACTATGGTAGTGAGAGAACAATAGCAAAAGTCCTCCAAGCAGGGTTTTATTGGCCCACGTTATTTAAAGACGCCCATCAATTTGTTAAAACTTGTGATAGATGTCAACGAGTGGGCAACATATCGAAAAGGAATGAGATGCCACTCCAAACAATCTTAGAAGTTGAGATTTTCGATCTATGGGGCATCGATTTCATGGGGCCATTTCCTTCCTCATTATCAAATCAATACATCTTGCTGGCAGTTTATTACGTGTCAAAATGGTTTGAAGCAGTAGCATTACCGACTAACGATGCCAAAGTGGTGGTAAAATTCTTACAAAAAAATATTTTTACAAGGTTTGGCACGCCAAGAGCTAACATCAGTGACGAAGGTAGCCACTTCTGCCTAAAATCATTTACAGCTCTCTTGGCAAAGTATGGGGTCAACCATAAGGTGGTAACAGCCTATCATCCCCAAACTAGTGGGCAAGCTGAAGTCTCGAACAGAGAAGTAAAGAAAATTCTGGAAAACTGGTGAACCCGAATCAAAAGGATTGGTCATTCTGGTTAGATGATGCATTATGGGCATACCGGACTGCTTATAAAATGCCAATTGGGATGTCATCATATCAACTATTGTACGGAAAGGCGTGTCACTTACCAGTCGAGCTACAACATAAGGCCTACTGGGCCATTCAGAAACTTAACTTCGATCAAGCAGCTGTGGGGGAAAAGAGGCTGCTACAACTAAACGAGCTCGATGAATTCAGGCTTCAGGCATACGAAAATGCAAAACTATACAAGGAGAATGTCAAGAAATAGCTCGACAAGAAAATTGTACAACAAACTTTCGAGCCGGGGCAATCAGTATTGTTGTTTAATTCACGATTACGGTTGTTCCCCGGAAAGCTCAAGTCTAGGTGGTCGGGACCATTCACCATCAAAATAGTGTTCCCGCATGGTGCAATCGAACTCTACAGCCAAAATCCACTGGAAACATTCAAGGTCAATGGACAACGAATAAAGCATTACTGGGGCGAAGAGGCAAACTGGGATGCTGTCAACATTACTCTCACTGACACACAATGATAAATGAGGCACCGTCGGGCTAGCGACGCTAAACCAGTCGCTTCTTGGGAGGCAACCCAAGCTCTATGTTATTCATTTTAATTAGTATATTTTAGGTCGAATCGAGTCGTGTACACACTTTAATATGATAATTCCATGTCGTGTAGGATGTTCAAGGACAACCAGCCGCTGCCAGACCAGCGCTGACCACGCTACCAAAAGCATAGAGCCAGCGCGGACCGCACTAGCAATCCAGACTTATCTGCCAGCCCAGCGCTGACCGCGCCCCAGACGCTAACCTCAAGCACATAACGCGTTGCACCAGCCGTCACCTTCTGGCTATACAGTGTGGACAACGCTACCTAAATGGCACTTCCAGCGCGGACCACGCCATTAATACAGCACCGTTTGGATACCAAGCACAGAGCGCGCTACGCCTCGTGCATTACCAACGCTGACTGCGCTACTGCAGACTGCCAGATTATGAAAAGAGCAGCAACGTGTATACATTGAACCAAGACACCTCTCCTCATTACATGCAAACTCTCCACATCTCCTAAGCCTATTGCACTTCCTATTCCCCATAACTCCCATTTACACCAACTTTACTCTCCTTCTCCTTTTCAATTTCCCACACCACCACCCTTTGCAATTCCCAACTCCACCCACTTGGCTTTCTACTATCTATATGAAGACCCCCATCCTAGAAGTTATGGTACTATAAGGCTTACAAACAACAATCAATTCCTAATTCTAATTCAATCCTTGCACAATTGCTTACAAATTGGGATTCCTCTTCAACTTCTTCACGGTAGGCAAATTCTCTTTATACTTCACCAAATTTTCTATTTTGACATCAATTGAGTGGTAAATTCAGGGAATTGCACACCAAGGGAGTGGGTTTGTGTTCTTAACAATTTGGCTAACAAAGCAACAACAATCATCCAAGTTTGGGGGAAAAATTTAGCCCGCTCACCACTTGTTTGATAAAAGTCCAGAACCACCTTCTTGTGTCCAATTCCACCGGAAAACATGTCTTCCCACAAATGTCAACGGGCATCTTCCTCCACGACTCACCCTGCATATGACCATACAATATTTATGAGTAAACATGCTGCGAAAAGATTCAAGACCTCCATCGACAAGAAGAATTTGGTGTTAGAAAGAGGATTGAAGCCAAATGCAAATTTAGATGGAGACATGGCTCTACAAATTGTAGAACGTCATTGGTTTCAGCTAGTAGAAAAACCACTTTCGGCGACAATCAACATAGTTAAGGAGTTTTATGCTAATGCAATGGAACATGTCAATCATGTTGCCATGGTTAAGTAAACCAAATTGGCATTTCATGCCGATGCGATCAATGCTTATTTTGGGTTGGAGACACACAAGAAGATGACCCAGTATGAAGATGGGTTCACGGAATTTGGACCAGTTGATTGCCAAATTATGTAAACTCGGGACTCAATGGGTAACTCAAGCCGGAACGAATGAAAAGATAAGTTTTCCTCAATCAGCACTTAGTCGATATGGTAAAGCATGACATGCATTTATATGTGCTTTCGTCCCTAATGCCCATGCGCCACCAAACCGATGTGACGAAGGGCGGGCTAAACTTTTGTATGGGATTGTTCACCACCACTATCATATGGACAATTCCATTGCATTTTACGATGTTGATGTGGGGGAGTGTATTCAAGAATCAATTGACCGGGCATTACGTGGGAGTACTACGGGTGGTTTGCTTCATGGGTTCCTCATTACAGACTTATGCCGTAAAGCTGGAGTACAGTGGCAACCTACTGAGCCAATACAACAACCAACGACCATAATTGACCATGCCACTATTGAGAGGTACAAAGCATGGGATGGGGCGCGATCACACTCGCGTGGTGAAGGTTACATCATGATCCGCCAACCATCACCACCAGTTAATGCGGAACAAACGCGGGCTCCAAGGAATCAATTTTTGTGGTTGGCCGAACGTCAAGATTTAATGCATCAGTACAATGCAAATGCCTTCTATACGCTTGTTGAGGCATTTTCTCGTTGCAATCCTAATGGTCAACTGGTGGTTATGCCGATTCCTCCTATCCTGCCACCTTACCCTCCTTCTACGGAGGAAGCGATGCTGCTTCGTTTGGAAGTCCTCAATTTATTTCCTTTTGGTGCATATTTTACGTAATGAGGGCATACCTCAATATAAGTTTGGGGGATTGGGTATTAAATTTTTTTCAGTATTTAGGTTGCATGATAGTACTTAGGGAATATAAAAAAAAAAAAAGAGAAAGAAAGTGAGTATGAATACCCTTCTTGGAACCTGAATTTGGTTATTTAGCTAATACTAGAATTTGCTTGTCTTTGAATTTTTGAGTTTTTACTGTATGATTCCTGACAAGAAATTGGTTATGTAACTATGTTGATTCATTATCGGTTAGCATGGGTGTTGCGCACACACACACTGTACTAGTCATAACAAGGTGAGATTACGGATTGATAGTGATTGCAGATTGAATTTAATATGAAGGGTGTTTGTTTACTAATTTTTCTGAGGCTGTATGAGTAAATCATATGTATCATTTTAATTTTAGATTCGTAGTTTAGATGTTAGTTGCATCGCATTGAATTGCATTTTTATTCGAGAACAAGCAATGTTCAAGCTTGGGGGAATTTGATGAGTAGATTTTTAACCCATGAATTATGTTTATATGGCTTGTTATCTTGTTATTTTTTGGGTACTTTCATGTTATTTCTGATAGGGTTTACGTTTGTTGTAGGTAACTCCAACTCATATAGCAATTGGGAGTATTGGAAGACAATTTGGAGCAACATGTGAATTTTTGTTTAAGCTTTAGCATGATCCTTATTTGTAGTGAGTAAATGCTAAGCGCCTTACCTTGTTGGGAGGAGAAATCGCTAACTACCTAGCCTAGCTGAGCGACTTTATGTCAAGAGATCGCCGAGCGGACCATGACTGGGACATGGAGAAGTTGTTGGCGGAAGAGCTAACGCGGAAGCCTGTTCATGGAGGTATTGAAATTTGTCATGCGGATCGCTACTTGGTCTTGCGATCCGGAGTGAGGCAAGTCGTGGTGAATGGAAGGTGTCTCTCTCAAGGAGAACATAGAGATGGATTAGAGTCATGGCATAAGAAGGAGATAAACGCTGATCTAAACATCATACTTGTGGATCATTCGGATCATATCATTAATTCAATTACGTGAGTAGGAATTGGAGAGAGCAAGAATTGGAGGAGCGAAGAACATGAGTAAATTCATGAAGATTTCATAATCGAAAAGCTAAGAAGGGTGGTGTATTATTATTCTTCTCTAATTTCTATCTACGTAATTGGGATGATGTTTTTTTAATTTATTAGGTGTTTAATTCATTTATTATGGGCTAAATTACTTGTTAGGCTTTTAATGGATCTCTAAGTGGAATGATGATTGTGTAGCCTTGGTTTTCAGTTTAATTAAGCTATGATGAAGTTTATCTATATTAATTGGAACTTGAATTTATGAATTGCTTGATCAACAATTTTATGTGGATTTGTATGAACTCGAGAGATGAAATATAAATCTAGACCTAGTTAATATAGCGTGTGTCATAAATTTTGTAAATAGCAGATTATTGATTATTGTCGAGGTAGAGATATGCTTGACATCACATGTAATCGTGAAGAGAACTTGGAATTAAACCTTGCTTAATTGGAATTCACATAGAGATATAGTGAGTTGATTAATTAAGGTGTTTGACTTAATTCTATCTTAATTGTGGATTTGGGTTAATATGGTGTTAATATATTGAGAGGTGTTTAATACTACTTATGTTATCTTGATTAATAAACTGGGATAGTGAGTTAAACTATAATAAGGTGATCATAATCAGAGGGATGCTTAGAGTGAAGTTACGAGACTAATTCTCCAATATTTGTTTGAAAATTCAGATTTAGGGTTTGCTGGTATTGAGTTGAGTATTGATAATTTAATATTTTTAATATAAACTGGAAATTGATTAGTTTAATAAAAAATTTGATTAATAATAGATTGGTAGTTGCAAGATAAATTTGTGTTAAATCTCCGAGGAACGATACTTTACTTACTATTATATTACTTGACCACGTATACTTGCGTGTTATGCGTATATAGATTTTACCTAACAAGTTTTTGGCTATACCTCAGACATAACCAAAGACTTGACCGTATACTACTAAAATTGGCAGATTCTGAAAAGTTGGAGCAACGTGTTATAAACTCAATCAAGACACCTCTCCTTATTACATGCAAACTCTCCACATCTCCAAATTCTATTGCACTTCCTATTCCCCATAACTCCCAATTACACCATCCTTACCTCTCCTTCTCCTTTTCAACTTCCATTCCCATTAAACCCATCCATCCCCAACTTCCAATCCACGTTGGTTTTCAATTTTTGCGCTGCTTAGAAATCCCAGGCGTTAAAAGTGGTTTAATTGCAATGTTAGTCAAGTCCAACTCAAGCGTGATTCCCTGATTTATTCCAATTTGTCCTTTATTCTTGGACTTAATAGATAAGGATGAAAGTCCTTTATTTTCGTGGAAGTCCTCTCTTTTAATTTTTTCTATCTTAGTCATTGAGGACAATGTCTAGTTTAAGTTTTGGGGCATTTTAGTGTCGTATTGGATATAGTTAGTTACATTGTAGTTCATATAGTTACATTTAGTTTTTGCATTCAGTTTCTTAAAAAAAAGAAGAAGAAATTTGATAATTTAAAAAATTAGTAGTTAGTTTACTATGTTTATATAGCATTTAGTACATCTTCATGAGTCCAGTTGTTTAATATTTACAATTTGTTTTGGTCAATGATGAGATTGGAATTGGGTAGACAAGTATAGTACTGACTATTAGAGCTTTAATGTGATTTCTGGTTATGAATTGAGTCTTTTTCTGTTTGAAACTGGTATAATAAGGATATCACAGTAAGAACAACTTGTTGATTGATTGAGTTTAAATTGATACATAATGGGGCTCTAGAGGATAATGCTAGTTTAAATAAGAGAATGACAAGGATAGGCAATGAAGGCAAAAAATTAGGCAAGAACCTAAGTTTGGGGGGGGGAAGTAGGGGTATATAAGCTTCTAAA
Organism: Panax quinquefolius; assembly: GCA_020205615.1. Classification (NCBI taxonomy): domain Eukaryota; kingdom Viridiplantae; phylum Streptophyta; class Magnoliopsida; order Apiales; family Araliaceae; genus Panax; species Panax quinquefolius. The sequence continues at coordinate 92,049,575 of CM035165.1, forward strand.
AAAAAGATATTGGGTTGAATAAATTGAGTCTTGTGGTGGGTCGAGAAGAAGCATGAAATGCACTTCGCATAAACACAGGCGTGAGATGGAGCGTAAAACGCACTCACTATATGAAAAAAAAAGAAAAAAAAAGAAGAAGAAATAAAACAGAAAATAAGAGGAAAAAGCCCCTGTAGATGAAAATGAAGCATAAGTATCCCATGTTGACCCTCGATATTAGTAATTGTTTAATTTTAGTTGGATCTAGCTTGTTTTTGGATTTCCCGAGTTTACACTGTATGATGCCTTCGAATAGACTTATTATGTGTTAAATTTGATTTTATATCTGTTAACATTGTTTTGGAGCACACACGCACTATATTAGTGATAACAGTCTAAGATTTGATGATTGATTGAGAAGTTATTGATTAGTTTTGATATGTTGTATTATCGTGTTTATTTGATTTCTTTAAGGCCGATTGAATAGACTTGTTTCTGTCATTACTGCTGGATTCGTAGGCATGTAGATTAGTTGCATTGCATAACATTATTATATTATGTTTTTGCTTGAGGACAAGAAAATGTTTAAGTTTGGGGGTATTTGATAAGTAGGTTTTATACCTACTTGTCTGATATTTATTACTTGAATTATTTTCTTAATCTCATGTTTCGTAGTTACTTTTCATACAATTTATGTTATTTTGTAGGCGATGACACGACATTGGCATGATGAAGCAAGGGAAAGGAATTCGGACATCTTTTGGACTATAATACGGAAGCAAATACAAGGAGGAATGATTGAAGGACTTTTAACACTAATTTGGATGCATGTTCTTAGCTTGGAACTTGGAAATTATGGTAGCTCTACTTCTTAGCTTTCTGGAACATCTTGAATCATCCCAATCGGAGTTCGTATGTGAGAGTTATGGCCTTTTTATCAACGAAGATCAAAGTTAAGAGTTATCATGCTTGCCATTTACATAACATCTGCTTCGAGCCCGATTTCCGCCATGATCCAATCTGAATCTGTCAATTCTCCAAGCAAGAAAGTTGTAGATCTCGTCGATATCCTCGATTTGATAGGTAACAGATCCCGTAACTCAAAGCGGATCAAAAGTTATGCATGTTTTACCAAAGGACGTTGTAGCAGAAAACAGGGCAGCGCGGACCGCGCTAGGGGCGCGCTAGGCCACCAGAAACGCTGCCACTGGAGCGCGGACCGCGCCCAGAAAGGCTTAGACGCAGCGCGGGGCATGCTAGGGCGCGGGAAAAGATTTGTTTTGGGTTATTTGGTGTCCAATTTGAGCTACAATAGGATTCTTAGTTGCCTAACTTGCTAGGGTGTCCATTAGAACTCTAAATACTGGAGTTTAACTTGGATTGGAAGGCTAGTTCTAAGACTCTATTAAATCCTTCTTGGGATAGAAGATTCTTTACTTTCTTTCTTAGACGAGGAACCCTAAATTAGATTAGGATGGGAGATTGAAGCAATTTGGAGACCATTAAAGATTCAAAGTAGGAGCAAGGAGGGAGCATAAAATCTATAGACAAGAGATTCTATCTTCTCATCTTCTTCTATCTTTGTCTTTCAATGATTATTCAATTGTGGATTCTTAGTTTTAATTCAATAATAATGAACTAATTCTTTGTTTGAGATTACAATGGATTTTATTGTGTAGTTTATTTTAATATGCTTATCGCTATCAATTATTATGTTCTATGTGAGGATTGTTTATTGTGATTTGGACTTAATTGTTTAATCGCCTAGCTAACAATTCTTGTGATAATCTATATGAACTCGAGAGATGAAGTATTGATTTAGATCTTATCATGATAGCATGTGTTTGTGATTTCTGCATAAATGGAATTCATGATTTGTGTTTAGGATAGAGATATGCCTTTACGGCATATGTAATCTTATAGAGAGCTTGTGCTTTAAATCCTTTTTAATTGTAATTCACATAGAGATATAGTGGATTAGTTAATTAGGGTGTCTTGCTTGATTCTATCATCTGTGGATTTAAGTGAGTATGGGTATTATGCATCGAGAGATAGTTTTATTTGCTTTAGTGTTCTTGAATAACAATTCAGCGATAGATAATAATTGATGAGAAATGTGTTAACTTAAATGAAGCAATAAGTGAAGTTGTGATCTTAAATCTCCGTAATCTTAATTTAACTCGATAATTAGAATTAGTTTATTTATAAATTGAAATTCATTCGTTTAAATAAGATTGAGTTGGTTACGGGTTAGTACTTGGTGATTTGTATTAATAATTCCTCATGGGAATGACACTCTACATACTATTATATTACTTGTTGACCACATATACTTGCGTGTGTTGTGCGTAATTAGAATTTACCCAACAGTAGGTAATAATGAAATTTTATCAGAAAATGTCGCCAAGAAGAAGACAACGTAATCAAGAAGCAAAATCACGTAATGTTAACCAAGAGGGTCAGAACAACCCTATGCAAGAGTTCGTTAATTTATTAACGACGACATTTAACCAAACCGGGGGTAGAATACCCGCGGGACCTAGGGTAGCCAGAACAACTATCTTTAAAGAGTTTAAAAGTGTAGGTTTGCTGGAGTTCAAAGGAACGACGGACCCTTTAGAGGCCCAGACATGGGTGAAAGAGATAGAGAAGGCGTTTGTTATTACAAACGTAGGTTAGGCGCAAAAGATTTCTTTTACGACTTACACGATTAAAGGGGAAGACAACTTTTGGTGGGAGGCTCACCAGGGAAGGGCTAGAACATATGTGGTAGCATGAGAACAATTCAAGAAGGTTTTCTTTGAGAATTATTTCCTTACAAACATGCGAAGGAGGATGGAGATTAAGTTCTTAGAACTTGAACTATGGGACATGACGGTTCCCCAGTACGCGACCAAATTCAATGAATTGGCAAGGTTTGGTTCACATCAAGTGGACATTGAGAAGATGAAGGCTCGTAGGTTTGAGTAGGGCCTGAAACCCTGGCTCTATAGTAGGATTTTTGTGTTCCAGAGTTCTTCTTATGGGACCATTTTGGAAAAGGTGATTATAGCAGAGGGTGGTAGTGAGGCGTTAACCCAATACCACAAAGAGAGAAAGAATGAGAGTAAGGGAGAGGAAGGAACCAAGGCAGAGAATGCCAGTGGCGATGCCAAAAAAAGAAAGGATTTTAACTTTGGGAATACTGGAGTGGGACAAGGGGATCCTAAGTGTAAGATCGAAGCATGTAAGACATGTGGGAAGACTCATCTAGGAGTCTGTCTGAAAGGGATTATAAGTACCTTTAAACATTAGGGTAGAGGAGAAAGAAATAACTTTCATTATTTATATTCGTGGAAATTGTTTCATGAATAATAAGGGTAAGCCAATATCGGTAGATAAGTACCGATAAAGTTTACAGAATTTGAAGAAAGTCTCGGTAGGAATGAGTTAAGTAACGATAGAATTTTAATAAATTGTTAGAATAAAAGTATGAATAGTCGGTTTTCTAAGAAAACCCAAGGTAGTAATTTGCTGTAATAAATCACCAGAACATTATTTTTGTCTAACCATGACGCAAGTTAGCAGGATGTTAAGGAAGGTGATGAGTTGTTTTGTTGCATATCGATAATCATAAGAGGAGTAAAGAAAATTCTGGAAAACTGGTGAACCCGAATCAAAAGGATTGGTCATTCTGGTTAGATGATGCATTATGGGCATACCGGACTACTTATAAAATGCCAATTGGGATGTCATCATATCAACTATTGTACGGAAAGGCGTGTCACTTACCAGTCGAGCTACAACATAAGGCCTACTGGGCCATTCAGAAACTTAACTTCGATCAAGCAGCTGTGGGGGAAAAGAGGCTGCTACAACTAAACGAGCTCGATGAATTCAGGCTTCAGGCATACGAAAATGCAAAACTATACAAGGAGAATGTCAAGAAATAGCTCGACAAGAAAATTGTACAACAAACTTTCGAGCCGGGGCAATCAGTATTGTTGTTTAATTCACGATTACGGTTGTTCCCCGGAAAGCTCAAGTCTAGGTGGTCGGGACCATTCACCATCAAAACAGTGTTCTCGCATGGTGCAATCGAACTCTACAGCCAAAATCCACTGGAAACATTCAAGGTCAATGGACAACGAATAAAGCATTACTGGGGCGAAGAGGCAAACTGGGATGCTGTCAACATTACTCTCACTGACACACAATGATAAATGAGGCACCGTCGGGCTAGCGACGCTAAACCAGTCGCTTCTTGGGAGGCAACCCAAGCTCTATGTTATTCATTTTAATTAGTATATTTTAGGTCGAATCGAGTCGTGTACACACTTTAATATGATAATTCCATGTCGTGTAGGATGTTTCAGGACAACAACGACCGCTGCATCGGTCAGTGACCACGCTACTAAAGCATAGAGCCGGTAGCGGACAAGACTAGCAATCCAGACTTATCTCGCCAAATTTCAGTATTGTGATGCCGCGCCCAGACGCTAACCTCAAGCACATAACGCGTTGCACCAGCCGTCACCTTCTGGCTATACAGTGTGGACAACGCTACCTAAATGGCACTTCCAGAGCACGGACCACGCCATTAATACAAAGACCGTTTGGATTTGGATACAGCTGAGGCGCTACGCCTGCGTGCATTACCAACGCCGATCAAGGCCATCGCAGACTGCCAGATTATGAAAAGAGCAGCAACGTGTATACATTGAACCAAGACACCTCTCCTCATTACATGCAAACTCTCCACATCTCCTAAGCCTATTGCACTTCCTATTCCCCATAACTCCCATTTACACCAACTTTACTCTCCTTCTCCTTTTCAATTTCCCACACCACCACCCTTTGCAATTCCCAACTCCACCCACTTGGCTTTCTACTATCTATATGAAGACCCCCATCCTAGAAGTTATGGTACTATAAGGCTTACAAACAACAATCAATTCCTAATTCTAATTCAATCCTTGCACAATTGCTTACAAATTGGGATTCCTCTTCAACTTCTTCACGGTAGGCAAATTCTCTTTATACTTCACCAAATTTTCTATTTTGACATCAATTGAGTGGTAAATTCAGGGAATTGCACACCAAGGGAGTGGGTTTGTGTTCTTAACAATTTGGCTAACAAAGCAACAACAATCATCCAAGTTTGGGGGAAAAATTTAGCCCGCTCACCACTTGTTTGATAAAAGTCCAGAACCACCTTCTTGTGTCCAATTCCACCGGAAAACATGTCTTCCCACAAATGTCAACGGGCATCTTCCTCCACGACTCACCCTGCATATGACCATACAATATTTATGAGTAAACATGCTGCGAAAAGATTCAAGACCTCCATCGACAAGAAGAATTTGGTGTTAGAAAGAGGATTGAAGCCAAATGCAAATTTAGATGGAGACATGGCTCTACAAATTGTAGAACGTCATTGGTTTCAGCTAGTAGAAAAACCACTTTCGGCGACAATCAACATAGTTAAGGAGTTTTATGCTAATGCAATGGAACATGTCAATCATGTTGCCATGGTTCGTGGTAAACCGGTGGCATTTCATGCCGATGCGATCAATGCTTATTTTGGGTTGGAGACACCACAAGATGACCGGTATGAAGATGGGTTGCCGGAGCTGGACCAGTTGATTGCCAAATTATGTAAACCCGGGACTCAATGGGTAACTCAAGCCGGAACGAATGAAAAGATAAGTTTTCCTCAATCAGCACTTAGTCGATATGGTAAAGCATGACATGCATTTATATGTGCTCGTCTAATGCCCATGCGCCACCAAACTGATGTGACGAAGGCACGGGCTAAACTTTTGTATGGGATTGTTCACCACCACTATCATATGGACAATTTCATTGCATTTTACGATGTTGATGTGGGGGAGTGTATTCAAGAATCAATTGACCAGGCATTACGTGGGAGTACTACGGGTGGTTTGCTTCATGGGTTCCTCATTCTGAGACTTATCTTAGTAAAAGTCGAGTACTGATGGCAACCTCATCGAGCCAATACAACAACCAACGACCATAATTGACCATGCCACTATTGAGAGGTACAAAGCATGGGATGGGGCGCGATCACACTCGCGTGGTGAAGGTTACATCATGATCCGCCAACCATCACCACCAGTTAATGCGGAACAAACGCGGGCTCCAAGGAATCAATTTTTGTGGTTGACCGAACGTCAAGATTTAATGCATCAGTACAATGCAAATGCCTTCTATACGCTTGTTGAGGCATTTTCTCGTTGCAATCCTAATGGTCAACTGGTGGTTATGCCGATTCCTCCTATCCTGCCACCTTACCCTCCTTCGGCGGAGGAGCAGTAACGCGTTTCAGGGAAGTCCTCAATTTATTTCCTTTTGGTGCATATTTTACGTAATGAGGGCATACCTCAATATAAGTTTGGGGGATTGGGTATTAAATTTTTTTCAGTATTTAGGTTGCATGATAGTACTTAGGGAATATAAAAAAAAGAAAAAAAGAGAAAGAAAGTGAGTATGAATACCCTTCTTGGAACCTGAATTTGGTTATTTAGCTAATACTAGAATTTGCTTGTCTTTGAATTTTTGAGTTTTTACTGTATGATTCCTGACAAGAAATTGGTTATGTAACTATGTTGATTCATTATCGGTTAGCATGGGTGTTGCGCACACACACACTGTACTAGTCATAACAAGGTGAGATTACGGATTGATAGTGATTGCAGATTGAATTTAATATGAAGGGTGTTTGTTTACTAATTTTTCTGAGGCTGTATGAGTAAATCATATGTATCGTTTTAATTTTAGATTCGTAGTTTAGATGTTAGTTGCATCGCATTGAATTGCATTTTTATTCGAGAACAAGCAATGTTCAAGCTTGGGGGAATTTGATGAGTAGATTTTTAACCCATGAATTATGTTTATATGGCTTGTTATCTTGTTATTTTTTGGGTACTTTCATGTTATTTCTGATAGGGTTTACATTTGTTGTAGGTAACTCCAACTCATATAGCAATTGGGAGTATTGGAAGACAATTTGGAGCAACATGTGAATTCTGGTTGCCTAGCGCGGACTGCGCTGTAGTGAGTAGCTGCCAAGCGCGGAGCGCGCTGGGGAGGGAAAGACTGCTAACTACCTAGCGCGGAGCGCACTGTGTCAAGAGACTGTCGAGCGCGGACCGCGCTGGGACATGGAGAAGTTGTTGGCAGGCTAACGCGGAGCGCGCTGCGGAGGTATTGAAGCTGTCGCGGACCGCGCTGGTGCGCGATCTGGAGTGAGGCAAGTCGTGGTGAATGGAAGGTGTCTCTCTTGGGCAGAACATAGAGATGGATTAGGAGTCATGGCATAAGAAGGAGATAAACGCTGATCTAAACATCATACTTGTGGATCATTCAGATCATATCATTAATTCAATTACGTGAGTAGGAATTGGAGAGAGCAAGAATTGGAGGAACGAAGAACATGAGTAAATTCATGAAGATTTCATAATCGAAAGCTAAGAAGGGTGGTGTATTATTATTCTTCTCTAATTTCTATCTCTGTAATTGGGATGATGTTTCCTTTAATTTATTCAGTGTTTAATTCATTTATTATGGGCTAAATTACTTGTTAGGCTTTTAATGGATCTCTAAGTGGAATGATGATTGTGTAGCCTTGGTTTTCAGTTTAATTAAGCTATGATGAAGTTTATCTATATTAATTGGAACTTGAATTTATGAATTGCTTGATCAACAATTTTATGTGGATTTGTATGAACTCGAGAGATGAAATATAAATCTAGACCTAATTAATATAGCGTGTGTCATAAATTTTGTAAATAGCAGATTATTGATTATTGTCGAGGTAGAGATATGCTTGACATCACATGTAATCGTGAAGAGAACTTGGAATTAAACCTTGCTTAATTGGAATTCACATAGAGATATAGTGAGTTGATTAATTAAGGTGTTTGACTTAATTCTATCTTAATTGTGGATTTGGGTTAATATGGTGTTAATATATTGAGAGGTGTTTAATACTACTTATGTTATCTTGATTAATAAACTGGGATAGTGAGTTAAACTATAATAAGGTGATCATAATCAGAGGGATGCTTAGAGTGAAGTTACGAGACTAATTCTCCAATATTTGTTTGAAAATTCAGATTTAGGGTTTGCTGGTATTGAGTTGAGTATTGATAATTTAATATTTTTAATATAAACTGGAAATTGATTAGTTTAATAAAAAATTTGATTAATAATAGATTGGTAGTTGCAAGATAAATTTGTGTTAAATCTCTGAGGGAACGATACTTTACTTACTATTATATTACTTCTTGACCACGTATACTTGCGTGTTATGCGTATATAGATTTTACCTAACAAGTTTTTGGCTATGCCTCGTACATAACCAGCACTGACCGTGCTACTCGGGGCTGGCAGATTCTGAAAAGTTGGAGCAACGTGTTATAAACTCAATCAAGACACCTCTCCTTATTACATGCAAACTCTCCACATCTCCAAATTCTATTGCACTTCCTATTCCCCATAACTCCCAATTACACCATCCTTACCTCTCCTTCTCCTTTTCAACTTCCATTCCCATTAAACCCATCCATCCCCAACTTCCAATCCACGTTGGTTTTCAATTTTTGCGCTGCTTAGAAATCCCAGGCGTTAAAAGTGGTTTAATTGCAATGTTAGTCAAGTCCAACTCAAGCGTGATTCCTGATTTATTCCAATTTGTCTAGCCTATTCTTCAGACTTAACAGACAAGGATGAAAGTCCTTTATTTTCAGGGAAGTCCTCTCTTTTAATTTTTTCTATCTTAGTCATTGAGGACAATGTCTAGTTTAAGTTTGGGGGCATTTTAGTGTCGTATTGGATATAGTTAGTTACATTGTAGTTCATATAGTTACATTTAGTTTTTGCATTCAGTTTCTTAAAAAAAAGAAGAAGAAATTTGATAATTTAAAAAATTAGTAGTTAGTTTACTATGTTTATATAGCATTTAGTACATCTTCATGAGTCCAGTTGTTTAATATTTACAATTTGTTTTGGTCAATGATGAGATTGGAATTGGGTAGACAAGTATAGTACTGACTATTAGAGCTTTAATGTGATTTCTGGTTATGAATTGAGTCTTTTTCTGTTTGAAACTGGTATAATAAGGATATCACAGTAAGAACAACTTGTTGATTGATTGAGTTTAAATTGATACATAATGGGGCTCTAGAGTATAATGCTAGTTTAAATAAGAGAATGACAAGGATAGGCAATGAAGGCAAAAAATTAGGCAAGAACCTAAGTTTGGGGGGGGGGGGAAGTAGGGGTATATAAGCTTCTAAAAAAAAGATATTGGGTTGAATAAATTGAGTCTTGTGGTGGGTCGAGAAGAAGCGTGAAATGCACTTCGCATAAACACAGGCGTGAGATGGAGCGTAAAACGCACTCACTATATGAAAAAAAAAGAAAAAAAAAGAAGAAGAAATAAAACAGAAAATAAGAGGAAAAAGCCCCTGTAGATGAAAATGAAGCATAAGTATCCCATGTTGACCCTCGATATTAGTAATTGTTTAATTTTAGTTGGATCTAGCTTGTTTTTGGATTTCCCGAGTTTACACTGTATGATGCCTTCGAATAGACTTATTATGTGTTAAATTTGATTTTATATCTGTTAACATTGTTTTGGAGCACACACGCACTATATTAGTGATAACAGTCTAAGATTTGATGATTGATTGAGAAGTTATTGATTAGTTTTGATATGTTGTATTATCGTGTTTATTTGATTTCTTTAAGGCCGATTGAATAGACTTGTTTCTATCATTACTGTTGGATTCGTAGGCATGTAGATTAGTTGCATTGCATAACATTGTTATATTATGTTTTTGCTTGAGGACAAGAAAATGTTTAAGTTTGGGGGTATTTGATAAGTAGGTTTTATACCTACTTGTCTGATATTTATTACTTGAATTATTTTCTTAATCTCATGTTTCGTAGTTACTTTTCATACAATTTATGTTATTTTGTAGGCGATGACACGACATTGGCATGATGAAGCAAGGGAAAGGAATTCGGACATCTTTTGGACTATAATACGGAAGCAAATACAAGGAGGAATGATTGAAGGACTTTTAACACTAATTTGGATGCATGTTCTTAGCTTGGAACTTGGAAATTATGGTAGCTCTACTTCTTAGCTTTCTGGAACATCTTGAATCATCCCAATCGGAGTTCGTATGTGAGAGTTATGGCCTTTTTATCAACGAAGATCAAAGTTAAGAGTTATCATGCTTGCCATTTACATAACATCTGCTTCGAGCCCGATTTCCGCCATGATCCAATCTGAATCTGTCAATTCTCCAAGCAAGAAAGTTGTAGATCTCGTCGATATCCTCGATTTGATAGGTAACAGATCCCGTAACTCAAAGCGGATCAAAAGTTATGCATGTTTTACCAAAGGACGTTGTAGCAGAAGAGGCAAGGCATGGGACCGCGCTAAGGCGCTTAGCCACCGTAAACGCTGCCATCTGAGCGCGGACCGCGCCGTGAAAGGCTTTAGACGCCTTGAGGGCATGCTAGGGCGGAAAAGATTTGTTTTGGGTTATTTGGTGTCCAATTTGAGCTACAATAGGATTCTTAGTTGCCTAACTTGCTAGGGTGTCCATTAGAACTCTAAATACTGGAGTTTAACTTGGATTGGAAGGCTAGTTCTAAGACTCTATTAAATCCTTCTTGGGATAGAAGATTCTTTACTTTCTTTCTTAGACGAGGAACCCTAAATTAGATTAGGATGGGAGATTGAAGCAATTTGGAGACCATTAAAGATTCAAAGTAGGAGCAAGGAGGGAGCATAAAATCTATAGACAAGAGATTCTATCTTCTCATCTTCTTCTATCTTTGTCTTTCAATGATTATTCAATTGTGGATTCTTAGTTTTAATTCAATAATAATGAACTAATTCTTTGTTTGAGATTACAATGGATTTTATTGTGTAGTTTATTTTAATATGCTTCGCTATCAATTATTATGTTCTATTGTGAGGATTGTCTATTGTGATTTGGACTTAATTGTTTAATTGCCTAGCTAACAATTACTGTGATAATCTATATGAACTCGAGAGATGAAGTATTGATTTAGATCTTATCATGATAGCATGTGTTTGTGATTTCTGCATAAATGGAATTCATGATTTGTGTTTAGGATAGAGATATGCCTTTACGGCATATGTAATCTTATAGAGAGCTTGTGCTTTAAATCCTTTTTAATTGTAATTCACATAGAGATATAGTGGATTAGTTAATTAGGGTGTCTTGCTTGATTCTATCATCTGTGGATTTAAGTGAGTATGGGTATTATGCATCGAGAGATAGTTTTATTTGCTTTAGTGTTCTTGAATAACAATTCATGATAGATAATAATTGATGAGAAATGTGTTAACTTAAATGAAGCAATAAGTGAAGTTGTGATCTTAAATCTCCGTAATCTTAATTTAACTACTGATAATTAGAATTAGTTTATTTATAAATTGAAATTCATTCGTTTAAATAAGATTGAGTTGGTTACGGGTTAGTACTTGGTGATTTGTATTAATAATTCCTCATGGGAATGACACTCTACATACTATTATATTACTTGTTGACCACATATACTTGCGTGTTGTGCGTAATTAGAATTTACCCAACAGTAGGTAATAATGAAATTTTATCAGAAAATGTCGCCAAGAAGAAGACAACGTAATCAAGAAGCAAAATCACGTAATGTTAACCAAGAGGGTCAGAACAACCCTATGCAAGAGTTCGTTAATTTATTAACGACGACATTTAACCAAACCGGGGGTAGAATACCCGCGGGACCTAGGGTAGCCAGAACAACTATCTTTAAAGAGTTTAAAAGTGTAGGTTTGCTGGAGTTCAAAGGAACGACGGACCCTTTAGAGGCCCAGACATGGGTGAAAGAGATAGAGAAGGCGTTTGTTATTACAAAACGAGGTTAGGCGCAAAAGATTTCTTTTACGACTTACACGATTAAAGGGGAAGACAACTTTTGGTGGGAGGCTCACCAGGGAAGGGCTAGAACATATGTGGTAGCATGAGAACAATTCAAGAAGGTTTTCTTTGAGAATTATTTCCTTACAAACATGCGAAGGAGGATGGAGATTAAGTTCTTAGAACTTGAACTATGGGACATGACGGTTCCCCAGTACGCGACCAAATTCAATGAATTGGCAAGGTTTGGTTCACATCAAGTGGACATTGAGAAGATGAAGGCTCGTAGGTTTGAGTAGGGCCTGAAACCCTGGCTCTATAGTAGGATTTTTGTGTTCCAGAGTTCTTCTTATGGGACCATTTTGGAAAAGGTGATTATAGCAGAGGGTGGTAGTGAGGCGTTAACCCAATACCACAAAGAGAGAAAGAATGAGAGTAAGGGAGAGGAAGGAACCAAGGCAGAGAATGCCAGTGGCAGTATGCCAAAAAGAAAGGATTTTAACTTTGGGAATACTGGAGTGGGACAAGGGGATCCTAAGTGTAAGATCGAAGCATGTAAGACATGTGGGAAGACTCATCTAGGAGTCTGTCTGAAAGGGATTATAAGTACCTTTAAACATTAGGGTAGAGGAGAAAGAAATAACTTTCATTATTTATATTCGTGGAAATTGTTTCATGAATAATAAGGGTAAGCCAATATCGGTAGATAAGTACCGATAAAGTTTACAGAATTTGAAGAAAGTCTCGGTAGGAATGAGTTAAGTAACGATAGAATTTTAATAAATTGTTAGAATAAAAGTATGAATAGTCGGTTTTCTAAGAAAACCCAAGGTAGTAATTTGCTGTAATAAATCACCAGAACATTATTTTTGTCTAACCATGACGCAAGTTAGCAGGATGTTAAGGAAGGTGATGAGTTGTTTTGTTGCATATCGATAATCATAAGAGGAGTAAGTTAGCGATTAAGAGTAAATACCCATGGCCCAGGATCGATAAACAATTTTGATCAGTTAAAAGGGGCAAAGAATTTTTCTAAAATAGATTTGCGTACGGGGTATGGTCGGTTAAAAGTAAGGAAGAAGGAGGAGGTACCTGAGATGACGTTCAGAACTCGTTATAGTTATAACAAATTTCTGGTTATGTCGTTTGGGTTGACTAATGTGCGGAAGTTCGACTTTCCGTAAGGGGCGTCGAGCAAGTCGGTGGTAAACAGATAGGTTCTCTTGTGAGGTGTTGTGACACCCCCAAATCCGGGTTACCTGACCCCCGAGTTTGGTGTTCACGATCCACAATATAATCAACATCTAACTACTCATTCATTGATGAATAGAATATTACACCACATTAACTGATATAGTTAATACATTCGTCCCAGGTTATCTAACCCTAACATTACAATCATACCATTTAGATATACAAAAAGTTTAGTACAACGCTTTCAAAGTTTCTACGATATACCCTTTAGTACAACGCTTTCAAAGTTTCTACGATATTCTATTGAATAAACAAGAATCAATTCTACGCAATAACAAAGTGGAATGTTTTTCAGATTTATGTTGAGCGATCCATTGGATCTAGAACTTCTCTTCTCGGGTATCTATCAAAGATTTACTTTGATACATACGTAGGTGTATCAGATAACCATAAAGATTAAAGCATACCCCTCTACAAGTATAACAAGTGATCAACTTTATTAAACCATATATTATGCATAATACTTAGGTCGCCCACAATGATCGAATATACGACTAAAAATGTTCTCTTTATATAAAAGGTTGTTCTTCTCAGTCTCATAATCAAGATTTGATTTAACAACAAAATTCAATGATTTCAATATCTAATCACTTCTATTCTCTTCTCTTCTCAAACCTATCAAGTTTTCTTTTTTGATCTAGTCGATACAACTGGCATTGATCTATCAATAATAATTAAACTATCTTCTCTTCTCTTCTCGAACCTATCAAGTTCTAACAAATGTTCGTCTAGCCAGAATAATTAGCTAAGACATTTCTCAACATAATTCGACAATAAACAGGAATTATCTGTACTGTCAATATTAGCTTCTTACGGATATGAATATTCAACAACAATTATTCTACGAATGTATATTTTCTGAATCAGTAATTCAATTTGAATTATTAAACATGCACTAACTGTGAATAATCAACAATAAATTCTTGGACGTGGTATAATTAGCAATAATTAACCACTATAATATTTAAACAATATTAACTCAAGGTTGAATTAGGAAACTTGCCTCTTCCACTGATTACAGCTACACAATAAACTTATTTGCTTTCGAAAGACCTATAACCAATAATATCGGTCTCACGATTAGCACAATATTTCATATCACAGAACACCGTAATTCACAGTCAGTCTTCTCCTAGACACATTACCACATAGTCACATCAATGTTTATAACCTATATAAACACCCAACAAGTCTAACTAGTTCAGTTTGGTTGGACTTCGGTCCATTCTCCGTGTTCTGGTCACCTTATCCGATAATTAACACAGTTATTGTCAATTAAATATGGTTTCTAAGCTTCAATATTAATTTAGATAAGTCAATTATCATTTATAATATTTTTCGGAAGCTTTTAATAATTTATCAACAATTATTATAATTTATAATAATTTTTCGAACATCGGAATCATTTTTAAATAATTTAATTATCAAATAATCTTATCATCATTAATATTTAATAATATAAAAATATTAATGTTATACTTATCAAAATATTAAAGTTATTATCAATAACTTAAAATATTTTTAAGTCATCAATATTCCACTTAAATGATTTTTAAAATAATTAAAATTATTTTTAAATCATCACCATTAATATTTAAATATTAATGAAATTATTATCCAAATATTAAAAGTCATTAATTATAACTTAAAATATTTTAAAATCATTTTCTCATTTTTAAATGATTTTAAATCAATAAAATCATTTTAATTCATTTATTTAATATAATAATTATATAAATCAAATATCATTAATATTCATTTATTAATGAGAATTCTCCAAAAATATAGAAAATTATATTTTGTAATTTATAATATTTTCTAACACTTTATTCTCATTTAAAATAATTTTAAATCAATAAAATCATTTTATCTTCTTTATTTAATTTAACAATTAAATAAATCTAATATCATTAATATTAAATTATTAATGAAAATTCTCTAAAAATATTAAAAGTTATATTTTATAACTCAAAATATTTTTAAATACATTATTCTTATTTAAAATAATTTTTTATAATATTAAATCATATTTCTCTAATTTATTTAGTATACTAATTAAATAAATTAAATACCTTTAATATTTAAATAATTATAAATATTAAAGAAAAATATTACAGTTGATCAAAAATTATTTTTCATAATTTAAAATAATTTTTAAAACCATTTTTAATAATTTTTATAATTTATTTCTATTTTAAATAATTTCTAGAAAATCAGAAATTAGAAAATAATAAAACCGTCGCTAAAGACCTTTAGCGACACAAAGCGTCGCTGTTGGTGTTCTTGATCTCAAGAACACTGACAAGCGGCAGTATCAAGAGGTCAACTTTGACCGAATTTACTTCTCAACCAAAATTGTTTCTGGGCTTGATTGAGCATGGATGTGGTATTGGAAATGTAATACTATAATATTCAATCAGCATCTTGGTCACACAACAAACAAACAAATAGATCTATGCTTCTAAAATCACTGTCAGACATCACTTGGGTTCTCTAGAAACCCAGGCAGTTCGAGTGGCCATCTTGCAGCTCGATTTAATCTAGGTTCTGGTCATTGTTTATGTGATATTATGATTCTTATGCGTAGTATACATAACAAGGAACACATAAGAATCAATAGACCTGTTAAATAACAACAAAATAACCGGTTAAGGTTTGGTCAAAGCTTGTCAGACATCTTGTTCTTCTAATTTCTGGAAATTCCAGAAATGTCATCCGTGTTCGATTAGCCTATTTTGACCACTTATAACACTCGATCAACTGATGTTTTAAAGGATCTTAAGGCATGGGTCCACAGTCTAGACAATAGGCTACACATTGACTACAACAACATCAACAAACAACATCATAACAGACAGATCTAAGACTTTGAATATCATGTCAGACCCTGTTTTTAAAATTTCTGGGTTGCCCAGATTTTGACTGGTCATGCCCCGTCCATCTCGCTCTGTCTATCGATTTGTGGATGATATGTCGTACTGAACTTCAACTGCGTCCCCAACTGCTCTTGAAGACTTCTCCGAAAGTTTGATATGAATCGTGGGTCACGATCTGACACAATCAAAACTGGTGCTCCATGTCTGGAAATAATCTCCTTAACATAGAATGTTGCTAAATGATCTAAGTTTTACTTAACTCGAATTGGCAAAAAGTGAGCTGACTTCGTCAACCGGTCCACTATTACCCAAATCGCATCATATCCCTTCTGAGTCGTCGGAAGTCCCACCACAAAGTTCATCGTGATATGCTCCCACTTCCACTCCGGAATCTCCAATGACTGTAACAAGCCACTTGGTCGTTGATGTTCGCCTTTAACTCTTTGACAAGTCAAGCACCTACTCACATACACCGATATTTCTCTCTTCATGTTCGGCCACCAAAAATTTTGTCTGAGGTCTTGATACATCTTAGTGCTACCAGGATGAATCGAGTACCTTGAACTGTGAGTCTCGTGTAATACTTGCTCCTTTAATTCCGTCTCATTCGGAACCCAAATTCTTCCTTCAAATCTCAGTAATCCCTCATTATCAAGACTAAACCTAATATCTTTTTTAGTGGTCAACCGCTTCTTCATTTGATCACACTCATCAGTTTTGAACTGCACCTCCTTGACTCTCTCTACGATGGTAAACTGAATCTCCGTCATAAACAGTCTCTGATCCGCCTCAATTGGCAACTTGACCTCTAACTCCATTCTAGCCATCTCTGTTATTAACTCAGTTTGAGCTGTTAACATAGACAACTTCTCCCGACCCTTTCTACTCAAGGTGTCGGCCACTACATTGGCTTTTCCAAGGTGATTCAGGATTTCACAGTCGTAATCCTTTATCAACTCCAACCATCTTCTTTGTCTTATATTCAACTCCTTCTGTGTGAAGATATATTTTAGGCTCTTGTGGTCCGTATATATCTCACACTTTTCCCCATAAAGATAATGTCGCCATATCTTTAAGGCAAACACCACCGCGACCAGTTCCAGATCATGAGTATGGTAAACTTACTCATAATCCTTCAACTACCTAGATACATACGCAATGACATTGCCATGCTACATGAGCATGCAACCTAGTCCTTTATGCCAAGCATCGCTATAAACTACGAAATTTCCTGTGTCATCGGATAATGACAAAACAGGCGCTTCACTCAATCTCCTCTTCAATTCTTGAAAACCGTCTTCACATTTCTCAGTCCATACGTACTTCACCGTCTTCCTCGTCAACTTAGTCAGTGGAGTAGCTATCTTTGAAAATTCCTGAATGAACCTCCGATAGTAACCCGCTAACCCAAAGAAACTCCGTACCTCAGTCGGTGTTTTCGATTGTTCCCAATTCATCATGGCTTCCACCTTCGCTGGATCTACTGAAATCCCCTCGTGGTCAATAACATGACGTAAAAACTGTACCCTCTCTAACCAAAATTCACACTTAGTGAACTTCACATTTAACTTCTCCTTTCTTAGTGTCTCCAACACTATTCTCAGGTGTTCAGCATGATCTTATGGCGTCTTAGAATAGACTAGAATATCATCGATAAACACCACGACGAACTTGTCCAAATATTGTTTGAACACTCTGTTCATCATGTCCATAAATGCAGCAGGTGCATTAGTCAACCCAAATGACATCACCAGAAACTCGTAATGACCATACCGATTCCTGAATGCTGTCATTGGCACATCTTCATTCTTAACCTTCCGTTATCTATTTTGAATGTATAAGTAATGACCATATCTATTTTGAATGTATAAGTATCAGAATAATAGACTATCTATTTTGATAGAATGACACCAAAGTTCGGGGAACTTTGAAATAGCTGAACAAATCGTTAATCAATAACAAGTTTTCTCGTATTCTAGGCAACACAATAATCTGTTAATGAAAGAGTACAACGCTTTCAAAGTTTCTACGATATTCTATTGAATAAACAAGAATCAATTCTACGCAATAACAAAGTGTAATATTTTCCAGATTTATGCTGATCGATCCATTGGATCTAGAACTTCACTTCTCGGGTATCTATCAAAGATTTACTTTGATACATACGCAGGTGTATCAGATAACCATAAAGATTAAATCATACCCCTCTGCAAGTCTAACAAGTGATCAACTTTATTATACCCTATATTATGCATAATACTTAGGTCGCGCACAATGGTCAAATATACGACTAAAAATGTTCCCTTTATATAAAAGGTTATTCTTCTCAGTCTCAGAATCAAGATTTGATTTAACAACAAAATTCAATGATTTCAATATCTAATCACTTCTCTTCTCAAACCTATCAAGTTTTCTTTTTTGATCTAGCCGATACAACTGGCATTGATCTATCAATAAAAATTAAATTTCCTTCTCTTCTCTTCTCGGACGTATCATGTTCTAACAAATGTTCGTCTAGCTAGGATAATTAGCTAAGACATTTCTCAACATAACTCGATAATAAACATCAATTATCTGTACTGTCAATATTAGCTACTTACAGATACGAATATTCAACAACAGTTATTCTACAAATGTATATTTTCCGAATCAGTAATTCAATTTGAATTATTAAACATGCACTAACTTCGAATAATCAACAAAAAATTCTTGGACGTGGTATAATTAGCAATAATTAACCACTATAATATTTAAACAATATTAACTCAAGGTTGAGTTAGGAAACTTGCCTCTTCCGCTGATTACAGCTACACAATAAACTTATCTGCTTCCGAAAGACCTATAACCAATAATATCGGTCTCACGATTAACACAATATTTCATATCACACAACACTGTAATTCACAGTCAATATTCTCATAGACACATTACCACATAGTCACATTAGTGTTTATAACCTATATAAACACGTAATAAATTTGACTAGTTTAGTTTGGTTGGACTTCGGTCCATTCTCGGTGTTCTAGTCACCTTATCCGACAATTAACGCAGTTATTGTCAATTAAATTTTGTTTCTAAGCTTCAATATTAATTTAGTAAGTCAATTATCATTTATAATATTTTTTAGAAGATTTTAATAATTTATAAACAATTATTATAATTTATAATAATTTTTCAAACATCGGAATCATTTTAAATGATTTAATTATCAAATAATCTTATCATCATTAATATTTAATAATATAAAAATATTAATGTTATACTTGTCAAAATATTAAAGTTATTAGAAATAACTTAAAATATTTTTAAATCATCAATATTCCACTTAAATGATTTTTAAAATAATTAAAATCATTTTAAATAATCACCATTAATATTTAAATATTAATGAAATTATCATCAAATATTAAAAGTCATTAATTATAACCTAGAATATTTTTAAATCATTTTTCTCATTTTTAAATCAATAAAATCATTTTTAATTCATTTATTTAATATAATGATTAAATAAATCAAATATCATTGATATTCATTTATCAATGAGAACTCTCCAAAAATATAGAAAATTATATTTTGTAATTTATAATATTTTCTAACACTTTATTCTCATTTAAAATGATTTTTAGATCAATAAAATTATTTTTATCTTATTTATTTAATTTAACAATTAAATAAATCTAATATCATTAATATTAAATTATTAATGAAAATTCTCTAAAAATATTAAAAGTTATATTTTATAACTCAAAATATTTTTAAATACATTATTCTTATTTAAAATGATTTTTCATAATATTAAATCATTTTCTCTAATTTATTTAGTATACTAATTAAATAAATTAAATACCTTTAATATTTAAATAATTATAAATATTAAAGAAAAATATTCCAATTGGTCAAAAATTATTTTGATAATTTAAAATAATTTTGAAAACCATTTTTAATAATTTTTATAATTTATTTATATTTTTAAATAATTTCTGGAAAATCAGAAATTAGAAATTAATAAAACTGTCGCTAAAGACCTTTAGCGACACAAAGCGTCGCTGTTGGTGTTCTTGAGCTCAATAACACTGACAGCCGACAGTATCAAGAGGTCAACTTTGACCAGATTTACTTCTCAACCAAAATTGTTTCTAGACTTGATTGAGCATGGATCTGGTTGTGGAAATGCAATACTACAATATTCAATCAGTATCTTGGTCATACAACAAACAAACAAAAAGATCTATGCTTCTAAAATCACTGTCAGACATCATTGGGTTTCCGTAAACCTGAGCGATGAATGGCCATCTTGCAGCTCGATTTAATCTAGGTTCTAGTCATTGTTTATGTGATATTATGGTCCTTATATGTAGTATACATAACAAGGAACACCTAAGAATCAATAGACCTATTAAATAACAACAAAATAACTGGTTAAGGTTCGGTCAAAGCTTGTCAGACATCCTGTTCTTCTGATTTATGGAAATTCCAGAAATGTCACCCGTGTTCGATTAGCCTATTTTGACCACTTATAACACTTGATCAGTTGATGTTTTAAAGGATCTTAAGGCATGGGTCTATAGTCCAGACAACAGGCTACACATTGACTACAACAACATCAACAAACAACATCATAACGGACAGATCTAAGAGTTTTAATATCATGTCAGACCCTGTTTTTAAAATTTCTGGGTTGTCCAGATTTTGACTTGTCATGCCCGGTCAACGGGTTTTGACCAGGAATAACTCAAAATCTAGACATCAACTGTCTGTGATTTCACTTCCAGATCAAAAACAACATAACAAGCTACCAATAACAACTTTAAAACAACAAATATCATAAACGAGCGAGGATCTGTGGCGACTGACATTTCTTGTCAGACCACTAAGAATGCTCAAGAACAGATTTTGAAAAACATGGTTTTTACCCACTTTGATGCTATGGATCCATGATGGATCATCATAGATCAACTAAAAACATCATATAACACCTGATTAAACACTTAAACAAAAAAATTTACTTAGCAACTTGGATCAAAAAAAAAAATAGGTTTATACCTTCTAGCTTCAAATCCTTGATCTTAATCCTCCTAACTGATCTTGGTTGATGACCAAGGGGCTGTTTTAGGGACTGAGTAACTTGATAATTTCGGAGGTTGAGAGAGAATAAGAGTTGGTGAGAGCTTTCAAGAAAAATGGGCTAAATTATTAACTTTCTCTCTCTCTCCAATCTATTTATATTAATTAGATACATTGTACACTACTACAAAACAGTAAATAGACAACGCGAAAAAAACGTTGTTGTTTCAGTCAGGAAAACATCGTAGTTAAGAGTGTCATCTATTTGACACCCTTACACAATGTTTTAAAAAGGTTGTAGTTAAGCACAATACACAACGTTTTTTAGGGAAAAACTGTTGTAGATTTGTTTTTCAAAAATTAGCAGATGCTTAAAAACGTTGTAGTAGGTATGATTCCACAACGTTTTTTGAATAAAAACGTTTTGTTTAGTATATCAAACAATGTTTATGCACATTTACACAACATTTTTAAAATATTGTAGATTGACTTGAAAAAAATAAAAAAATTGCGGTTCACCTATATTACCAGTGCACCTACAATCTGCTAATGCCATGATATATAACTAAAATGTCTAAATTCTCATTTAAATTTAAAGCCAAAATGTATCAACCATTCAAAATACATCCCAATAATACCATTCGTACATTCATCTAACATATTCACCGTTAACTCGAAGCTCTACATAAGAACGAAATGTGATGTCATAAAAGAAAATCAACATCAGTGTAATGATGAGATTAATTCAACATGTTGGATAAACCAACATACTGATACCCAAGTAACCTAAAATCGTCGAAAGGGAAGCTAGAATAGAGCGACAATGTTGCCTTTGTATACCGAGTGCATAACATTAAAGCTTTGATACCACTGCGAGAATCTTGTGTCTTTGCCTTCCTAATTACGCCCTCTTGAAGTTCTCGATATAATCACGGTGGCCATCAAATGCACACACTCGGTTGTAAAACTAATCAACTTTTTCATAGTAGGAAAGCAAAAGAAACATGTTGGCCACTAAGGCATAATGCTAGATGATTTGCCTACCTCTCATTTCCTGTTGAACATTTGTCCTGAAACTAAGCCACATGCATTGTAAGTTGCAGGACTCTCAATCTGTAACAACAGAAATTTTCGTTTCATATAAGTACTCCAAATCATTATCAATATATCATAACCATTAATCAGCAGCGGATGAAGGAATAACAAAAACAAGAAAAGATAGATTAATTTCTAGTCCATACCACAAACAATATCCAATCATCACCAAGGGCCCTGTGAAACCACTTGAGAGTATGCTCAAGGAGATCTACACGGTGTGCAGAACCACGATATGGAATGCAAGACAAGAAAATCGGGACAAGCCTAGAAAAGCTCGGTTTGGGATAAACAAAGAAACACAAAACTGAAGCTTTTACATTTAAATTATTTTCTAGAATCGACTATCTAAAGCATACTATATTACCCAAAAAATCCAAAGAACAATCGCAAGAAGTCAATTTGGTATGGAAATTGGTAAAGCGCAAGAAGTCAAGTGCAAGAAGTCAAGAAGCCAAAGGAGTCCACATAATGTATTTTTCTAATCAACTACTCCAAACAACATTGGTTATTTTAGACTCATCATTAAGTACCTTGTTTACACACAATCAATCATGACACAATCGTGAAGATGAGAATATCACCCGGAGCCTTTGGTTATGTGTATGGTCATCACCGCTTCACCGCAGACTTCAACATAATCTTCACATGGGGTTTTGCTATACAAGATCCGGATCGGGAATGTTCTTCGGGGATGTGGAAAATTGGTTTTCTTGAAATAAAACCAAAGAATCAATTATAGAAAAGCCCAAACACAAACAACGATGGAATGATCCAACTGTTTAAACAAATAATATTACCTTCCAAAGAAAAGAGAGAATTTTTGTGTGTTTAAAGTAGCGGACGTCGCGATAAGCTTGAAATCACGACGCTTGGCAAGAACTTTCTTAAGGATCCCAAAGAGCACACATCGTGTTTAGTGATCTTTCATGTGCTTTATCCATTACTGACGTATTTGTCAAAATTGAAAATCAACGGTAAATGTCTCTGCATTGAAATTACTACAAAAGACAAACAAAAATTTAACTATTTCACAAGGAAAACCTCATAATCGATATTTGTCAAGATCGAGAATCTTTAAGGGTCTCACTTAAAGAACACCATCACCATGTATCGCCCAACATCAAAGTTATGTAAGAAAATAAACTAAAAGGGGGATATACAAAGACTTAACACAAACATTTAAATGAGAGACCAAATTTATCTTGCAAGTAAGTGCGGATCAAGATAGAAAATCACATATTCCCAGATTGGAAGAGGCGGTGTAAACATTACTTTGGTGTCTCCTATAGCAAACAAGAAAAGTATGGAAAACATGAACTATTAGTGCGAGAATTATTTAAGTTACTTCTCACGATCACAAAAGATATCTCCTGAGACGAGTGTTACTGAGAACAACCGCTTACCTTAATAACAGCTTTTTGGCCGACCACATCCTCAAAGCGAATGGCATAGATCGATAGCGATGATTCAAGATGAACCTGGGGAACATGTACATGTTATTTGCTTGATTGACATGGCCTACTTTCCCATCACACGCCCATTAATACATAGTTGGGTAAGTTACACATGAGTAAATTAACAAAAAAAGTCCTACAGATTGTTCACATTTAAAAAAAAGCGAAGCAAGATATGTCAAACCAACCTCCGAAGTTTTATATAAAGCATGTTCCACATTAATAAATTATGATGAAGTCTCAACTACATCGCGAGAAAATCAAAGCTATATAATACACATGAAGATCTTCTTTACATCTCAAAGTAACCTTGCTTCCATTGGATCTCACTTTTGACTTTACCAAATTTATCTCATCGCACTTGAATTATTTAGTTCATTACAAGCATTCACACAAGCAATTTGTAGCTTAAACTAAATTCTTGTGCAAAATGCATGACATATATCTGAGAGAGTTAGTGGACATAGATGGTGAAAATTCTATAAACAAAACCTTACAATTCAATAAACTCAGGATCGCCCATGAAGTCAAGTGGTTTAGAATAAAGATGATCAATTCAATTAGTTCACGCAGTTCATATCTCGAAACTGACAGAATGCTTCGAGATTTCACGAGTGCAGAACTCTAGCACTCTTGCAAGATTGCAAGAGAGGTCTAATATGACATCAGATTTCCTCTGCGCAAAGAAGTCCATGATCCGTAAAGATGTTTCAAAACAACTATAAACAAGATATGACGAGGGAACAATAGGCAACTCGAAAGGAATGTAAAAATTAACCTACCTACATGCCAATCAATTAAGGAGCATAAACCAAATCATCAAGGGACTAAAAGTTAGCTATGCTCTCTAACAATATAACTTAATAAGGATTCTAAGTTCAAAGTCCGCTCAAAGATCATCCCAGTAATTTGATAACCTCATTTGAATGGGATAAAGATTACACTAGGAAGCACCATTTCGCTTCCCTTACTCCTTACTAGTGATTACCAACTCTTCGATTGTTGTCGCCAAATTCAGGTTGATAGTACCACTAAAGACTACATTTACAATCACAAATAGGGACGAAGCTTAATGAATCAAGTTAGTGAACTAACAATTAATTTCCACACACGGGAAACATAGATTCACATTTCACAGCAACATAAAATAGACAAATAAAAGAGGAACAAGAGGGAAAAAATACGATTCGAAGAACTAGTCGAAGAGGCTACAATCCTCTGTGAACCATTCAAAACTTCCGAACGGCCGACATCAACAGAGTTCTGATCTAACTCAACTTTAAGATCATCACCGTAACTTGCTAGAGTCTCTGGCTCGCTCTCCTCCTGATAGACTCCACGGCACGCTTGCGTGAGGTAGTCGCCGCCCCGATCGTTTCTAGCACAGTTGTTGGGTGAATTGCTTGCAACACCTTAACCTCTCGCATATATGTAGACGGTAATCTTGGTACAATTGCTCGCATTCAGAATTCTGTGTTGAATGGACACCAACGACACTTTGACCCCTCTCTTATATTGAAGCGGTAATCTCGGTACAATCGACGATTGATGCGGTAGAAGACGCCAAACACAACTATGAATTGTTGTATGATAAGTCAATTTGAATCTCAAAGAAATAACTAAGAATTACTTAGGAATTCTTCAAAGAACCAAAAGTAGAGAATAAACTCACAAGTATATTGAATAATAATAATGATAATGTCTTTGATTACATAACTTGGACCTCTATTTATACTACTCAAAATAATTCAAATCCTAATAGGAATTTATAAACTATAACCCTAATTTCTATAAGGAAATAAAATCAATTTTGAAAAGAAATCCTAATTACAATAGAATTTAAAATTA
Source organism: Panax quinquefolius (assembly GCA_020205615.1). NCBI lineage: Eukaryota > Viridiplantae > Streptophyta > Magnoliopsida > Apiales > Araliaceae > Panax > Panax quinquefolius. The sequence goes on from CM035165.1 coordinate 92,075,090, forward strand.
AGAATCCAAATAAAATAAAATCCTTCGCCACGTAAGCAACCATTCTTAGCGTAAAAGCAATTCGGTCCATGCCGTGTAATTATATTGCAAGCGATATTCTTTTATAGGACAAAATCCATGCACTACTAAAATTAATATGGTCCAAATTGCTTGAAAAAAAACGTTGCCCCATCCCAAAACAAGATGCTGACATGCTGACTCCATCTCCATGCATTGCTTCATGAAAATTAATATTGAAAAGCCCACTTGAAAATTGAAGTCTCCTTTGCACATAAAATATGTTGACTTTGTTAAGAAGATTAAAATTGGGCTTGTATTAAATTGACTTGCTGAATTGGGCCACTCCAATAACACTTAAAGTGTACTCCCTTAAATAATCTTTAGCCCAATTACTTGAAATCATTTGTTGAACACTTGACACTCGAGTCGATAAATTGACGAAAAATTCTGACCCGGTCAATCTGTCATCATTCCCCTCCTCTTCAAAAGGATTTGTCCTCAAATCTGGCATCCGCTCCCCTTGAAAATGATTTGTCCACAAATCTGATCCTACATCAAAACAATCAAAGTTAGAATCACCAAACAAAACATAACCACAAGTCTCACTTGGTAATTTAAATGAATAAGCAATATCAACAACGCAAGCAAGAATTTGAAAAGTTCCAACTCCTCCTGGATCAAATATCAAAATGAAAAACTCTTCTTGTGATAGATTTTCCCAATGGCAAATCCCCGGATCAAACGGAAATCTTATGATCTCAATCATTTTCAAACATAACCACGTCAATGATCCTGGGTCAAATATCAACTTTTGAAATTCATCATGTCGCATAAGCCCATACACCTAAATCCTTGGATTAAACACAAAATTAAACAAATCAACAAGTTCCTCTTGTCTAATCACAAAGGAATCAAATAAATCAAAATCACATGCATAGTCTAATAAAACAATATTCAAAACACTTCCCTGTAAACTCTCAATGCATTGATCGAATTGAATTGCACGATCCATGTTTCCCTCGATGAATATGATCCCATCACGAATCTGCAAAATACAACCACACTTTCTCCTTCCTTTGACATTAACACCGTCAAAATCACATAATAGCACCAACGAAATAAAAAGGTCACAATCATAAGTTGAAAATTTAATAGCATATCGACGATAATTACAAACAAACTCAACACGTGCTAAAGAATTTCCCAAAATGTTGACAAAAATTGGAATATCATCAAAATAGAGAATAACAAATTTTCCCATGAAAAAATGAAAAATATAATTCAACAATTCCATGGAAGTATGCAATGCCTTAGCTAATCCAAATGAACTAACTAAACATACAAATAACTCATCTCTCAAACAATCTTGATGATAAACACTTCTTGAATCAAAACCATATAATAGCAAATCATGGAATGAAGATTGCTCTAACGAAATAACATGATTACTACCATTGTCAACTAACAACAATTCATGTAAAGATTGACTAGAATGAAACCCTAAGTCAATATCTGGATAACAAAACCTAGAATTAATTTCATGCAAGTAAACACATCAAAAACGAGAATATATATCATGATCATAAACTAACTCAACAAATATCAAGTATCCACCATAATTTATGATATAGATGATTCTACCCACAAAATAGCTAACAACAAATCCAGTGGAAGCATGCAAAACATGTTTTAAATAACTCATGAAAACACTAGATGCATCAGTTAATCTAACAGAAATAACTAACCACCTATATAACTCACATGCAAAAATAATTTTCCATTTATCACAATCTCTCGTGCTAAATTGATTAGGCATTATCATCACATTATCATTATCACATGTAGATAAAATATAAGAAATATGCAATTTATCAAACATATTATCTAAATATTGAAAAGAATAACGATACTTGTTTACCAATTCAAAATCAACGAACAAACTCGTTATCCCATCCTCCTTAGATACTATGATCTCATAATCAACACATGAACTCATGTCTTGTCTCACGATACCCACTTTCACCAACTCTCCAACCCGCCTTGGTAACTCCGTCGTCTCCTCGGGAATACTATCAGCTGATCGGTACGGAATGATAGTACGGGGTATTTCATCAACAACCTGTACAAGAGACAAAACAAAACTAGACAAAGAAGAATTATTAGTGTTAGTATTCAAAAGCACCGCGTCTTATTTAATGTACGATCATTGGCTTTTCAAAATATAACTCACTTTTCAACTCACTCTCTTTTTCATAGTCACATATTTCTTCTTTCTCTTCTTTATGCTCACCCTCTCGTTTGTTTCTCTCTCGTTTGTTTTCAAGGTCACTCTCATTCTCTTTATTCTCAATCTCTCTTTTCTTTTCATTCTCACTCCTTTCAATTTTTTCTTTAACATTATCAATCTTTCGAACAATTTCTTTTTGTTGATCTTTTCCACATGTATTTCCTTGTACGAACTCATCTTCTTGATTACTTTCTTTCGGATGTTCACCATCTTGCTTTAGATCATGGATTTCATCTTGAACACTCGAACCCAATAACTCTCCTTGGACTGCATATTCTATAATTTCTTCCACCTCCCCCCGCTGATCTTGTTTCTTTTGCGCCTTAGAAGTATATTGTAGCTGCATCCAATAATCTTCCTTGTTTACTTGTGTGCGAACACTCCTATTATTGTCTACTATAAATCGCCTTAAAGATTGCTCTACATGTCTTTGAGATGTATACTCCTCCCTCCTGTCACGCTGTACTGGAGCAAAGCGCTTTCTCATTGCTGATTTTAATTCTGTCCATGTCTCGAACGGATGCTCCCCATATTTTTGTTTGATAAGCTACCACCATATAATTGTATGATCGGAGAACTCTTGAATTGCCCGTCTGACCTTTCTCCTCTCGGAGTAATCATGAGAGTCAAATTCTCGCTCCATTTTTCTCTCCCATCTTAGATATGCCTCTGTATCAATATTGCCTTGGAAAGTATTCCCTCGAGACCCATAATAACTTTCATAATTGTAGCCATAAATGTTTGCTGTAAAACAATGGTTAGTAGATAAAAATTTTCCTCACACACTCCCTTACATGTTTCACTCAAATAATGATGAATCACTCGTGTATCGCTCAAATTTGGCTTTTACCCTTTAATAATCTTACACTCTTGCCTTTTACCTCTAATATTCTCTCTAATAGGTTCTTCTTGAATTCTCCTAGCAAAATTCTTGGTTTTACTAATCAATTCAAAAATTACTTATCACGAAACAAAATTATAGATGGTGTAACTATTAGAATATCACAAAATCACCAATCGATTGCCTTGTACTCCTCTTGTATGCGTCAGATTTGTAAATTATAGTTCCGTTTCAGAATTGATGATGATTGAACGGTATGAACTCTTGGTTGGAATTTGATGATTTAATGGTGTGCTACAAATTGGGTTAGCACAATAAAATATGATTTTTTTTTCTTTTTTTCACTTCTTTTTTTTTACAATATATATTTCGACAGAAAATTAAAGATAAGTAACTTGCTAGAAAGGCTTAGCTTTGATACTAAATGATAGACTCCACGGCACGCTTGCGTGAGGTGGTCGCCGCCCCGATCGTTTCTAGCACAGTTGTTGGGTGAATTGCTTGCAACACCTTAACCCCTCGCCTATATGTAGATGATAATCTTGGTACAATTGCTCGCGTTCGGAATTCTGCGTTGAATGGACACCAACGACACTTTGACCCCTCTCTTATATTGAAGCGGTAATCTCGGTACAATCAACGATTGATGCGGTAGAAGACGCCAATCACAACTATGAATTGTTGTATGATAAGTCAAATTGAATCTCAAAGAAATAACTAAGAATTACTTAGGAATTCTTCAAAGAACCAAAAGTAGAGAATAAACTCACAAGTATATTGAATAATAATAATGATAATGTCTTTGATTACATAACTTGGACCTCTATTTATACTACTCAAAATAATTCAAATCCTAATAGGAATTTATAAACTATAACCCTAATTTCTATAAGGAAATAAAAATCAATTTGGAAAAGAAATCCTAATTACAATAGAATTTAAAATTAAGAATCCAAATAAAATAAAATCCTTCGCCACGTAAGCAACCATTGTCAGCGAAAAGCAATTCGGTCCATGTCAGCGTAATTATATTGCAACTGATATTCTTTTATAGGACAAAATCTATGCACTACTAAAATTAATATGGTCCAGCTGCTTGAAAAAAAAACGTTGCCCCATCCCAAAACAAGATGCTGACATGCTGACTCCATCTCTATGCATTGCTTCATGAAAATTAATATTGAAAAGCCCACTTGAAAATTGAAGTCTCCTTTGCACATAAAATATGTTGACTTTGTTAAGAAGATTAAAATTGGGCTTGTATTAAATTGACTTGCTGAATTGGGCCACTCCAATAACACTTACATTGTACTCCCTTAAATAATCTTTAGCCCAATTACTTGAAATCATTTGTTGAACACTTGACACTCGAGTCGATAAATTGACGAAAAATTCTGACCCTGTTAATCTGTCATCACCTCCCGTCGATTTAGTCAAGCAATTGATTTTATGAGATATTTTAATCGAGACTGGATACAGAGAAGCAATGCTCTTCTCTAAGGAGAGTAGATACGAAGGCCACGTTGACCGGAGCAGGGAATAGCCAGTGAAGAGGATGTAGTGAGACGAAGGAGACGGAGAGTGAACCGGTAAATGTAATAAGTGAGAAGGAAACGATTGTACCGCCATTTTCGTCAATGAGCAGAGAGAGAAACTAGGGTTTTGGTTTTCTGAGCGAAAGACAGCAAGAGAAAGACATAAGTATGCTCTCCGTGTTTTCATTTAAGTGCAGTTTTTTTCCCCGTGTTTTCTTACATAGATAACGTTTTTTTTAAAAACGTTATCTAGTTAAAATCAAAAAAATGCCCTTTTAAATAGATCACGTTTTTCTATATATATCTACAACGTTTTTTTTAAAAATGTTGTGGAAAAAAATACCACAACGTTTTTATAAAAAATGTTATGGTTTAAGTGTTGTCTATTTAGTAATTTGTAGTAGTGGTATTATCTGATCTTGCTGCTGAGTTGCTGAGATTTTAAAGTTACCAAGTCAACATAGTTGGTTACCAACTCCAATATTTGCTAGATTTGCAAGCTAGCTTATTAAAGAATGAAAAGGGGCATTTTGGCTATTTGTATTTTAATTTAATGGCATACTAGACAATGGTCAAACCCTTAGGGTTTAACCCTAAAATTCTAATTAACCCTTAGGTTTTAAAACTTTAGCTTTCTAGGATTTTCTACTTAGGGTTTTTTTAATTAAAAAATTAAAAGTTTAAAACTAAAATTAGGGGTTCCTAATTAAATTAGGGTTTCCTAATCACACCAAAGTTTAATAAACACATTAAGCTTGCCAAATAGGATTAGGGTTTCCTAATTAGGGTTTAGGATTCTCGTATATGAAATTAGAGTTTTTTGGCTTTTGATTTGGGTTTCCAACTGCGCGTTAGGGTTTCTAATCCCGAGATTAGGGTTTTTAATCTCTTATTAGGGTTTATTAATTTTAAACCTTATCCGTTCAATAATTTGATTAAAATCTCTATACAATACAAACACATACTCATCAATATAATTATTTTAATTATATTTTCTATCGAATCCCTATCCAGAAATTAGGGTTAGGGTTTCTAAAGCTATTAAGCACAACTTTATTAGTCAATACCCAAATTGACTAATTCTCACAGCTTGTATCACAGATACAAAACATAATAATGATATAAATAATAAAAAATTATTTATAAAATTCGAATTATTCGAAATCCAGGTTATCACATGTGCTATGGTTGAATGTACCGTTAGCGTCACAGAGTGTTCAAATAATATTTGGACAAAGATGTCGTAATGATCATTGGTGATATTCTAGTCTATTTTAAGACGCGAGAAGTTCACGCTAAACATTTGAAGATAGTGTGAGAAACACTATGGGGGGAGAAGTTGGATACGGGATTTAATACGTGTGAATTATAGCTTAAGAGATAGGCAGATTAGTTATTAAGAAGTACGTTGGGGATGAGAAGTGAGAAAATAGTTTTCAGGAGCTAAAAGGAAGGTTAAGTGAGGCACCTATATTATCTTTATCAGATGATACGAGGAATTTTGTAGTGTATCTCAATGCTTCGCATGGATGACGAGATTGCGTGCTCGTGTAGCATGGCAAGGTCATTGCGTATGCATCATGCAAGTTAAGAGATTATAAGAAGGTCTATCCTACTTATGATCTACAATTGGCAGCTGTAGTTTTTGAATTAAAAAAAATCTGAAGATAATATTTATACGGGGAGAAGTGTGAGATATACACGGACTATAGGAGTCTGAAATATATCTCCACACAGAAGGAGTTGAATATGCAGTAGAGAAGGACTGAGATATCTTATATCATACAGGGATGGTAAACGTAAAAGCCGACGCGTTGTGTAGGAAGGGTAGGGAAAAGCTATCTGTCGACGTCAGAATTTTTGGGTGTCCCTTTCCGTTACTTGTTCTTTGGTGTTCTCATTTTAGGTGAGATTTGTTTGAAAAAACAAGTGAAAAAGGTCCGACATGTATGATGTCGACGATGGGACTGTTAAGAGTCGCCAGTTGGGTTTTTAAATGGTTGTACCAACACAACCGAAATATGTATATATATATATATATATATATATATATATATATATATCTATATATATATAATCGTGGTGAACTCGGTTCGATGAGCCCGAATTTTACATCCAAATGCGTTTACTCGCTTTTATATATATATATATATATATATATATATATATATATATATATATATCTACTTATATATATAACGCATAGGATATAAAAATCTGTGCTCATCGAACTGAAGTTCGACCATACGCTATATATATATATATATATATATATATATATATATATATATATATATATATATATATGTTTAGTAAACACACAGGATATAAAATCCGGGCTCATCAAGCAGAGTCAGACCACGGATTCATATATATATATATATATATATATATATATAAAAGCAAGTAAACACAATTGCATCAAGTTCAGGCTCATCGAACAAAGTCCCACACATAGTTGATATATATAAGTATATATATAAAAGCGAGTAAACGCACTGCATCAAGTTCAGGCTCATCGAGCGATGTCAGACACACAGTTTGATATATATATAATATATATATATATATATATATATATATATATATATATATATATTAAAGCAATAAACTCTCCGCATCAAGTTCAGGCTCAATCGAGGCATAACTCGATAATGTTAGTCAATATATATAAATATATATATATATATATATATATATATATATATATATATAGAACCCTTCCATAAGCAATTTGCTATGGGGGTATATGTAACACCCTTTTGGATAGTTGATAAATTTATTGGAAGGTGAGATTGAAACATAAATATACCCAGTAACAACTTATCAAACTTTTATTTTAATATGAGGACCCCACCATAGTCGACATGTTGTCGGTTTGTTTAACTAAAAGCAATTTTAATATTAAATAATCGCCAATAGAAGGTACATCTTTTAACACAAAAAAAAAAAAAAAATTCAAACTAGTAAGAGCCTCTTAAAACTTCTGAAAAAAAAAAAAAAAAAAAATCTAAAGCTGGCACAACCTCTTACGACATATAAAAATCAAATAGTGGCACAAGTTCTTTATTTGCTATTTTTATAACAATATTTGTTATTTTATAAAACAAACATTTTATAATAACAAATAAAGAATATAAAATATTTTATAAAAACAAATATTTTATAAAAACAAATATTTTATAATAACAAATAAAGAATATAAAATATTTTTATAAAAAATAGCAAATAAAGAATTATAAAATATTTGTTATTTTATAATAGGATATAAAATAGGATATAAAAATATTTTTATAATTCTTTATATAACAAATATATTAATTTCTTCCCACTTTAATTTAAAATATTAATTCTTTATGATATTTTATATCCTATTTTATATAACAATAGCATATATTTGTTATATAAAGAATTAACAAATATTTTTATAATTCTTTATTTGCTATTTTTATAAAAATATTTTATATTCTTTATTTGTTATTATAAAATATTTGTTTTATAAAATATTTGTTTTTATAAAATATTTTATATTCTTTATTTGTTATTATAAAATATTTGTTTTTATAAAATAACAAATATTGTTATAAAAATAGCAAATAAAGAACTTGTGCCACTATTTGATTTTTTTATATGTCGTAAGAGGTTGTCAGGCCGGTTTAGATTTTTTTTTTTTTTTTTTTTCAGAAGTTCTAAGAGGCTCTTACTGCTTGGAATTTTTTTTTTTTTTATATGTGTTTGCATAATGTCGCACTATTGGCCGTATTATTTAATATTAAAAATTCGTTTTAGTTAAACAAACCGACAACATGTCGACTATGGTGGGGTCCTCATATTAAAATAAAAAGTGCATAAGTTGTTACGACCGGGTATATTTATGTTTCAATCTCAATTTTCCAATAAGTTTATCAACGGTCCAAAAGGGGGTGTCAGACAAAGACCCATAACAACCTATCAATGCATGGAAGGGCTATATATATATATATATATATATATATATATATATATATATATACAGATCGAATTAAACCACTGATGTAAGTCCGCAAAAGCAAGCAACACAACTCTGAACGTGTAGAAGGGTGTGTGCAAAGATGAAGAGAAAGACTCTAAAGTGTGTGAGAAGGCTTACAGCTAACTACTAAAAAAGGCTTATATGTCTTTAGAGTGGGTAAACACTGGGCTTTTGTGGGTACAAAAGAGGCTATATATGAGCTCACAGGTGTTTAAAAGTGGGAAAATACTGTATGGCGAGTGCATGGCAAATTGTCCAGGGTTTCCCCGTCTTTTTCTCTTAGAAAATCAGCACCCCAAGCCCTCTATTTATAGGCAATATGAGCCACAGGTGTACCTGCGGCTGAGCCGCAGGTGTACCAGAGGTGGGTGGGGTCGGCCCGAGTTTGTCGGGTCGAGTCGTCTCGAAGTACGTGCACTCAGGCACTGTAATGTCCACTCAGTTTTTCAGAAGTGCAATTTGGGCATCCGTTTGAGGTATACATGACCTATTTCGGACCGCCGTTGTCGAGAGTTGTACGATGGCAGGGGATTAGAGTTTGTGCAAAGTCATTGAAGATGGGACGATGCCCTCCGGTCTTCAAGCTTCAACTTTCATCCGTTATTCCGCACAATAGTCACTCGGGTTTGATTAGCGTTGTGGGACATAGTTGCATAGAGATGTGATGTGGCATCATGTTGGACGAGATGACGATGTTGCCCTCACGGTGTTATCATTTGGATTGGGCCGATAAAGTAGACGTTTCTCGAGACTCACCGAGATTGATCGCCGCGAATTGTCGAAGGTCCTCATTGTCATCTTTGAGGTGTGCCTGTCTTCTGATGTTATTGTCGGGTGTTGTCATACAGTGCATCTCTGCCAGAGCGCCGAGATTGAAGTCGGTGGCATTTGAAACAAGCATTTCTGGGGTTATCTCCGAAACTACATTCCTTGGGGTTATCACCAAGGTTGGTGGCTATTCCCATGGTTGGGACTGAGATTGGATACCCCGGGGTTATCTCCGAGATTAATCGGTCTTCTCTGGTGTGTGTTCCGATATTGTATCTGTAGGTCTCGGGGATATATCTGAGGTTGGAACTGTTGCTCCCAGAGTGTGATATGGGGTTGATGCTGAACTCCCGGTAGTATTCGGTATCGATTTGGATTGTCTTTTAGGGTTCTCTCTTAAAAGATGAATCTGTCCTCCTGCAATGTTAGTAACTATAGTACAGAAAATTTCGAGTGTCTACAAATGCCCTTCGCTGACGTGTGAATCAACGGCTGACACTCTGTGAGGAGATTGTCAAGGTTGCTTGACCTTCGCTGACGTGTATATCAATAGATCATTGCGTTGTGACCCATGGGAACTTTCTTTGGGAATATGAAAGCGTTGGGTATGAAGACCTCGAATAGCTCTAGAGCTCTGATAGGTTTAATTGCTATTGGCTGAAATGACGTCAAGGTTGCTTGACCTTCGTTGATATGTTTGTCAACGGCTGAGCATGCATTACTACTCTTGCCGGAGATATACGTTGTAACCCCCGTCGGGGATCTGCTGGGGACGCATGAGTACGTACGCAACTATCGAACGGTTCTCAATGCTTCTATGGGTTTACTTGCTATCGACTGAAATAATGTCAAGGCTGCTTGACCTTCATTGATAGAATTGTCAATGGATGAACGTGTTGTAACCCCTACCAGGGATCTACGTTGTAACCCCCGTCGGGGACCTACGTTGTAACCCCCGTCGGGGACCTACTTAAGGTAATGACCCAGAGTTGGCAGCATCAGACCTGTACGAGGTATTGCCGGATGTGATTTGTGACAAATGGGATCATTGGCAGGGTATACCTCATCTTCGGGTGACTACTGATGAGTGATGTATAGGTTCAAAGTCTCATCTGAGAAGACCAGGATTGTATGCTGTTTTGCTCAATCGTGTGGCATTTTTATTCCTGATTTGACCTTTTTAGCCTGTAAGAACTCCGATTCAACTCGAACTGGACCAAGCCGGAGGGGTGGGACCCACATAGAGGAGCCGCAGTGCACTTCTGTCATGTAGCCATGGTGAGCTGCGGCCAGCGTGAATGATAAATCCTGCGATGCCGCCATAAGTTCATTTCTAACTCACTTCGCTTAGAAAAAACCGCGAGCCTTCTTCAGATCTGCTGAGTTCGGGCTGCTTTCTGCAAATTCTATCACCGTACAAGTGTTCTACACTATCCTGGTAACGTATGCATGTATTTTTTTCAGTTTCTTTCCGTTGGATTGTGAGTTATCGGCACGAAATGCATCTAAACACATAGTAGTGATTATGTATGCACAAATGACTTGATAAAAAATATTCAACATAGTAAATGTTAGTATTAAACCATGCTGAACATAATGATGTTAAAAAATTTAACTTTTGAGACAGTCAAATTGACACCTTTTTCTGCTATTTTTTTGTCCTATATTGAGGTCCAATGAGCAAAAGGTAGAAAGGCAAAATACTCCTAGCACTGAGGTTGGCCTTATGCATGATGATTTTAAATTTTAATGCATATATTATGTATATGACTTTGGGGCAGGTGTGCAACTGAATGGCCACCTAGACATGCCTATGTGCATGTGGATAGTCCTATTTTGAAAGGGGACTATGGCAAAAATTTTCCAAATGTAGGCATTGGGTAGTTATGTATTTGAACTCTATTATATGTTTAAAGTAAATGCATGCATGCATATAGTCATAAATGCATTTAAAAGGTCCAAGTAAGAAAATACCAAACCCTTTTTGAGGTGATTTGGAGACTTGTTGTCCAGATATTATGGATCCGGATCAGCCGAGCAGTTCTTACAGGACCGCTTCTGGCGTACGGCGGAGGGCTTCTAAAGTGCCACGTCCTCGTTCTGTCAGACAGCCTCGTCGGTTGGTGGAGGTTGTGAAACGTCCTGTCCAGGTAGATGTTCCAGACATCGAGGACGATGAGGCGGTTATTGAGGATCCCACTCCTGCTGCATATATCCCTCGCAGGGAGCTTCCGAGCATTCAGGTGGTGAACCCAGAGTTGGTGGGTGATTTGGGTATACATCCATCGATGTACTTGCATGCTAACGAGGTATGGCGTTAGAATTTATCTTCATTCTTTCCTATTGATGCGGATTACAGGGTTTTGATGTTGATCTGCATTTCATGCAAGTTCCAGATTTTACACAGCCTCGAGGGAACTGGTTTATCATCCACTCCTTGTACCAGGCGCTTCATCCTGATTATAGAGCAGTAGTGCATGAGTGGGGATTTGGGGCATTTTTGTGAAACCCCAGATTTTATGAATAAAGAATTAATTTTCTCGAAATAATTTTTTTTATATTATGGTGTGAATTTTATGTAAGTTGTCATATTATATTCGATTGGTCGGGGAATATTCGTTTTAAACAGGAAATATTCGTATGACGGCACAATCATTGGTGGACCCCACAACGGAATTATTGTCGGATTGAGAAAACGACAAAAATATTTTATTGAAAATAACGGCGAAAGTTTTACCGTTGATACTGTTGAACTACTCGGTAGTAAAAGTACAAGAATGTCTGGCGTTGTTGCATAATCGCATTACCGGTATTGATTATTGATATTTATGTGAGAAGTCACTCGATTTTGTTCAATTATTGCTACAATAGTTCTTGATAGTATCTCACATTATTTGATTCAATTATTGTTGATTTAGAAGTTTTGTTTTATTCACGTAATAAAATAGAAACATCTTTTTATATAAAACAGAATACTTTATTAAAATATTCTATAAATAGAATATATTATATTCAATTATGCATAGTGTTTTGCATAGTAAAATCTTTTTATATAAAAATGAATACTTTATTAAAGTTATTCTATAAATAGAATATATTATATTTTATTATGCATAGTGTTTGCATAGTACTTTTATATAGTGTTTGCATAGTAAATTTTTTTTTTATATAAATAGAATATATTATAGTTTATTTAAAAGATTTTTCTTTAAATATGGACCGTCAGATTAAAGTAAATCAATTAAGACCATTCATGGATTAGTTACTATGCATTTCATTTTCCTAAAAATAGAAGCTCATTCCTTCATTATTTTCTTACGAATTCACTAAACTCTAGAGAGAGAAACTATAGAGAGAGACTATAAGGAGATAGAAGAAAAGTTTTCTGCTACTTCACTACTCTTATATCAAGTATTATTTTACGGTAAGGAATATTATTTCTTTTGTATTCACGAAGAGAACTTCTGTTATTCCATTCTTTATTATTCTGCTGGAATAACCAGTATACGTGGACTACCCTATACTTGGTGACATTCTTCTATTATTTTGTCTTTATTATTCTGTCAGAATATCCTGTTTGTGCTATACACCGGACCTGGTTCCATTTTTATTATTCCGTCTTTATTATTCTGTCGGAATATCCTGTTTGTGCTATACGCCGGACCTGGTTCCATCATTTATTATTTCGCATTTATTATTTTGTTGGAACATCCTGTCGGTGTGAATTTCACCTGACCTGGTTCCGTTATTATTATTATGTTGAAATAACCGTCTATGAGAAGTACCGCATGCATGGTTATATCTTTTGATTCCATTCGGTATTATACTCAGTTGATTAAAATTTTGACTTCTATACTCCATGAAATTAGTAAAATATCCTTGATATTTAAGCGCTTCATCGATATCTTTTCATGGAAATATTCTTCGATCATTCTTGAATTTTATTCTACAAAGAAGTATCATGTTGACAATTTGACGTTATTGGTTCTGGACAAATTAATTCTTGAACTTGTTTAATTGAATTCTTATATCATTGTCATCATCCTCATGTTTATGTTATGTTGAAAGTCATCTCGTGGCTTTGTGGTGCATAGATGGACTTGGTATGATTATGACCAGGGACTATTCGGTATAATCATGACCGTAATGTTATAAATGATGTGAAAATTAAAAGTCCTCATTGGCCCGTAGTGCATTGATGGACAGTTTTTGGTATGATTATGGCTATGGATTCTCTTCGGCCAAGGGAACAAAGATGAATTGTTTTATGGCATGATCTGGACCGTTGATGAAAACACAATTATCTTTAGCCCATAGTGCATGGATAATTCGTGGTCGTGATACTAAAGAATATCCTTGGCCTGTAGTGCAGGGATGATTTAATGATGTAGATTATTTATTAAGCTGAGTCTCAGCGATAAAAGTGATGAAAAATTTTTTAAATCATAAAAGATAGTACATTCTATTCTCTACTTGACTCTTTTAATGGATTGCTTGTTCCGCTGCAGTTAAACTTGATGTCTATTGTATTTTATCAGTTTAACATTGTTGGAGGCTAATGATAATTTATTCTGCATTATCTTAGTCATAATATTTCTTACTGGGCTAGTTGAGCTCACCTTTCTTTCACCGTTCTCTTTGAAATGAGAATATATTTGGGGACAGTCGGGAAGCGGAGTGATGGTCCAGAGGATAGCATTAGTAGTCCTCACTATTTTGTGAAATAGTGTGATAATAATTGTAATGAGGACTCCTTTTGAGTTTGTATAATCTCTAGCAGATAATAATTGTATTCAAACTCACAGTTTATATTTTGTCGTATTGTACACGACAGTTTTATTAGTAAGTTGTATTTGAATTCTGTACCATGTATCTGGCGACCTAAGATGGGTGATGTATACCTAATTTGGGGGCGTCACAATTTTTCTCCATCCTTCCTCGTCGTTGTCCCTGGGGTTAGCTCAGGGCATTGTCTGAGCGATGGTTTCATCAGACTCAGTCACTCCACCTGCTGGATTGCGAGGTGATGATGACGCCTATGGATTGGCGATTTATCATAGGTATGGAGTTTGGAGGGGAGCCAGTGCCTTGCATGGCGAATATTGTTAAGTTTGTAATATTCATGAACGCAATCAAATTGCATAAAAAGTGCGGAAACGTGTAAAATCAGAGTTTAAAAAAAAAATTACAAACCATATACCCGGATCAGCCTTTATGCGCAATTATTAATTTAACGAAAAGATAAAGAATAAAATCATACCCTTGAAGATCGAGCTTCCTCGAAGTACAAGTTCACCTCCAAATCCTTTTCGCTCAACTTGAATCCACGGGGTTTTGTTCCTTCCTTTGATCAACGTTAGCCACCCATATGTTTGGCCTCAGAGGTGATCCACCAAGGAATAAAATGATTCAAGAAAAAGGGTGGTTAGCTAAACCCTAGTTTTTCTATCTCTATAGAAAAGGGCGCATTTCCAACAAATTGGAATTATGTCGCACTATCGATATCCGATATAAGACTCCTCTTATAAAAATATCGTAACCTTATTTAATAAAAATAAGGTATTATTTAATTAAACTCTTTTAATTAAATGGGCTCCCTAATCTTATTAGGGATAATTAATTAAACTCCTTTAACTAATTTTCCTCCTAATCCTATTAGGAATAAATGAGAGTACTTATATTAAATTAATTCCTAAACTCTTTTAGAAATTAAAATAATAATAATTGTAATAATATTAATAAGACTCCTCTTATTAATTTATATTTAATATTTCTAAAATATTAAATAATAAATATTAAGCTATTTAATTTATTCTATCACCATAGATTAAATTAAATATACTTAACATATTATTACGATTATGCCATTAACTTCTTAAATAATTATTCTTCCTTTTATGGTGTGACCCTTTAGGTTCTCCATATTAAATAGGTTGTGAATAAATCAATTAGAACAATTCTAATCTTATTTAAATAAATAAATTAAACAATTAATTTATTTAAATAAATAATATTTATTCTACAATAGGGATAAGCCTCCCTAGCGATCAACGACTTTCCAGATAATATAGATTTTAACATTAATCATTAAAGAACCTTTGAGTAAATAGTTACTGTACAATTCAATCCTTCCACCATACAATGTCCCAATTAAATATAAGACATGGAATTCTTTGTCAAGTCTTATTTTATTTAATTATATGTATTTCGATCTTTAAATGCACAACTCAAATATTGCAAATTAGAAACTTCTTTCTAATTTCATTCTCGCCGCCAAGGACTCTTTGGGTTGTCATTTATCGAATCACATAGGACATTTCTCTTCTTTTATTAGAAGTGGTAGATTCTTTATTGATCATACATTATCTCCATGTACAACTTATTATACCCAAGCATACCCTTTGATATACCCTAAAGGTCTTAAGGAATAAGTCAAAGTATAACTCATCATACATAAGATACTATGATGATCTCAAGTCCAAGGATTACTTGTACTACTATCACTACTGAGAATTCCTATTGACAGCAAATAAAACTCCATTAGGTATTCCTTAGCGAGCCAACGTTCGGTGAACTTATTCTCTAATAAGCACCTACATACTTGCTTTAGTGTCTCCACACAAATGATCATGAGATCAATCATCCTCATCCAATGAGCAAGCAACGCATGTACCAATCTATCCGGATTCACTAATCCCAATTTAGTAATCCAATGATTGGGAACTATTTTAGTTTTAAGCTTTCTAAGAATTTAGATCTCATTAGAATGATCATCATCATTATTCTAAAAGCATTGCTTAAAACTATGGGTTTATCACATATTATAAAACAGCATCATGTAGATAATTAAAAGCATTTAATAAATTAATACTTTTTATTAATAAATGAATAAGATTGTTACAAAGTATATGCTTTATCATCAAACATGATTGGCTTCTATGCATACTACTTCCAATCTCCCACTTGCACTAAAGCCAATCGTCATGGTAACTCATACTCTTCTTCTCTAAGTGACGATTATCCTGCTGTTGGATAAGCTTTAGTTAATGGATATGTAATGTTGTTCATGAGAGTCCACTATCTCTATAGTGATTTCCCATCTTTCAATGATTCTTATAATCAAATGAAAGTGCCACAACACATGTTTAGATCCAAGATGAGACTTAGGAACTATTCCTAGTTACGTAATGAACTTTTAATCCAAACAATCAACTTGCGACTTCATTTATAGCTATATACTTTGTCTTTATCACTAAACCAAAGAACTCTTTCTTTGTTTGGAACCTTTCAATTCATTTGCACCAATTGTTCAAGATAACGCTTTACCTTAAAGTGGATTTTTCTGTCATCTTGGTCTGTCTTAAAACTTGTGTCTGTTAAGCCCTCTAGATTTAATTTAGACCCACCATGAATATGATCACAACCTTAGTGCCGGTTAAGCACTTTAAGATGTTTTTCACTGACTCATAGTGAACTTCTCCATAATATGACTGATCAACATCAGGTCTCGTACATTTCATTGCATGCATGATTGTCACTCATGCGACCTCTCTTTTTAAGAGTCTGTGGGGACTATTAAGAGAGTTACACTCCATAGCTCATCGACATGAGACATCTCTTGGAGTTTGCCATGCTAAACGATTTTAGCATCAAATGAATATACGTTCCTTGGGTTAAGTCGAGCATCCTCTTGAATCTATCTGTATAGATTTTATCCCCAATTAAGATACTCTTCCCAAATCATTCGGGGAGGAATGTTTAGACAACTTTATCTTTACTGATTGTAGCATTGGTATGTAATTCCTCATCGTAGTATATCAACATATAATATTAGGAATGTCACTACAGGCCCCACTTGTCCCTTTTTGTACACACTAGAACTCTTACATCATCGTATGTAACTGGATCATCATCTTCTATGATGTGTACCTCATCATCATCATCTATGATGAATCCATACCTCCTAGGTATCTTCGGTACTATTCATTCTGATTGGTTTAATGCAAGGTACAATAGGTCTATCTATAGGTTCCTCTTATTTGACTTATGGTGTTTTATGGTCTATCTATAGCATCATGTAGATAATTAAAAGCCTTTAATAAATTAATACTTTTTATTAATAAATGAATAAGATTTTTACAAAGTATATGCTTTATCATCAAACATGATTGGCTTGTATGCATACTACTTTCAAATATTACCCATACTGCCATCAGATCCTTATTAGGAGTTCCGGCGGAGGCGCTCAAAGGCGGGGATCGTCTGTTCAGTCCTTTGGCGTAGATGTTATGGCGGGCTATTGAGTGAGCTCATGCCGATGATGTCTAGGATCCAGGATCGCGTTCTGCGGCGATTGTTCCTGATGATCATTCGAGGCTGCTTCATAGCAGATAACTCTTCCATGGTATCTTTCGCTTTGGTCAGCGCCACACGCAATGTGGACCGTATAGGAGAGTATGACTGGGGCTCTTACACCTTTGCCTATTTCCTCTGGGGCATGCGTCTGCGGCTCACGAGGGGTTTAATGAGGGCTTGGCTAGGATTTTACCCGTTTCTGTTGGTGAGTATTTCTCTTGTCCTTCCCCATTCATAGGTTAAGAGTGTTTATTGATAGCAGATGTTTTGCCATTGTGTTGGCAGTTTTGGGCCTATGAGAGGCTTCCATGTTTGCATCCCATGAGTGTGTTAGGCTTAGATACCTAACCACGAGGACGACGATGGCACCATTCTATTTTGCCAGAGGTCCCTGTATCTGAGGGCTTCGCTCACTGCCGTATGCAGCTGAAGTTGCTGACGACTGACACCATCACATGTATTCCCTATTCAGGGGAGCATTTGACCATCGGTTTTGAGGATGGACATCCGACCGGAGTTGAGTATTTGATCTCTACCAAGAGAGTTCCTCTCTTCACTGATGGAGGCTGGGAGCTCTATTTAGGAGAGCGTGCTATTAGGAGCACTATAGGGGAGATCCGTGTACCGATCTTGCCTCCTGCCAGGCGTCATTGGCCTGTATCATAGTCACCCATTACTGATATCCCATTGTTGGGGGTTGACAGCTTTGCATTATCAAAGGGCCCATGTACTCAGGAGACGTTTCAGCGTTGGTGGTTCCTCCGCACTATTGGAGCCCAGTCCCGCGCCACACAGTTTATGGGGGATATGGTTCCAGGATCTTGATGATGACGGATTGGGTAGCTTGTGTCCGAGCTCTGACTCATTTGACCCAGATTGATAGCTTGACCCGACAGTTGGATCAGGCATGTGTATTTATTCAGCATTTGGGTAGAGATCCAGCAGAGGCAGAGTTATTTGTTCCTTCCAGCTCAGGTGTTGGTCCCTCAAACGACCCATTTGGTTTTGCCGACGCAGATCCTCCTCTTTATAGGCCTGACATCCCTGTTGATAGAGATCCAGTGACTCAGGAGGAGTTACATCAGGTGGATAGGATTGAGGATGTGGACATCGAGACCCTGGTCTTCTTCTGATGTGTATTCTCATTATATCTTTTGATAGGCCTCTGTTAGATAGTGGGTGGTTGTTCCCCATTCTCGCTATATCTTTTGATAGGCCTCAGTTAGTAGTAGGGCAGTTGTGACCCATTTCCCTATATTTGTAGCTGTACAAAGCTGATGTATTAGATGATGATATATTTAGGAATGTATGAACTATTTTTCATTCCCTATATCATATTGCCATCCATTATCTGTTATGCATGTATCATGTTATGCATATGTATGTATGTCCAGAGATATTCGGCATTGACCCCTGGATGGTATTATGACACGGTTCACACAGATGTCCTCTTCGACAGTTAGCCGTATAGATCATACCCCACCATCATTGGTGGTATTAGGTATGCGATCATGGTACGATAGCATGTCACCACCGAGACAGGTGATCAGAGATCTGCATTCTTCGCAAAGATACCATGACCCTTTTGGCATTTTAGGTTCCTGCAGGATTTGTAGACGGTATGCTAGAGCATTGGCTACCTGATAGGCAGGTACTCCATTTTGGGCACCCATGAGTTGACTCCTACTCTGGAGGAGTATGCACGTTTGACGATGCTGCCCTTAGACAGACCTTCCATGCACATGGCTTTGGGAGACATGAGTAGACAATTCATGACTCTCATAGGATTGAGGCACAGAGTAGTGCAGGATGAGCTGACATCTGGCCACGTGATCTCTCAGCGTTCTCTGTATGACAGATTTGGCGCGGAGGATAGCTACTCACGACATTTCGGGGATTTCACCGTGTCGGAGGATCATTGGCATTTGGCCAGAGTTGATGTACTGATGCTATTTGTACTGTCATACGTGTATACGCCGCGGTATATGGATGAGATAGATATAGGAGTTATCATGGCCGTGAGAGCTCTCAGGGAGGGTCATACCATTGTACCTATGATCATCATGGCAGGAGACCACCGTGATCGAAGATCCTACTACTGATTTTACCCATCAGCGTGTTTAGTGGGAGTTTGATTCATGTTTGTATGTGTGGTTAATGTCACACTTCATGAATCGGTTGGTACCCTTAGATGGCATGGGTATTGTTTCTCCCATGATGTGGCTATGTCATACTCCTTTCAGCCATTGGAGTGTACAGATGCTCAGTCCTGGTCCGCATTTTTGGCAGATATCAGAGATCCATTTAGCATATTGCTGTGCTCGGGGCTTTGCTCACCATACAACTTCATTACTTATGCTCCGGGCATGGATTTCCTCCATTTGGCTGGCTTGAGGGGCGTGACTACTTATCACCCATTGGCCGTGATGTCGCAGTTCGACCAGTTCCAGGATTTCCATCCTTTTGAGGGGGAGATAGGTCATCGTTCAGCTTCTCGATACCTCTCAGCAAAAGACCGATCTCGTGTATACGCTTGCTGGGATCAACGTGAGTTAGCTGCTTTTCCTGTCAGTCATCCCGGTTATTCCACAGAGTACTCTGCATGGATGGGAGATGGAGGTTTTATCGGCTGCAGCAGTATTTACAGTACCAGAGGGCGAGTTATACGATGTAGAGCCTATGGAGGACATTGATGCCTACATCGAGGAGGAGCCTGCTGCTGGGTTGCCAGTATTTCTTTCGGATTCTCCTAGTACCAGTACTTTTGTGATTTAGTACTCGGCACAGTATTTAGAGCAGAGTCTTCATCTGATGACCTTTGAGAGAGACCAGATTTGATCTATGATGTCGATTGCTCTTGATGTGAGGGATGCCGCTCTATTGGAGAGAGACGAGGCATTGGCTTGTAGAGATGCCACTGTGGCTGAGCGTGATGAGGCCAGGTCAGCCATAGACGCAGTGATAGTTGAGCGGGATACCGCCATATCTGCCCGGGATGTAGCCGTCACAGATAGTACTGCAGTGAGGTCCCTTACCAATGGTATGATCGCAGAGATGAACGCTTATAATGATGAGCATATGGTCATCATGCAGATGGCTACAGATCTGTTGGGTCGTGTGGATATTCTCGTATAGGAGACCACAGCTTCACCTCCATCTTCGGAGAGGGACGCCATGTTAGGCTTGTTAGTACGCATATACCCTGGTTTGTAGATGAACTTGTATTTACCTGCACAGACTAGCTTAGCCCTTTTGTCATGTACAGTTTACATTGTATATATATCAAACAACATTATATATGACAGGGAAATATATTTTTGGATCACTTCCCTTTTAGATATGTCCTGCTATTTGCTTGATATTTTGCCTGCTGCTCCAGGACTTGTGATCTTGATGTATTCTAAATTCCTCTTGGGTGGATGGACATTGAGTTGTATCTGGATAGTTCAGAATGGATCATCGATCTATGTATCCCTACCATCTTTGGTGTCTTGGGACTTGTTTCTGTATGGAAATGTGGAGAGGAGTGTGGCTTTCCTCACTGAGATTGACCGCACCACAGATGGTCGCCAGTACTTCTATTCAGGAGAAGCCTAATTAATTCCACCTCTTATGGTTTGGTGTTGTTCTTCAAGGCATGACCGCAACTTAGATGGTCGCCGAATCTCCTATTTGGGAGGAGTTCAGGTAATTCCATCCCTTTGGTCTGAAGCCAAATGAAATGTAGTGGATTGAAAGGGGATCCCAGTACCAGTTAACAATGGTTTGTGTTTTGGTAGAGGGTGAGACCGAACCATAAATGGCTTCCTATGTACTCCTATTGAAGAGGAGATCAGGTCTGCGTAGTTCGAACCTGGTGTAAGAGGTTCAACGTTGTATATGGCTGACATGGTGTAGGAATGTTTTTGGTTGTTTTTGTTTTATGTAAGGGCAGAAATGTTTTTGTTGTTTTTGTTTTATTGCGACCGGGCCATATGAAATGGTTGCCTACGTACTCCTATTGAAGAGGAGATCAAGTCGACGTAGTTCGCCCCTAAGGGCGAGAAGAAAAGCGCAATCCCATGTGCAGGTAAAAGTGCGGGGAGGAGAAAGTTTAATCCTAGGTTGAGGATAAACTGCAGGTATGAGAAGTTTGATCCCAGGTAAGGGTAGCCAAACTGCAAACGCAAGAGGTTCAATCAGTGGTGGGATGACCTAAGTTGTAGAAACGCAAAGGAAAAAGCCAGGCTGCTGGCTTGAAGAGTACGTTTCCCTGAGGGTCAAAGTGTAGATAAGCTGTATGTGGTAAAGGGTTAAAGAACTGGAATGACTGGTGACCAGATGATTATGCACCAGGGTGTTTGCTGGTTACTTCAGACATAATACCGTTTCACGGTGTCTGAGTTGTTGAGTTGTGGAAATTCATCGTCGTCCATTTCTTGCAATCTAAGAGCACCTACTGTCAATACTTCCTTGACAACAAATGGGCCTTCCCAATTAGGAGCGAATTTTCCTTTAGCCTGATCTTGGTTGTCAAGAATCTTCTTCAAGACCAAGTCATGTTGTTTAAACTGCCGTACCCGGACTTTTTTGTTGTAGGATCTGGCGACCCTTTGCTGATATAACTGACCATGGAAGATAGTCGCGGTTCGCCTTTCGTCTATTAGAGACAATTGGTGAAACCTGTCTTGTACCCATTGGTCTTCATCCAGCTGAGCATCGATCAACACTCTGAGAGATTCCATCTCAACTTCTATAGGGAGTACTGCTTCCATCCCATAGGTTAAAGCGTAGGGGGTTGCCCTAGTGGAAGTACGCATTGTGGTTCTGTAGGCTAACAGAGTCAGAGGCAATAGGTCAGGCCAATCTTTGTGGTTGGCGGACATCTTTTGCATAATCTTCTTGATGTTTTTGTTAGCTGCTTCAACAAAGCACCATTCATCTTGGACGATAGATGATGAGTTGAGATGTTTGATGTGGAATTTACTGCATAATTCATCCATCATTTTGTTGTTGAGGTTTTTGGCATTGTCTGACACAATCACCTCTGGTTGTCCATATCGACAACCGACATTGTTTCTAATGAAAGCAATGAGTACTTCTTTAGTGACCTTGGGGAAGGAGGCTGCTTCTACCCACTAGGTGAAGTAGTCGATCATGGTGAAGATAAATCAATGACCATTACTAGCTTTAGGCTCAATGGGCCCGATGGCGTCCATTCCCCACATTGAGAAGGGCCAAGGTGAACTCATATTGTGGAGTTCCCGTAGAGGGGCGTGTATAGCATTCCCATGAATCTGGCACTGATAGCATATTTTGACGTGGTCGTTGCAATCAGCTTTGAGAGACAGCCAATAATGTCCCGTCCTGAGGACTTTCTTGACAAGGAGGGAGCCATTCATGTGGGGGCCACAGACTCCGCCATGGATTTCATCCATAAGCCTTTGGGATTGATCTTTGTCTAAACATCTGAGGAGACCTAATCCTGTATCTCTTTTGTAGAGCGCATCTCCACTTAGATAGAATTTCATAGCAAGTCGATGGATCCGCCTTTTCTCGGTCGGGCTCGCCTCATCGGGTGTAGATCCATCTCGCAGATATTCCTTGATATGTTGATACCAAGGATGTTGGATGGGAGGTAGCTCATCTGATACTTCTCCAACGTAATTCCCATAGGCTGGGGCCTTGTGTAGGAAAATGGTGACGCTTGGCAAGTGTTCCTTATCTGATATGCGAATCAAGGAGGCCAAAGTTACTAATACATCTGCAAAGTCATTCGTATTACGAGGAATGTGTATATAGGAAATTTCTTCAAACTCCAAAGCCATCTTCAACACCTGTCGATGGCAAGGAAACAAATGTAGTTCCTTGGTTTGATAGATTCCGGTGGATTGTTTGATTACCAACTCCGAATCCCCAAGGATAATTAACCGCCTGATGCCCATTGAACAGGCAAGTGTTAGCAGTCCATAAGTTAGTTACTATGCAGTCTGGACCGTTCATAAGTTAGTTAGTATGTAGTCCATTCTTCTATAAATAGAAGCTCATTCATTAATAATTTCTTACGAATTCACTAAAGCTTTAGAGATAGAAATTATAGAGAAACTATAGAAAAGTATTCTACTACTTCCCTACTCTTATATCCAGTTTCTTTTATGGTAAGGGGTATTATTTCTTTTGTATTCATGAAGAGAACTTCTGTTATTCCATTATTTATTATTCTGTTGGAATATCCTATTCATGCGTTTTCTGTGGGCCCGGTTCCGATCTTTATTATTATACATTGGAATATCCACATACGTGTGTTTTACGTCGGACCTGGTTCCATTCTTTATTATTTTGTTGGAATATTATGTCTGTGTGTTTTACGCTAAACTTGGTTCCATTCTTTATTATTTTGTTGGAATATCCACGTCATGCGTTTTTTACGAACACGGGTTCCGTTATTTATTATTCGAGTTGAATAACACGCTCAAAAGGCCTATCGCTACTTGGTGATTTCTTTTGTTATTCCATTTTTTATTATATATACTCAGTTGGTTAAAACTTTGACTTCTATACTCCATGAAATTAGTGGAATATCCTTGATATTTGCGCTTCATCCAGTATCTTTTCATGGAAATATTCTTCTGAGCATTCTTGAATTTTACTCTACAAAGTAGTATCATGTTGACAATTTGGACGTTATTGGTTCCTTGATAAATTAATTCTTGAATTTGTTTTATTGAATTATTATGTCATTGTCATCATCCTCATGTTTATATTATGTTGTAAGTCATCTGTGGTCTGTAGTGCATAGATGGACTTGGTATGATTATGACCAGGGATTATTCGGTATAATCATGACCGTAATGTTACAAATGATGTGGTAAAAATCCGCATTGGCCGTAGTGCATTGATGGACAGTTGTTGGCATGATCATGACCATTGATGAATACACGAATATCCTTGGCCTGTAGTGCATTGACAATTTGTGGTCGTGATACTAATGAATATCCTTGGTCGTAGTGCAGGGATGATGTGGATTATTATTAAGTTGAGTCTCAATGATAAAAGTCATGAAATACCTTTTAAATCATAGAAGATAGTAGATTTTATTCTCTACTTGACTCTTCTAATAGATTGCTTGTTCCGCTGCAGTTAAACTTGAGGTTTGTTATATTTTATCAGTTTAACACTGTTGAAGGCTAATGATAATTTATTCTGCATTATCTTAGTCATAATATTTCTTACTGGGCTAGTTGAGCTCACCCTTTCTTTCACTGTTCTCTTCAGGAAATGAGAACGTACCAGGGACTAGTCGGCGAATGGAGTGATGGATAGCATTAGTAGTCTTCGCTATTCTGTTAAATAGTGTGATAATAATTATATTGAGGACTTATTTTGAGATTGAATACTGTCTAGAAGACAATGTTTGTATTTAAACTCACAACTCATGATGTATAATTAAGTTTGTAATTGTATTCTGTACCATGTATTTGGCGACTCAGAATAGGTGATGTATACCTATTTTGGGAGCGTCACATAATGGATTGCGTGTTCCGCTGCAGTTAAACATGTTGTCTATTGTATTCTATCAGTTTTACACTATTGAAAGCTTAGGATATTTTATTCTACATTATCTTAGTCATAATATACTTTACTGGGCTGGTTGAGCTCACCCTTTTCTTTCATTATTCTCTTCAGGAAATGCGAATATAGTTGGGACTAGTCAGGGAATGGAATGATGGTCCAAGATGGTTATTATAGTAGTCCTCACTATTCTATAAAATAGTATGAAATTAATTGTAATGGGGACTTTATTTGAGTTTGGATTTTATCTACGAGATAATATTTGTATTAAAACTCAGCTATTTTGTTGTCGTATTTTGCATGACAGTTGTATAAATTAAGTTTATATTAAAGGTATGTACCATGTATTTGGCGACTCAGAATGAGTTGTATGGACCTATTTTTGGGGCGTCAGATTATCCCTAATGGGACAAACTAAAATTGTGAAAGGTTTTATCCCTGGTGGGATAAACTGAAGTTATGAGGATTGTATGTAGTGAGAAAGGTTTTGAAAACCTGAATTGACTGATGGACCTGATGATCCAGAACCAGGATGTTGGTCTGCAAGTAACTTCAAACATAGTACCATTTCACGGTGTCCGAGTTGATAAGTTGGGGAAATTCCTAGCCATCCATCTCTTGTAATCTGAGGGCTCCTCCTGTCAATACCTCCTTGACAACAAACGGGCATTCCCAGTTTGGGGAAAATTTTCCTTTAGATTGATCTTGGTTTTCAAGAACCTTCTTCAAGACCAAGTTATGTTCTTTGAATTACTGGAGCTGTACTTTTTTGTTGTAGGATCTAGCGATCCTCTGTTGGTACAACTGACTATTGAAGATGGCTATGGCCCACGTTTTATCTATTAGAGATAATTGGTGGTACCGATCTTGTAACCATTGGTCTTCATCCAACTGAGTGTCTATTAACACGTTGAAGGATTCCATTTCCACTTCTATGGGGAGCACTACTTCCATGCCATAGGTTAATGAATATGGGGTTGCCCCAGTTGAAGTGCACATTGACGTTCTGTAGGCTAATAGAGTCAGAGGCAACATGTCAGGCCATCCTTTGTGATTGGCGGACATCATTGGCACAGGTTTTTCAAACCAGAAGAGGCCTTTATCTTTATCTTTTTTATCAAGTATTTTTATTTTGTTAAAATTTTCGAGTGAAGTACTTACGCCACTTTAGAGATAGGGGCGAGAAAAAGGGCTCGTTCTTCCATTTTTAGACCTTTAGATTAATGAATAGATCCGATCTCAACTTTGAATAATCTCACTCGAGAAAGGAAGACAAACCTTCCATGCAATGCTAAGCCCTTTTGATATTCTTATTAGTCGCTTCAACATCACCATTCATCTTTGGACTATAGATGACAGAGTTGAGATTTTTGATGTGGAATTTACTGCATAAGTCCTCCATCATTTGATTGTCGAGGTTTTTGGAAAAATCTGATATAATCACCTCTGGTTGTCCATATCGACAAATGACATTGTTTCTAATGAAAATAATCATCACCTCTTTAGTAACCCTAGGGGAAGACGTTGCTTCTACCCACTTAGTGAAGTAGTCGATCATGGTGAAGATAAACTGATGACCAATACTGGCTTTGGGCTTGATTGGTACGATCACGTCCATTCCCCACATTGAGAAGGGCTTGGGCGAACTCATATTATTGAGCTCCCTT
Source organism: Panax quinquefolius (assembly GCA_020205615.1). Classification (NCBI taxonomy): domain Eukaryota; kingdom Viridiplantae; phylum Streptophyta; class Magnoliopsida; order Apiales; family Araliaceae; genus Panax; species Panax quinquefolius. The sequence continues at coordinate 92,102,106 of CM035165.1, forward strand.
GGAGGGGTGTGGATAGCATTCCCATGAATTTGGCATTGGTAGCATCTCTTGACGTGATCATCACAGTCAGCCTTGAGATAAAGAGAGCCAGTAATTCCTTGTTCTTACGATTTTTTTAACAAGTAGAGGGCAGCTCATGTGTGAGCCGCATACTGCACCATGGATTTCATCCATGAGCCTTTGAGCTTGATCTTTGGCCAGGCATCTGAAAAGGCCTAGTCCTGCATTTCTTTTGCAGAGTGCATCTCCACTCAGATAGAATTCCATGAGCATTCTATGGATCCACTTTCTTTCAGCTTGACTCGCCTCAGCGGGTGTAGATCTATCTCGCAGATATTCCTTGATATGTTGATACCAAGGGTGTTGGATGGGAGGCAGCTCATCTGATACTTCTCCGATGTAATTCCCGTAGGCTAGTGCCTTTTACTGGGCTAATATGATATTTGGCATGTTTTCCTTATCAAGTATGTTGATCAAGGAGGCCAAAGTTGCTAGTGCATCTGCAAAGTCATTCCTATTCCAAGGAATGTGGAGGAAGGATATTTTTTCAAACTCCGAAGCCATTTGGATAACTTGCCGATGGTAAGGCAACAAATGTAATTCTTTGGTGTGATAGATCCTAGTGGTTTGTTTGATTACCAATTCGGGATCTCCAAAGACAGTTAACCGTCTGACGCCCATGGATTGGGCGAGTTTCAACCCCATAATATAGCATTTATACTCAGCTGTGTTGTTGGTGTTGAAAAACTGCAATTTGATGGCAACAAGATACTGCTATCCCGAAATGGATATTAGAACAGCTCCAGCTCTAGAACCTTCCATGTTTATGGCTCCATCAAAATACATCTACCATGGTTGATGTGTATTGTCATGATGGTGTTGCTGAATTGCCATTACCCCTTCATTGGGGAAATATGTTTCCAAAGGTTTGAAATCCCCTGAAGGTGCGACGACCAGTTGATCCGCAATTCCTTAACCTTTGATAGACTTTTGAGTCACGAATATGATGTCAAATTGCTAAAGGATCAATTGCCATTTGGACAGTCGACAATTTAACATAGGTTTGTTGAACACATACTTGAGTGGATCCATGCGGGATATGAGATGGGTTGTGTGACCATGAAGATAATGTGGTAATCTTATGGAAGCCTATGCTAAAGCACAACAAGTTTTCTCAATCAGAGTGTACTTGTGTTCACTGATGCTGAATCTTTTGCTGAGGTAATAGATAGTTCTTTCTTGGCCTCTATCATCTTTCTATCCCAGAATGCAGCACATGGCATTGTCATTGATTGACAGGTACATAAATAGGGGAACACCATCCCTAGGAGGTACCAAAATAAGAGCTTTGACCAGTTGCTCTTTGATTAAAAGGAAGGCTTTTTGACACTCTTCGTTCCACTTCTTGGAGGAGTTCTTCCTTAACAACTTGAAAATAGGTTCATACATTGTTGTGAGTTGGGAGATAAATCGACTAATGAAGTTGATTCTTCTTAGAAATCCTCGTATTTCCCTCTTTGTCTGGGGTATGGGCATTTTCGTGATGGCCTGGATTTTTGCAGGATCTAACTCAATGTCTTTGTGTCTTACTAGGAATCCTAGCAATTTGCCTGATTTGATGCCAAAGGCGTACTTGGCCGGATTTAGTTTTAAGTTGTACTTATGCAACCTTTTGAATAGCTTTTTGAGATGATCTAGGTGGTCCTCCTTCCTCCAGGACTTGACAATGATGTCATCCACATAGATTTCTATCTCTTTGTGTATTAGATCATGGAAAAGAGCCATCATGGCTCGCTGATAGGTAGCTCTGGCATTGATGAGGCCGAATAACAACCGTCTGTAGCAAAAGGTTCCCCAAGGAGTGATGAATGTAGTTTTCTCATAATCCTCTTTAGCAACCATGATTTGATAGTACCTAGCAAAGCAGTCAACAAAGGAGTACACGCCATACTGAGCTGTGTTTTCAAGGAGTATATGGATGAATGGTACGGGAAAGATAAATTTTAGACAAGCTTTGTTCAAATCCCTGCAATCCATGCAAACTCGCACCTTCCCTCCAAGTTTAGGCACGAGGACTATGCTGGATAGCCACTCAGGGTATGTATATATCATGATGATGCAGGATTGAAATTGTTTAACAATTTCTTCTTTGACTTTCAAATTCCACTCATGTTTTAATCACCTGAGTTTCTGTCTGACTTGCTTAAATCCATCTTTGATGGGAATGCGATGAAACGATGTCAGTTGACAAACCGACTATGTCTTCATGAGACCATGCAAACACATCCTGGAATTGGGTCAATAGAGTAACCATGTCATTCCTTTGGTTTGGAGCAAGGTCCGTACCAATCTGGATTTGTTTCAGGATTTCTGAGGTTCCGAGGTTAAAAGAGGAGGTTTGATCAAGATTTGTCTTGGGTTTGTCTTCGACCCATTCTTTGATCTCCTAAGCCACCTCATAGTCCTCTTGCTCAATCTCCATTAAGTCAGAGTCCAACTTTACATCAAAGTTGCAGTCCTTGTGAAGAATAGGCACTCTATCAGCAAGTTTAGGCATATCTAACTTTAGAGTCCTGAAATAAAATGCATTCACTTAATATATGATACTTTTTAATCATACAGAGTGTTAACATGTAATGACAAAAACAACTGCTAATACTATGCAACAAAATTAAGCAGTTATTGTTATCTACAAGGCAGAGGGAGTTTATGCCCTTTTTACCCTTTTCGACAAATGCAAGGAGTTCTGCTCCAATTGCCAAGGGTCAAGTCCTGGTGGACAGTTGTTATGAAGGAACTGTTATCTTCCTCATTCTCTTGAATTATGACCATGTTGTCTAGACAGTCATCATCTAAGATATCCTTGTTCATACCCTCGGTATGTGCCAGGAAGTACATCTTTGAAAACCGCCTCTTAATGACTTATTTATGCCTTTGATTCCTTTCCTCGATGTTTGGGTCTGGAATCAAGACTTCCTTTCCCTTAACCGGTATCGGCTTAGCAAACAACATAGCTACCACAGAGGCACAAACTTTCCGTAGAGGCCGTACAGGATCAGCACCTGTAGGTTTAGGCAACAACCTTGTAGATGAAAGAATCGATGTATGCTTGTGCGGGTTCCTGTTGTGACGCCCCCAAATTCGGGTCCCTTCGAACCTCGGATCCGGTCTGCCACGATACTACTATATTAAAACTATTCATATCTTTTATTCATAACTTAATGAATATAACTTATCTTATTCCAATTTAGCATATAAATTCTTTCCATTTCCAGGATCTGTACAATGAAGTTTGAAATCTTGGTCATTTATCATTCCCGTCTTACATCATATTCGATGTTATAAAAAAATGCGGAATAATTTAAATTTTTTTAATCTCCTTTGAAAAAAAATATTTTATTGATTTCTTAACTTGAACCAATTACATATCCTTAGATCATATTATGTTATGATTCATTCTATTCGATTTACTGTATAAATTTTTACATCTCGATTCGAGTTCCTCTATGCATCACATAGTACAACTTTACAACTCAACATGTATTACACATCGTAAACTACTATCATGTACATCTCCTAGAACCTAAACATGATTCAAGAACATATATTTAAATAAATAAATCAATCTCCTTCGATGTTATTGAACTCTATCAATCAAGTAGCACGTAATCTTTACCGTGAGTCCTTAACATGCAAAAATGGATATTTGCAAGGGTGAGCTCAACAGCCCATCAATGCAATCATTTTGCATGCATCACATAACATATAATATCATACTCAGTTCATGCATTCATAATAACTTAATATTTACTACGCATGTTACTTCTCATATAACAAGCACATAGATTTACCTCTCCAGCATATCATCAAGGACCAACTTCCAAATTTCATATGCATTTCATATATATGCATCAACATTCTCATAGCATAATATAGCTCAACTAATAGTTATCGAATTCATATATCAAATAAGAGCTGAAGGACTTGCATGGCTTGTAGTTTATCAACTACAACTTAACTGCTTATAGTTATCTGCACTTTGTGTATTTCTACACAGTTATATATATCCATCAGTCATACATTTCATACGCTCTTAATATAATAATAAATATTACATCGTTTCCTAACTAGGTTTATAAAACCTTCATTTCAGTTTCTCATCATACTCTTAGAATAGCTAGGTATGTATAGGTATACCTTAACTGTAACGCCCGAGAAAATAGGATTTTTGAGAATTAAATTTTTATTTTTATTAAATGAATTTAATTGATTATTTATGGAGCAAGCTAATCGAACGTCGTTCTATGACCTAGAAATGTCAGAACATCGTAGGATTTTGGCTACGTGGTAGAATTAAAGTGTTTGAATTTCCAAGACGAAAATAAAAGCTTTCCGAGAAAGTTTCCAAAAAACACTATTCATGCATTTTTGCTTGGGAATTATTTTTGAACTTCCGAGAAATACGTAACGATAGAATATTGAGGTGAGATGGAATATCTAATAATATTTCAGTTATGGAAAACGTAATATTTCGCTGTGGACTTAAAAACCTAACGTTTAGGAAATGTGACTTTCGAGAAGGAATTTAAATGTATGTAATGAATTAAACGATTATCGTATAATACGTAGGTATTATACGAGGTAATGAATATGAGTATGATACGAGGTATTATACAAGTACGTACGAAAGATGGTATGGCGTATATGTTTAATTAGTATACGAGTTAGGTTACGAGAATTATACGTATAATATATATTATAAGGCTTTAAGCCAAATATATGGAATTAGTAAGATTGTGTAGGAAATGGTTAAGTCCAATAGAATTAATGTGCAACCCTAAGTGTTTGTAATGTGAAGCCCAAAGTAAGTTAATGATCAAGCCCAAGTGTTTGTTTAATTGCAAGCCCAATATACAAGTTAAGATAGTTAAGTAAAATTATGCTAGAAGCCCAAATGATTAAGTAAGTTAATTAAGCTAAGGCCCAAAGTACTTATCCAATGGGTAAGAACCATCGAGCAACCTATGGATGATCCAATGTGATGAACAAGTAAACCTATAGGCTAAGTAGTGTGGTGATCACACATAGTGCTTATAAATGATGATCAAGTTTACTTAGTGGCTAAGTGTTGTGATGGCCAAGTAATTTATTTGGAGAGCAAGTAAGCTTAATGGCTAAGTTAAGTAGCAACCAAGAAATAAGAGTGGTGAGCAAGTGTTGTGGAGAGCAAGTTTACTTAATCCTTAAGCTATGAATAGTAAGGAGGTGGATTAAGGAGGTGGAAGGTCCTAATGACCCTTATGCCCTTACTTTGTGATTCCTATAAATACCAAGCTCCATTTCAATTATTGGTTGTTCAAATTTCATCCAACTTCTCTCAAGCTAAACAACTTATTTGGTTGACAGAATAAGCTAGAAAAGTAAGAAAGCTAGTCTTTCATATTTCAAGGATCAAGAAGGAGATTAAAGATTGAGCAAGGCATAGTCAAGTGAATATCAAAGAGTAAGTGATACTAAGCCATGATTTTCTTTCTCTCCCTTTAGTAGAGAAGGGGGTATTGGTAGAACAAACATGCTAAGAAGAGGTTAGAATAATGAATAAAGGACTTAACTCATTAATAAGTCATATGAAAATAAGACATAAGTCATGAAATGGAAATATAAGTATTTTATACTTTAATAAGTTGCAAAATCATAAAGAATATCTAATAACTTATCATAAATATAAGTTAATGAAGTATGTATGTCAAGAGGTTAGTATGTCGAAATGAATCCATTTGAAACGATTTGAAAATCTTAAGTAATGAAGTTTTGCCGGAATTCAAACTATTAGACGATAATCATCGAATTCGTGAAATTCTTGGAATGGAAGTCGAATTTTATATTGAGCTTGAAAACATTGGTTATCAATGGAGACAAGTCGTATTTGGCATTATAGAGTTGTGGACTCGAAAATGGCCGGATTCCGACTTAGAACGAAGAAACAAGCGTTGAACATTCACGAACGTTTATCGTTTTCGTTAAAAATGGACCAATAGGTGAAATTTTAGCAAACGAAGACGAATAAATAAAATTCTTGCATGAACACGTAGAGTATGTGATTTGTGAACTGTAGGCTCTTGAACGAGACAATTCGGACTTATAACGAAGAAGTTACGAAGCCGGGAATCTCACTAAAATAAAAGTCTATAAAAAATTTCTGGTGCTGAGCATTGGCGCATGCATGCTTTGTCAAGGTAAATTAAGTCATACGCTTGCATAAAGTGGCTTGTGTCCCCTCGCAAACTTCATACTGCGGTATGACAATTAACAAAGGGACTCATGCCTTGCAAAGACCTTGAAGTTCGATCCTCAAGCCCTAATAAAAGCGACAGCCAACAATAATAACACGTAGAGTAATAATGGCCGAAGCCATGATGGCACTGGATTTAAAGCTTAGACAATAAAAAATGTTTACAAGTAGAACATGAAAGGGAATTGTTAACAATGAGTTAAGGAACTTAATCAAACGTTATTAAGTTATAATTAAACCCCAAGTATGATTACTTAGGGTTAAAGAAAGTCAATTGAAGATGAACGTGAACTATACGTAATAAGTACACATAACCAATGACGATCGAGTTTCGATTAATAACGTAAAGACGTTAATAAGCCGTAAGGAAAGATGATTAACTCGAACCAAGTTGTATTAATGAAATAATTTCACTTAAGTGTTATAAGAGAACGAAGTTAGTAAGGACGATGTAAAAGATTGACGAAAAGCTAGAACCAATAAATAACAAATCTAATACGGGATTAGATTGAGAAGAAGGGTAAGATTCTTTAGGAATCAATTATGTTCATTCATGACCTAATGTGGTATGTTATGTGATTATGTGTTGTAGAGAATGTAAAGACTCAAAGGAAACGTAATTATTCGGTAGCAGACGCTGAAGGCAAGTTTTTCTTAAACCCTTGTCTAACCTTCATGTTAGTCAGGTTTTCTAATTATTCAAATTATGAGATACATGTATGGTTTTGAAAAAAAAGTTGATTCCAGTTTTAGCTTGGCTAGACTAATCATGATAGATTGATTGAACTGTTTACAAGTCTTTCAATATAGAATTGCTAACGCTATCCTACGCCAACTATTTGGTACGGATTAAAGGTAAGCCTGAATATAAATAAATAAATGTATTTTCATCGAGTATTCGATGGGCACGTGAGGTTTCCACGACTTAAACGTACACACATTTAATGAATGTAGTGTTGATCAACATAGAGTACTATAGGCTGATCACCTAGAAGTGCTCGTAAGATATGCCGGACTTATGGACTTCGTGCCGGGTTGTCCTTTTCAAAGAGACTGTAAGACGTTCACGTCTTGAACTAGAATTGATGATTCATGGAATATTGTTATTGTAAAACGTTTTGAAGGAAAAGGAAAGCTATTTTGAATTATTGATAGTATTTCGTAACTATCATCCAGTTATTGAAGATATATGATTCCTATGTTTCAAGCATGCTTTTAAAATGAAATTGTTGTACTTGCTGAGCTTGTTATGCTCATTATTGCTTGAACCATATGAATGCAACTTAGACGATTGGACCAAAGGATTCGACAAGGATAAAGTGAAGGCTAAAGCGAACTTGTAGCGTACCAATGTAATAGTATAGGTTTGTAATGATAATATTTGATATTATGAAAAGAACAAATGTAACGGTTATAAAGAACCTGGGGAATGGTAGTATTGTTTTGGAATATATATAAGACAGATTCGTTCTTTTGAGGCTTTTTTAATTGAATGTTTGTGTGAACTGTAGCACCGTGGAGCACCATCTGTCGGGTTGAAATAGACCCGGATTTGGGGGCGTCACAGTTGGTATCAAAGAATTATGTTATAAAACTTAAGGGGGGAAGAACCTTACGCTCATATCCTCGTTAAGGAAGAGAAGTCCGAAGGAAGTAAACTCGAGCTTTACTTGAGTCGAATGAGTTAATACGGTATTGAGGAAACTCAGTACCAAAAGATTTAAAAGATGGAAAGTAACCCTAAATAAATTAAATGTGATTTGTGCTTATACAATTCTGTGTTATATACTAATTAACATATGTGTTATTGTAGGATGTCGATCGATAGCTTGATGTATAGAGATATACACGCTGTGAGTGAAGAGCTTGTGAACCGAGTAGAGCCTGTACCTATGCCGGTGGCGGAGGTACCATTAGTGATTCTAGCGGAGTCGGAGGCAGATGAGTACTTTTTCAAGGAAGACTATTCAGAGGGAGAGATGGATATATCGTCATACCTTAGTATGATGAATGATATGGAGGAAGAAAGAGAGGTAACATCGGTTAATACGGTGGTACCTACATTGGAGTCATCACCTCCGGATCTGATGGAAGCATGTGTCTGGCGGTAACATTGACAGAATGTGCAACTGGGAGTGCAGGTTGTGCATAATCAGAGTGAAGAGATTAGTTATCTCCATGAAGCTAAGATGTCTGCAGAAGTAGATTTTGATTTAGAGCACGATAAACAGGTGCTTATGGCAGAACATGCTAGGAATTATAAGGCAGAGGTCGATGAGCTTCATGGAGAACTGAGGGAGAAGGACCGAAAGATAGGACGGGTGTCTTATATCCATGAGAGTGCACATAAGGATTTCAAGCTGAAGGTTGCTTGTTATTCCATTAAGTCAGGACAAACACGTCATATGATTAGTCGGGATACTGTATCAATGATTGCGAATGAGAAACACGAGGATGCTGTTATGCATTATTAGAAGTCTAGAGTTATAAATATATGTGTAGTGACGTAAAACCCTCTTTTAAAGGGTAGACTTTTTGTAAATCCCAACTTTTGTGAAGTTCAAATGCGGCATAGAAAATGTAATAGCTTTTGTCTATGAAAATAAATTGTAAATAGTTTCAAACTATGAAGAAGCATATGATTATAATGAAGTTTTCATTGAAATGATTTGATGTGGCGATTAATAACGAAGTAAGTAAATAGATAATAATGAAATTTTATTTAATCTAAAAATGTCGCCAGGGAGAAGATAACGTAATAAGGAAGCGGAATCACATAATGATAATTAATGGGATCAAAACAACCCTATGCAAGAGTTCGTTATGTTATTAACGACTGCATTTACCCAAATCGGGGGTAGAGTACCCGCGGAACCTAAGGTAGCTAGAACGATTACCTTTAAAGAGTTTAAAAGCATAGGTCCGCCAGAGTTCAAAGGAACGACGGACCCAATCGAGGCCCATACCGGGGTAAAAGAAATAGAGAAGGCATTTGTTATTACAAGCGTAGGTGAGATGCAGAAGTTTTATTTCGTGACTTACACGAGGAAGAGTGAAGCCAAATTTTGGTAGAGGGCTCACCAGGGTGGGGTTAGAACAGATGCGGTAACGTGGAAACAATTCAAGAAGGTTTTCTTTGAGAATTATTTCCTTACAAATATGTGAGGGAGGATATAGATTGAATTCTTAGAACTTAAGCAAGGGGATATGATATTTCCCCAGTACGCGACCAAATTCAAATGAATTGGCAAGGTTTGTTTCACATCGAGTGGACACGGAGGAGGTGAAGGCTCATAGGTTGGAGCAGGGCCTGAAACCCTAGCTCTATAGTAGGATTGTTGTGTTCTAGAGTGTTTCCTATGGGACCATTCCGGAGAAGGTGATTATAACAGAAGGTGGTAGTGAGTTGTTAACTCAATACCACAAAGAGGGAAAGAATAAGAGTACGGGATAAGGAGGAACCAAGTTTAACTCCGGGAATACTGGAATAAGACAAGGGGATCCTAAGTGTAGGATCAGAGAGTGTAACACATGTGGAAAGACTCATCTAGGAGTCTGTCTGAAAGGGATTATAAGTACCTTTAAACATTAAGGTAAATGAGGAGGAAATAACTTTCATTAATTGTATTTGTGGAAATGGTTTCATGGATAATAAGTTGAGAGAATTTGAAGAAATTCTCGATATGAATTGGTTGATTAACCATATAGCTATAATAAATAGTTATAAGAAAAGTATAAATTTTCAGTTTTTCAGAAAATCTAAGGTAGTAATTTACGGTAATAAAATACCGCGACATTATTATTGTCGAACCATAACGCAAGTTAGGTTGGTGTTAAGGAAGAGGAGGAGTCGTTACGGTTGCGTATCGACTATCGTAGGAGGAATAAGTTAGCAATTAATAATAAATACCCATGGCCTAGGATCGATGATCTATTTGGTCAGTTGAGAGGGGCAAAGAATTTTTTTCCAAAGATAGATTTGTGTATGGGGTATAGTCGGTTGGAAGTAAGAAAGAAAGAGGAGGTACCATTAGCGTCACAGGATTTAAGAGAAAGGTTAATTGCGGCACCTGTATTGTCTTTATCAGATGATACGGGAAATTTTTTAGTGCATCTCGATGTTCGCATGGATGACATGATTCGTGCTCTTATAGCATGGCAATGTCATTGTGTATGCATCACGCCAGTTAGAGGATTATGAGGAGGTCTATCCTACTTATGATCTAGAATTGGCAGTTATAGTTTTTGAATTAAAAATCTGAAGATAGTAATTATACGGGGAGAAAATTGAGACATACAAGGACTCTAAGAGTCTGAGATATATCTTGTAACATTCCAGAATTTTAAAGTGTAATATTAAATATTTATTGATTTATATAAGTATTTAATGGATTATATTTATTTGTTGAATAAATAATTAAATATTAAATATTAAATATTTATTTGCAATATTATATGGCAATTTGAGTTGATGTGATTTAGTTAATTATTTGTTGAGTAAATAATTAAGGAGCTAAGAAAATTAATTGTTATGAGATTATATACCAATTTAATTTAATAAGTAAGCTAGAGAGCATATAATGATTTAAATAAATTATAATATTTTAAATGGGAAATTGTAATTTAAAATATTAGTTGGTTAAATAAAATTATAATTATAAAGAAATTATAGTTTTGTGATAATGATTTATGTGTTAAAGTAATTTAATAGATTAGTATTTGAATTAATTAAAGTGATTATTTAATTAAGTAAAAGTGTGACTAATAACCTTGCTATAAAGGAGTTATTAAAATAAATTAAAAGAGTTTAATTTAGTTTTGCCAAGCATGTCTTATTGCATAATAAGTCTTTAATCTAATAGTGTTTTATCAAACAAGGTATAAGGATTAATCCATTTGTTTTAGTTAGATTTGCCAAACAAGGTGTAAGGGTTAATGAGTTATTTTTATTAGCTTGGCCAAACAAGCCTTATGAATTTTGATTTTCAAAATAATATAACTGATGTCAGTTAAAATCCTATACTAAATATATCTATTATTACATACGTTATATTATTATACGTAAACTAGAGAAAGACTTAGTGGAAGAAAAAGAGAAGAAGAAGAAGAAAAGAGAAAAGGGAGAGAAAACTTGAGAGAAATCCTTGAAGGTTTGAGAAAGGAATTGGAGAAAAGAAATTGATAATCAAAAGTAGCCATCATCTTCTTAATCAAAGATAGGAGCTTAACCTTTTTCTTTAAAAAAATCTAGTTTTCTTCTTCTTCCAAAAAGTTCTCTGTGAAAATTTTATAAAAGATAAATTGTTGTTATGTATATAGTTTTGTATGATTATTGATTATTTCATGAGTTTATGCATGATTATAGAGAAATTAATTCATGTATGTATGTGTTTTGTGAAGAAAATATATTACAGAGTGTTTACATGAAAATATATATGAACATGGCTTAGTTTAAAATAGAAATTAAGGTTTTATTAGTTGTTAAATTGATAAATTTATTAGGGAAATTGATAGAGTATGTATAATCATAACTATGATGTTTTGAAATTTATGTGTTGATTGAAAAACAAAATCACAGTGTTGATTTTCATTGAAAACATCAAAAATGGAGATTTTGCCAAAAACATTGAAATTAGGGGTTGTAACTTTGATGTTTGTGTTATTTTATGAGTAGAAACATGTTAAAAGTCTTCACAATATGTTTATATGAATTCTATATGTGTATTACATGTTAATTAGTCTATTAGATTCGAGTTTTTAGGCCAATTTGGCTTTTGTTCATACTGTTGCCGTGCTTGGTCGTCGGATTTCGGAGTCTGCTTCTTGCATGGCATACCAAAGAAGACAAATCTCATGGCAGTAGCACACCGGCGCCACGCCGCAATACCAACAAATGGCTGTGATCCGAGCCATGATTAACTCGAACCGCATCCAACAACCATAGTGTACTGTAAAATTGTGGCGCCGCAAGTGAGAGTTAGCGATAGAGTTACGATAGTTTTGTTTAAGTATACAAATTTTGAAAATAAATGTTATGTGTTAATAATATGAATGTTAAATGATGATTTTAGTAGTATTAAACTATGAATGAGCATGTTATCAAGAGTTAATTAGTATTAACGTAGTTTGATAATGTGAATTAGTAATTTAACCTACATGATGTATATATTTTGTTTTTATAGATATACAATGTTGGTAATGACTAACTATGTCAATATGACATATGTATAGGGTAGTGATTCAAGTTGTAAGGTTTAGCTTGTGCTAAAGGCAAGTTTTCTAACTCTTTTCTTATAATTGAGTAAGTTCTCTAACTCAAAACTTCATTGTGCGAGTTTAATTTCATTTGGTACATTATTATTTTCAAATTCAATTACAATTGTTGTAATTTGCTACTTCTACACTTTCGTAGAGCTAGATTGCCTATTATTGAGTAAGTCATTGCATCTAGTTACTCATGATGATACAAGTTCTCTAATCTATTATCTTGTTAATTCAATTACTATTTTTAATTCGATTACAATATAATGATGTAAGTTATTTGGAGCAAGTTATTCTTATATTTAACTTGTGGTTTAGTATGCACAACTATATATGCTATGACTGTTTATTATTCAATTCTAATTAACCTTGACTTAGTGTTGTTCAAGCAAGGTATGCTATAGTTATTCAAATTGTATGCTATTAGATTATTCTTAATGCATGACTTTAGTTACTATGATTGGTTCAAATCACGACTATTCTATAGTATAGTGTTATTGGTCTTATTCAACTACTCCTTAGTTGATGTTCGTTGAATTCTCAATTACCTTGAAAGCTTATCCAAACCAAACTTACTTTGGTGCGGACTTGTATTCTAAATACTGAGATGAACAACTCTTTTAATAGTGGTTTACGCTTAGCATTGAAATGGTTATGCACAATACATTGTATGAAGGGTTGATCCCCCTAAGTACGTGGAGTCCTTATAGTCTTATGACTATTAAAGTTAAAGTTGAAAGATTACTTATAACTGTGGACATGATTCGTGGTCGTTAGACCCTCAGTGAATGTTATAATTTTCAGAAAGTTAATAGAATATATTGTTCAGTTCTATTGAGCCTAACATTGGCAATTGATGTAAAATTTTAATGATTTATTTATTGTTATTTCAGGTGGGCCTTGTTTGCTCACTCTTGCCTGTAAAATTTCTTATAGCTAAAGTCGAAACTGGTGACGTACCTAGCTTTTGAAGAAGGAAAAGGAAAGATGAACAATCTTCAAGACTTGTAATAGATTTGATAGTTTTATTATCAGACTTTGGTTTAAAGATTGTAATGAAGTTTATTTAATTTCTGCATTTGAATGATTGTTGTTAAAGGTTAGATAACCTAGGAGATTTTTATTTGAGTTGAATCCTGTATGGGCAGGTTTTTATTCTTCAATTTTATTATAATTGTGTAGTTATATTTGAATGTTTTGATTAAGTGAACACCAAATCTGTGGGAACAAAGTACCTGGATTTGGGGGTGTCACAGGTTGGTATCAAAGCCTTAGGTTATGAACCTTAGGTGGGGGAAAAGCCTTAGGAAGTAACCTTTGAAAAGATAGTGGAGATAACTCTTATCGAGTTTTAAGAAAGAAGTAATAAAACACTTATGTGCTTATGTGTTTATAGTTTATGTACTCGTGAGTGTCGAGTAGTAATGATTAATAATTAAAACTTTAAAACTTTGTTGTCAGGATGACTAATGTAGGAGAATCCAGTCAGGCTAAGGAGGAGGGACCACAAGTGCCTATAGAGGAGGAGCCTCACGACATTCAGGTAGTTTAGGAACAACTACTACCACGGGAGTCAGCCCTGTTGGTCACAGTAGTTGAAGATGAGGATGATGATGTGGAGACAGACGAGGAGGATCCCATTGAGTTACCACAGGAGGATGAGGATGATGAGGACGAGGAGGAAAGGATTCCACTTAACTCGATAGCAGGCCGTATATACGATGAGGTGCATGACCGTAACGTGGAACTTCAGGATATAGTTGAGGAGTTGCAGGAGATAGTACCTGAACAACAGACTGCAATGACACAAAAAGATGGCTAGATCCAGGATCGTGAAGAACGACTGACAAATGTCGAGGAGAAACTAGTACAAACTGAAGGAGAGAAGGAACAATTGATCGAGATGGTCGTGGAGCTGAAGAACAAGTTGAAGGAAGAAGCTACCAAGAGGGTAAGAGCTGAAGATGCATACGAGGAAGCTTATCAATGAACTGGAAGAGTAGTAAGGGACTCACAGGCGAAGAGGAAGAAGATGGAAGAGATGGATAGAGTTTTTAACACCGCAATTAATCGAGCTCAAGATCGGGTCATGGGATATCCGATTCAGTTCGAGACGCTGCCATCATTTGTGTTAGATCGCAGAACAATGTTTCGAGTCATGGAGGAAGAACTTGATAGGGCTAAGAAGTATATTAATGGATCATCGTAGAAAATGTTCCTGTAATGCACGTAATAAGTATTAAATAATGTGTAAATTCCTAGTGTTAAGTAACCATGGGATATGATAATAATGATGTTGTCCTGAAACTTTTGTAGTTCAGGAAAGTAATATAGATAGCAGTGATGCTATTGTTTTATGTTTTCCAAAAAGGTTTTGAATAAATAAAAGTTGTTACTTTATTCAAAGTGTTATGTGTTATGTGGTTATTTCTTTTATGGAGGCAAGTTAATTAGAAAATACTTAAAGAAGCTGAGTAGTAGTCTAATAGATGTTTTATTTTAACAGAAAATGCCTCCCAGACGTGAACCACCCCGACAGAGAAATAATGAGAGAACTACCAATAACGACAATATTGACGGTAACCCCGTTCAAAAACTAGTGACACTACTGACAGTAGCGTTGCAGAATCAACCACAAAACCATGGTACAACGTTTAAGGATTTCAAGGCGGTTGGACCACCTGAATTCCGTGGGTCTATGAATCCAGTCAAAGCACAGACCTGGATTATGGAGATAGAAAAAGTATTCGATGTCGCTAGGGTAGGGGATGATCAGAAGACTGCTTTTGCAACATTCATGTTAAAAGCAAAAGCTAGTTATTGGTGGCAGGCCAATAAAACTCGTGAAGGGACAGGAGTGATGACCTGGGATAGGTTCAAGGAGTTGTTCTTCGAGACCTATTTCCCGAAGAGTTCGAAGAGTCAGCTGGAAGTACAATTTCTGGAACTAAAATAAGGGACGATGACGGTATTCGGGTATGCCGCAAAATTCAATGAATTGGTGAGGTTTGTGCCATATCAAGTCAAAGACATGCATTGATGACAGCGTAAGGAAAAAGATTTGAACAGGATTTGAAGCCACAGGTCAGAAAGTAGGGTTTCCCTATTCTAGTTGAAGACATTTGCAGCGATGATGGAGAAAGCAGTACTCGCTGAAGGTGGAGGCGAGGCAGTGACAAAGTTCAATCAGGAACAAAAGAAGAAAAGGAATGAGAATGAGACTAAGACTTGGAGTGGTAGCGGTGGAAATAACAACAACAACAACAACAACAACAACAACAACAACAACAACAACTAGAAGAGGAAGTGGAATGGGAACATGGGTGCTGGAAACCATCAGGGTAACCAGCAAAACAAAAAGTTTAAAGCATGTGCAACATGTGGGAAATTTCACAAGGGTGCGTGCTTGATGGGGAAACGAGTTTGCTTCAATTGTGGCTAAGAGGGTCATATCGCCCCAAATTGCACTTAATAGAAGAAGAATGTGTGCTTCACGTGCGGATCCAAGGATCACTTTGCTCGTGAATGCCCTAAGAAGAGGGAAGGAGTAACAACCAGAAGCAATAGAGGTAACAATGGAAGTACATGGGCCATTCAGTAGGACTGCAAACATCAAACAAAACCCACAACCGTAACCTTCAACATGATCATGCAAGATGTTTGTGCAATCAAAAGATGTAGTGTCAGGTATTATCCCAATCAATGATATAAATGCTTATGTATTATTTGATTCGGGTGCTACTTGTTTGTTTATATCGAATGAATTTGCTAAGAGGTTAGAATTACCTAGAGAAGAACTGAATTTTCCTTTGAACATGGAAATTACGAATAAGGAAGTAATCCCTGTTAGATTTGTATACAAGAACTTTAGGGCGAACATTAAGGAAAATATCTTGTTGGTTGATTTGATTCCGATTAGACTCGGGGAATTTGATGTAATTTTGGGGATGGATTGGCTGTTCAAATATGGAACAGTAATCAATTGTCACAAGAAGTGTGTAAACCTTATGACTCCGTCAAAGGTAGTATTTTATGGTAGCAAGTCGCCTAGACAAATGAAATGTCTGACGACTATGCAGGCCAAGAAATTGTTAAGTAAAGGTTGTGTGGGCTATTTATCTTACATAGACGATACTCAGAAGAAGGGTGTGAAACTAGAAGAAATACCGATAGTGAGAGAATTCGAAGACGTGTTTCTAGAAGATTTGCCAGGACTTCCGCCTGACAGAGAAATTGAGTTCGTGATCGACTTCTTAAGACCGAACACATCACCGATATCGAAGGCCCCGTATGAGAATGGCTCGGTAGAAATGAAGGAACCGATGGTACAGTTGCAAGAGTTCTTTGGACAAGAAATATATTCAACCAAGCGTATCGCCGTAAGGGGAGCGCGATTTTTATTCGTGAAGAAGAGGGATGGATCAATCGTCTTTGCATTGATTATAGAGAGTTAAACAAAGTCACTATTAAGAATAGGTATCCGTTGCCTAGAATAGATGACTTGTTTGATCAGCTGAAGGGTGCTAAATATTTCTCAAAAATAGATTTGAGAAGTGGGTATCACCAATTGAAGGTAAGAAAGGAGGATATACCTAGAACGGCACTCAGAACTCGGTACGGACATTACGAGTTTCTGGTGATGTCTTTTGGTTTAACAAATTCCTCTGTTGTGTTCATGGATTTGAGGAATAGGGTGTTTAAACCATTCTTAGACAAGTTTGTACTGGTATTTATTGATGACATTCTGGTGTATTCCAAAACTCAAGAAGAACACGTGGAACATTTACGTTTGACACTAGAAACACTAAGGAAGGAAATGTTGTACGTGAAATTCTCTAAGTGCGAATTTTGGCTCGATCGTGTACAATTTTTGGGTCATGTGATTGACAAAAATGGGATTTCAGTGGATCCATAAAAAGTGGAAGCTGTAATCAATTGGGAACAACCAAGAACACCATCAGAAGTGAGGAGTTTCTTGGGACTGGTTGGTTATTATAGAAGATTTATTCAAGATTTTTCTAAGATAGCCAGTCCGCTAACAAATTTGATAAGGAAAGCTATAAAATTTGTTTAGACGAAGAAATGTGAAGAGAGTTTTTAAGATTTGAAGAAGAAGTTAAGTGTGGCACCTGTGTTGACATTACCAGATAATACATGAAATTTTGTGGTGTATAGTGATGCCTCACATAAAGGGTTGGGTTGTGTTCTTATGCAGAACGACAAAGTTATTGCGTATGCATCAAGAAAACTGAAGGAGTATGAGAAAGGGTATCCGACTCATGATTTGGAATTGGCTGTAGTGTATTTGCTCTGAAGATATGGAGACACTATCTTTATGGAGAGAAATGTGAGATCTACACAGACCACAAAAGTCTGAAGTATATTTTCACTCAGAAGGATTTAAACATATGTCAAAGAAGGTGGATGGAATCGATAAAAGATTATTATTGTGAAATCTTTTATCATCTGGGCAAAGGGAATGTGGTGGCAGATGCTTTAAGCAGGAAAGGTCGGGAAAAGTTGATGCTGATAACAACTCAGGAGGAACTCATTTAAGCAATGACAAAACTGGAGTTGGAAATCAAATTTCCAAAAGAATCTGATGAACAACTATTCCAGATAAAAGCTGGTCCAACTTTAGTGGACAAAGTGAAAAATGCTCAACTACAAGATGAGGAGTGTTGGAAAATCAAAGAGAATCTGGTTGAGGGCGGTGATGTAAAATACAAGGTCGATACCGAAGGATTACTATGGTTAGAGGGAAGAATTTGGGTTCCAAAGATTGCTAGAACTGAAAGACGAAATCTTAACCGAAGCACACAACACAAGATATTCGATTCATCCAGGAAGCACGAAAATGTATCAAGATTTGCGCCGACATTTTGGGCGGCCAAACATGAAAAGGAATGTTGCTGAATGCGTAGCGAAATGCTTGACATGTCAAAGAGTAAAAGCCGAACATAAAAGACCCAGCGGGTTACTTCAACCGTTGGAAATATCGGAATGGAAGTGGGAACACATCACGATGGATTTTGTGGTGGGTCTTCCAACTACTCAGAGAGGATGCGATGCCATTTGGGTGATAGTGGACAGACTGATGAAATCAGCGCACTTTTTACCAATAAAGATTAGATTCAATCTTGATCAGTTGGCAATATTGTACATTAAAGAGATCGTTTCGAGGCATGGAGTTCCAGTATCAATTGTGTCCGATAGAGATCCGTGATTCACGTCGAATTTCTGGAAGAGACTATAAGAATGCATGGGGACACAGTTACGAATGAGCACGGCTTATCATCCACAAATAGATGGCCAAAGTGAACGAATAATTCAGACATTGGAAGATATGCTGAGAACATGTGTCATGGACTTTAAAGGAAGCTGGGAAGAACAATTATCGTTGGAGGAATTTGCTTACAACAACAGTTATCACGCGAGCATCGCAGATGCCACCTTACGAGGCATCAGCGGCGAAAGTGTAGAACTCCTTTGTCTTTGGGATGAAGTCGGTGAACGCTTAAATCGTTAGGGACTAGAATCTGGTGCAACAAAGCTGGCACGACGTTGTCAAACTCATCAGGATAAGATTTGTAGCAACCCAAGATAGACAGAAAAAGTATGCTGATCAACACAGACAAGATCGTGCATTCGACGTAGGAACTTTTGTATTCCTAAAAGTTTCTCCTTGGAAAGGGAAAATTCGTTTTCGATAAAAAGGAAAGCTAAGCCCGAGGTTTATTGGACCCTTTGAAGTCTTTGCGAAGAGTGGGAGAAGTGGCTTACGAGGTAGCTCTACCTCCGAGTTGGAAACATTCATAATGTTTTTCACATTTTTTGTTACGACCATATAAACCCAACTACAAACATGTGATCGAAAGTATGAACCATTGCAGCCAAGAAAGATTTGTCTTATGAAGAGGTTCCTATCCAGATAGTTGAAGATGTGAAAGAACAAGTGCTCAGAATAAAGTGATACCTTCGTGAAGGTGATATGGAGGAACCACTTTATTTGAAGAAGCTACGTGGGAACTCAAGAGAAAATGTTGAAAGAATACCCTGAGTTATTTGTTTAATCCGTGTCTTCGATTCTGGGGACAAAATCTTTGTAAGTAGGGAAGAATGTAACGAATAATTTATTTGAGTTGTGATTCTGAGGACAGAATCCTTGTAAGGAGGGAATGATGTAACATTCCAGAATTTTAAAGTGTAATATTAAATATTTATTAATTTATATAAGTATTTAATGGATATGTTTATTGTTGAATAAATAATTGTTCAATTTGAGTTGATGTATTTAGTTAAATAAATAAATAATTAAATATTAAATATTAAATATTAAATATTTTAATATTAAATATTTATGAATTATATAAGTATTTAATGGCAATTTGAGTTGATGTGATTTAGTTAATTATTTGTTGAATAAATAATTAAGGAGCTAAGAGAAATAATTGTTATGAGATTATATACCAATTTAATTTAATAAATAAGCTAAAGAGCTTATAATGATTTAAATAAATTATAATATTTTAAATGGGAAATTATAATTTAAAATATTAGTTGGTTAAATAAAATTATAATTATAAAGAAATTATAGTTTTGTGATAATGATTTATGTATTAAAGTAATTTAATAGATTAGTATTTGAATTAATTAAATTGATTATTTAATTAAGTAAAAGTGTGACTAATAACCTTGCTATAAAGGAGTTATTAAAATAAATTAAAAGAGTTTAATTTAGTTTTTGCAAACATGTCTTATTGCATAATAAGTCTTTAATCTAATAGTGTTTTATCAAACAAGGTATAAAGATTAATCCATTTGTTTTAGTTAGATTTGCCAAACAAGGTGTAAGGGTTAATGAGTTATTTTATTAGCTTAGCCAAACAAGCCTTATGGCTTTTGATTTTCAAAATAATATAAGCGATGTCGATTAAAATCCTATACTAAATATATCTATTATTACATACGTTATATTATTATACGTAAACTAGAAAGACTCGATGGAAGAAAAGTGGAAGAAGAAAAGAAGAAGAAGAAGAAGAAAAGAGAAAAGGAGAGAAAACTTGAGAGAAATTCTTGAAGGTTTGAGAAAGGAATTGGAGAAAAGAAATTGATAATCAAAAGTAGCCATCATCTTCTTAATCAAAGGTAGGAGCTTAACCTTTTCTTAAAAAAATCTAGTTTTCTTCTTCTTCCAAAAAAGTTCTCGTGAAAATTTTATAAAAGATAAATTGTTTTATATGTATATAGTTTTGTATGATTATTGATTATAAATTTCATGAGTTTATATATGATTATAGAGAAATTAATTCATGTATGTATGTGTTTTGTGAAGAAAATATATTACAGAGTGTTTACATGAAAATATATATGAACATGGCTTAGTTTAAAATAGAAATTAAGGTTTTATTAGTTGTTAAATTGATAAATTGATTATGGAAATTGATAGAGTATGTATAATCATAACTATGATGTTTTGAAATTTTCATTTTGATTGAAAAACAAAATCATAGTGTTGATTTTCATTGAAAACATCAAAATGGAGTTTTGCCAAAAACATTGAAATTGGGGTTGTAACTTTGATGTTTGTGTTATTTTATGAGTAGAAACATGTTAGAAGTCTTCACAAAATGTTTATATGAATTCTATATGTGTATTACATGTTAATCAGTCTATTAGATTCTAGCTTTTAGGCCAATTTGGCTTTTGTTCATATCATGCTTCGAGCTTGGTAAGCTGGATTTCGAGTCCGGCACCGCAACGCAGCAATTTCAAAGAAGACAAATCTCAGACCGTTACATCACGGTAGCCGCATGCCACAAATAGCCAACAAAATAATCATGATCACGAAGCAACAAGGCATAACTCTGTGCAATAAATAATGAACCACAATGTAAATGTGGCGTTGCAGTGCATGAAGTTAGCGAAGATGAGTTCGGCAGCTTTGTTTAAGTATATAAAATTTTGAAAATAAATGTTTTGTGTTAATAATATGAATGTTAAATGATGATTTCAGTAGTATTAAACTATGAATGAGCATGTTATCAAGAGTTAATTAGTATTAACGTAGTTTGATAATGTGGATTAGTAATTTAACCTACATGATGTATATATTTTGTTTATATAGATATACAATGTTGGTAATGACTAACTATGTCAATATGGCATATTTATAGGGTAGTGATTCAAGTTGTAAGGTTTTGCTTGTGCTAAAGGCAAGTTTTCAAACTCTATTCTTATAATTGAGCAAGTTCTCTAACTTAAAACTTCATTGTGCGAGTTTAATTTCATTTGGTACATTATTATTTTCAAATTCAATAACAATTATTGTAAGTTGCTACTTCTACACTTTCCTAGAGCTAGATTGCATATTATTGAGTAAGTCATTGTATCTAGTTACTCATGGCGATACAAGTTCTCTAATCTATTATCTTGTTAATTCAATTATTGTTTTCAATTCTATTACAATATAATGATGTAAGTTATTTGCAGCAAGTTATTCTTGTATTTAACTTGTGGTTTAGTATACACAACTATATATGCTATGAATGTTAATTATTCAATTCTAATTAACCTTGACTTAGTGTTGTTCAAGCAAGGTATGCTATAGTTATTCAAATTGTATGCTATTAGATTATTCCTAATGCATGACTTTAGTTACTATGATTGGTTCAAATCACGATTATTCTATAGTATAGTGTTATTGGTCTTATTCAACTACTCTTAGTTAATGTTCATTGAATTCTCAATTACCTTGAATGCTTATCCAAACCAAACTTACTTTGGTGCGGACTTGTATTCTAAATACTAAGATGAACAACTCTTTTAATAGAAGTTTACGCTTAGCGTTGAAATGGTTGTTCACAATACATTGTACGAAGGGTTGATCCCCCTAAGTACGTGGAGTCCTTATAGTCTTATG
The DNA here is from genome assembly GCA_020205615.1 of Panax quinquefolius. Lineage (NCBI taxonomy): Eukaryota > Viridiplantae > Streptophyta > Magnoliopsida > Apiales > Araliaceae > Panax > Panax quinquefolius. The sequence goes on from CM035165.1 coordinate 92,124,584, forward strand.
ACTGTTAAAGTTAAAGTTGAAAGATTACTTATAACTGTGGACATGATTCGTAGTCATTAGACCCTCAGTGAGTGTTATAATTTTCAGAAAGTTAATTAGAATATATTGTTCAGTTCTATTGAGCCTAACATTGGCAATTGATGTAAAAGTTTAAATATTTATTTATTGTTATTTCAAGTGGGCCTTGTTTGCTCACTCTTGCCTGTAAAATTTCTTACAGCTAAAGTCAAAACTGGTGACGTACGTAGCACCAGAAAGGAAAAGGAAAGATGAACAAGCATCAAGACTTGTAATAGATTTGATAGTTTTATTATCGGACTTTGGTTTAAAGATTGTAATGAAGTTTATTTAATTTCTGCATTTGAATGATTGTTGTTAAAGGTTAGATAACCTGGGAGATTTTTATTTGAGTTTAATCCTGTATGGGCAGGTTTTTTTTATTCAATTTTATTATAATTGGGTAGTTTTATTTGAATGTTTTGATTAAGTGAAAACCAAATCTGTGGGAACAAAGTACCTGGATTTTGGGGTGTCACATATATGCAGATAAATAGAAGACTAAGTATAGTCTTGTTTTGAGGGAGGAATTTGAGTTTCAATAATTTTAAAGTTAAAAGAATAACTAATATGATAGAGAGAGATAGCGAATGTGTTAGTAAGTGTTTAACTTCCAACTCAAATTGTTTATAGGAAGTGATAAGTCATGTGAGATAAGATAATACCTTTGGTAAAGGTGAAATGGAAGAACCACAATGTCGAAGAAGCATTGTGGGAACTTGAGATTAAAATGAAGAAAACTTTTCCTCATTGGGGTAGGTAATAGTAGCGAGATTCTGGGGACAGAATCCATATAAGGAGGGAAGAATGTAACGCCCGAGAAAATTGGATTTTTGAGAATTAAATTTTTATTTTTATTAAATGAATTAAATTGATTATTTATGGAGCAAGCTAATCGAACGTCGTTCTCTGACCTAGAAATGTCAGAACATCGTAGGATTTTGGCTACGTGGTAGAATTAAAGTGTTTGAATTTCCAAGACGAAAATAAATGCTTTCCGAGAAAGTTTCTGAAAAACACTATTCACGCATTTCTACTCAGGAATTATTTTTGAACTTCCGAGAAATACGTAACGATAGAATATTGAGGTGAGATGGAATATCTAATAATATTTCAGTTATGAAAAATGTAAAATTTTGCCTGTGGACTTAAAAACCTAACGTTTAGGAAATGCGACTTTCGAGAAGGAATTTAAATGTATGTAATGAATTAAACGATTATCGTATAATATGTAGGACGTATTATACGAGGTAATGAATATGAGTATGATACGAGGTATTATACGAGTACGTACGAAAGATGGTATGATGTATATGTTGAATTAGTAGGATTATGTAGGATTGTGTAGGAAATGGTTAAGTCCAATAGAATTAATGTACAAGCCTAAGTGTTTGTAATGTGAAGCCCAAAGTAAGTTAATGATTAAGCCCAAGTGTTTGTTTAATTGCAAGCTCAATATATAAGTTAAGATAGTTAAGTAAAATTATGCTAGAAGCCCAAATGATTAAGTAAGTTAATTAAGCTAAGGCCCAAAGTAATTATCCAATGGGTAAGAACCATGGAGCAACCCATGGATGATCCAATGTGATGAACAAGTAAACCTAGAGGCTAAGTAGTGTGGTGATCACACAAAGTGCTTATAAATGATGATCAAGTTTACTTAGTGGCTAAGTGTTGTGATGGCCAAGTAATTTATTTGGAGAGCAAGTAAGCTTAATGGCTAAGTTTAGTAGCAACCAAGAAATAAGAGTGGTGAACAAGTGTTGTGGGGAGCAAGTTTACTTAATCCTTAAGCTATGAATAGTAAGGAGGTGGATTAAGGAGGTGGAAGGTTGATAACTGGATTTTATATACACTTAACCGGTATCTTTTACTTGAATTAGTTGCTTATATTTATTTGTCTTAGTTACTTTTCATGCATTTTTTGTTCATTTTGTAGGTTATACGTTTGGGAGCGGTGTGAGCGACTATTGGTAAGGAAAAGCAAAGAAAACGCAAAGAAAAGCAAACCGGACATCATTTGGGCTTTCATATTTACTTCATGTTCTTGGTTTGGAACTTAGCTTATATTGAAGAGCATCGTCATAGCTTTCCAGAACATTTTGAATCATTCCAATTTGAGTTCGGATGCAAGAGTTATGATCGTTGTACCAACGGACGTCGAACGTCATGGTTTTGGGTGGTCATTTGCATAGAAGATTACTTCAGCTCAATTTCAAAGCGTTCATCCGCCTGAATTTCTCAATCCTCAAAGAATGAAATAGGCTATGCCCAGTATTTGGGGCGCTTAGGGGGCGATGTTTGAGCGTCGTGCCCAGTATTTGGGAAGGGCTTGGTGATGGCCTGGACGCTTTTAATAATTATGACACCTTTTTGACTCCAAATAGGATTGGGTTTGTTCCTAAGCTAAAAATTGGACTTGTAACCTATAAATTCATGATGTAAGGCATAAAATAAAGGGGGATTACATAGCTTAGCTTAGATAAAACATTCCATTAGATTAGAATATAAATCCTAGTTCTTAATTAGCCATTGGAGATTGAAGCAAATTGAAGAACATTGAAGATCAAGAGCAAGAGCAAGAGGGGAGCATCAAATTTGATGACAACAGATTTTATTCTCTTCTCTTATCATAATTTTATCTTTTAATGTCTATTCAGTTTTGGATTCTTGATTTTAATTCATTAATAATGAACTAACTCTTTTATTAAGATTTCAATTGAACCTTTTATGTCTATAAATTGGTTATTTGATTTATTCCAATTCTTTGTGTCAAAGTGAATTGTTTATCTTGTCTTGTGCTTATTGATTAATTATTTGATCAGTAATCACCTTGTTACTCTATAAGGAATTGGAAGAGGAATTCTAGGGTTAGAACTGGGCATGATATCATGTGACTTAGTTATTTGCAAAGAGAATAATTAGGTTTGTGAATTGAATGGAAATATCTGTTCACCGCATGTAACATATAAGGAATTGGGATTGTAGTGAGTTTAATTCAATTGTTTTGCATAGAGATATAGCAAAATTAACTTGGATTAAATAGAAGGCAAATGATCACTTGAGAAAGGGCTTTTGGCACTTGAGAATTCCTGTTAACAATTTAGTAGACATAATAATTGGAATAATTGGACAATTGATTTATAGTTCATAATTGGGGATATTGGAGTCTTAATCTTTATTTATCTGAATTCATTCGTTAAAATCTCAGTTTAATTAGTTAATTTAGTTTTCTTAATTAGAAAAATCACAATTTGTCGTTGTTTAAATAAAATTGATTTGGTTAAGAGTTAGTACTTGGTAATTTTTATTAAATAATTTCTCGTGGGAACGATACTTTTCTTATCACTTTATTACTTGTCAATCGTGTATACTTGCACGTATTCATTGATCATGAAATCCACCAACAAGTTTTTGGCGTAGATTCGGGAATTAGTTTAATATTTTTTTACCAATATTAATTTCAATCAAATTAGTCTTAATTTAAACATTTTTATTTTTATTTGTAATTCTCTTCTTATATTTCTCTCATTTTAGGTACCATGGATGACTTTGAGTATCAATGGCCATACACGAATGTGACTCAACCAAGGGGGATGGAGATTGACAGACTCGCGACACTTTTCGCAATGTCAGCACAAATTAAAGAACTTTCGAGGAAGTTGGATGTTATCGCATCCCAACAGAGTCGAAGGATGGCGATTATGTGTGACAATCAGGTCGGCAATAAACCCGAGTAATCAATGCACCATCAATCTTGGTAGAGACAAAGATGGTGGTAACTACCTCAATCAAGATGCATATGATAATTATGAAGAAGTTTGGGGTATCACCCGGATTTTTCATGGAGCTACAACTATCAAGACCAATACTCTACTCCAAATCCAACATACACGCCTGAAATTCTCATATCAACCTCTATTAAAAGAAGAAAATTCAAGGTTGGAGGAATTGTGGTCCAAGTTCGAGGAGAGAGGATTAATCAAACGGGTCAATTCAAAAATCTTGCGGATCGACAGATAGAGCAAATGACCAAAGTCATAAACAACCTTCCTCCAAACACTTAGCTTTATGACATGGATGACGAAATTGATGAAGTGCCTGAGCCAAATCTACAACTGGATGAGACATGAGATGTTGAAAAAGAGGAGACAAGTGGGGATAATGAAAATAAGGTCGGTGAAGAACTAACTATGATTACCAATGAGGAGGAGCCGATGTTATTAGTGCCCCAAGTTCCTATTCCGCCAAAGTTCAAGAATCCGGTTAGATTTGCAAAACCATGTCCGCTAGGTAGTCATGTCGTCAGCAATACTCCTTGTGACGTAAAAGCGAGTACAACTTTGAAGCCATGGTTCAATGAGTTGGAGAAGATAGAAGAAGAGATTATTGTGTCTGACAAGCCTCAATGCCAGAATCTATTCGCAGACACAATGGAAAAAACACCTAGATGTTGGACGTTCTTTAATGTGATCTTATCTAAACAAAGCATGCTAGGTGACTTTAATACAATGGCTATCGTAAATGGGAACCTACCAAAAGCTATATTATTTCGATGGATGGAGGGTTCCTCAACTTTCAAGAGGAATTGGATAGCATTGACTGCATAAAGTCAGCCGAAAGACTATAAATCAAGTCACCGACCGGGAGGCAACCCAGGAATTTTTATATTTATATGCTTTACTAGTTTATTTAGTAGATAGGAATTAATTTGCTTAGTAAGTTCTCTTATAATCTAATAAAAGTTGTCTCTCTTCATTGCAGGTATTAGAGGTTCAATCGATAGGAAAATGACCGTTGCTACCATCGCCACCAGCACCTCACGCTTAGCTGATTACAGGGAAGTTCTCTTCTACTTATCGCTATATCCTTACAATGAAGACATTGTAATTGCTAAGTTTGGGGGAGTTTAGTTTAGTTCGTTATTGAATGTTTAGTTTCATGTTTATGTTATGTTATTTTTCATATGTTGTTAATATAGTTTAGGTTCATTATAAAAAAAAATCAAAAATAATAGTTAGTTACTATGTTCATTTTGCATAAGTCCAGCGGTTTGTTATAGTTAAGTTTATTTTGGCCAATGATGAGATTGGAATTGGGTAGACAAGTATAATACTGACTATTAGAGCTTTGATGTGATTTCTTGTTATGAATTGAATCTTTTTCTGGTTGAAACTAGTATAATAATGATAGCACAGTAAAAACAATTTGTTGATTGATTTAGTTTAAATTGATACATAATGCGACTCTAAAATATAATGCTAGTTTGAATGAAAGAATGACAAGAATAAGTAGTGATGACTAAAGTTAGACAAGAACCTAAGTTTGGGGGAATATATGTGGGGTATATAAGCTTTAAAAAAAGAAAAAAAAAGAAAACATGTTGAGTCTCACAAGGTTGAGGAGAAACACTCCCCATAAACACAAGTGTGAGATGGAGCGTAAAACGACTCACCAACCATCTATCAAAAGAAAAGTAAGGGAAATAATCACGGAAAAGAGCAAAAAGCCCAGTGTAAAAAAAAAAAAAGAGAAGGAAGAAAAGAAAGTAAAAGTATCCCGCATGTACCCTTGAATTTGGTTGAGTTTAATTTTAGTTGAATCGCGCCTATCTCGAGATTTCTTGAGTTTACATCGTATGATGCCTTCAAAGAGACTTGTTATGTGTTAAATTTGATTTTATATCGCTTAGCATGGTTGTTGAGCGTATACACGCACTATACCAAAGAATAACATTTTAAGACTTGATGATCGACTAGGAAATTGTTGATTGGTTTTGATATGAAGTATTGTCGTGTTTGCTTGATTGCTAAGGTCGTTGAGTGAATAGATTTGATTCTATCAAGTATCGCTGGATTTGTAGGCATATAGATTAGTTGCATTTCATTGCATTGCATTGCATTATGTTGTGTTACTTGGGGACAAGCAACAGTTTAAGTTTGGGGGTATTTGATAAGTGGATTTTATATACACTTATCCGGTATCTTTTACTTGAATTAGTTTCTTATATTTATGTGTCTTAGTTACTTTTCATGCATTTTGTGTTCATTTTGTAGGTTATACGTTTGGGAGCGGTGTGAGCGACTATTGGTAAGGAAAAGCAAAGAAAAAGCAAAGAAAAGTAAACCGGACATCATTTGGGCTTTCATGTTTACTTAATGTTCTTGGTTTGGAACTTAGCTTAAATTGAAGAGCATCGTCTTAGATTTCCAGAACATTTTGAATCATTCCAATCGGAGTTCAGATGCAAGAGTTATGATCGTTGTACCAACGGACGTCGAACGTCATGGTTTTGGGTGGTCATTTGCACATGAAGCATTTCAAATTTCAATTTCAGCTGCTCATCCGCCTGAATTTCTCAATCCTCAAAGAATGAAATAGGCTATGCTCAATGGGCACGGGCTACTGGGGCGATGTTTGAGCGTCGTGCCCAAATATGGGAAGGGCTTGGTGATGGCACGGACGCTGCTGCTAATTATGACACCTTTTTGACTCCAAATAGGATTGGGTTTGTTCCTAAGCTAAAAATTAGACTTGTAACCTATAAATACATGATGTAAGGCATAAAATAAAGGGGGATTACATAGCTTAGCTTAGATAAAACACTCCATTAGATTAGAATATAAACCCTAGTTCTTAATTAGCCATTGGAGATTGAACCAAATTGATGAACATTGAAGATCAAGAGCAAGAGCAAGAGGGAGCATCAGATTTCCTGACAACAGATTCTATTCTCTTCTCTTATCATACTTTTATCTTTTAATGTCTATTCAGTTGTGGATTCTTGATTTTAATTCATTAATAATGAACTAACTCTTTTATTAAGATTTTAATTGAACCTTTTATGTCTATAAATTAGTTATTTGATTTATTCCAATTATTTGTGTCAAAGTGAATTGTTTATCTTGTCTTGTGCTTATTGCTTAATTATTTGATCAATAATCACCTTGTTACTCTATAAGGAATTGGAAGAGGAATTCTAGGGTTAGAACTGGGCATGATATCATGTGACTTAGTTATTTGCAAAGTGAATAATTAGGTTTGTGAATTGAATGGAAATATCTATTCACCGCATGTAACACATAAGGAATTGGGATTGTAGTGAGTTTAATTCAATTGTTTTGCATAGGGATATAGCAAAATTAACTTGGATTAAATAGAAGGCAAATGATCATTTGAGAAAGGGCTTTTGGCACTTGAGAATTCCTGTTAACAATTCAGTAGACATAATAATTGGGATAATTGGACAATTGATTTATAGTTCATAATTGGGGATATTGGAGTCTTAATCTTTATTTATCTGAATTCATTCGTTAAAATCTCAGTTTAATTAGTTAATTTAGTTTTCTTAATTAGAAAAATCACAATTTGCCGTTGTTTAAATAAAATTGATTTGGTTAAGAGTTAGTACTTGGTAATTTTTATTAACTAATTCCTCGTGGAAACGATACTTTTCTTATCACTTTATTACTTGATGACCGTGTATACTTGCATGTATTCATTGATTGCGAAATCGACCAACAATGGTCCTAATGACCCTTATGCCCTCACTTTGTGATGCCTATAAATACCAAGCTCCATTTCAATTGTTGGTTGTTCAAATTTCATCCAACTTCTCTCAAGCTAAACAACTTATTTGGTTGAGAGAATAAGCTAGAAAAGTAAGAAAGCTAGTCTTTCATATTTCAAGGATCAAGAAGGAGATTAAAGATTGAGCAAGGCATAGTCAAGTGAATATCAAAGAGTAAGTGATACTAAGCCATGATTTTCTTTTTCTTCCATTAGTAGAGAAGGGGGTATTAGTAGAACAAGCATGCTAAAAAGAGGTTAGAATAATGAATAAAGGACTTAACTCATTAATAAGTCATATGAAAATATGACATAAGTCATGAAATGGAAATATAGGTATTTTATACTTTAATAAGTTGCAAAATCATAAAGAATAGGTAATAACTTATCATGAATATAAGTTAATGAAGTATGTATGTCAAGAGGTTAGTATGTCGAAATGAATCCATTTAAAACGGTTTAAAAATCTTAAGTAATGAAGTTTTGCCAGAATTCAAACGATTAGACGATAATCGTCGAATTCGTGAAATTCTCGGAATGGAAGTCGAATTTTGATATTGAGCTTGAAAACATTGGTTTTCAATGGAGACAAGTCGTATTTGGCATTATAGAGTTGTGGACTAGAAAATGGCCGGATTCCGACTTAGAACGAAGAAACAAGCGTTGAACGTTCACGAACGTTTATCGTTCTCGTTAAAAATGGGCCAATAGGTGAAATTTTAGCAAACAAAGACGAATAAATAAAATTCTTGCATGAACACGTAGAGTACGTAATTTGTTAACCGTAGGCTCTTGAACAAGCCAATTCGGACTTATAACGAAGAAGTTATGAAGCCGGGAAACTCACTTAAATAAAAGTATGTTAAAATTTTCTAGTCGAAGAATCGCGCGCGGACGCCACCAAGGCAAAATAAGTCAAGTCATAAATAGTCACTAAAGTGGCATGTGTCCCTTACAAACTCGCGCTGCAGTGCGACAATTAACAAAGGGACTCACGCCGCAGCGCCATGTCCGGTCTCCAAGCCCTAATAAGCGATAGCCGCAGTATAACAACACGAGTGTAATAGTATTAGCCAATGCAAATACATTAGACTTAAAGCTTAGACAATGAAAAAATGTTTACAAGTGGAACACGAAAGGGAATTGTTAACAATGAGTTAAGGAACTTAATCAAACGTTATTAAGTTATAATTAAACCCCAAATATGATTACTTAGGGTTAAAGAAAGTCAATTGAAGATGAACGTGAACTATACATAATAAGTACACATAACCAATGACGATCGAGTTTCGATTAATAACGTAAGGACGTTAATAAGCCGTAAGGAAAGGTGATTAACTCGAACCAAGTTGTATTAATAAAATAATTTCACTGAAGTGTTATAAGAGGACGAAGTTGGTAAGGATGATGTAAAAGAATGACGGAAAGCCAGAACCAATAAATAATAAATCTAATACGGGATTAGATTGAGAAGAAGGGTAAGATTCTTTAGGAATAAAGTATGTTCATTCATGACCTAATGTGGTATGTTATGTGATTATGTGTTGTAGTGACTGTAAAGACTCAAAGGAAACGTAATTATTTTGTAGCAGACGCTGAAGGCAAGTTTTTCTTAAACCCTTGTCTAACCTTCGTGTTAGTCAGGTTTTCAAATGATTCAAATTATGAGATGCATGTATGGTTTTGAAAAAAAAGGCGATGCCAGTTTTAGCTCAGCTAGACTAATCTTGATAGATTGATTGAACTCTTTACAAGTCTTTCAATATAGAATTGCTAACACTATCCTACGCCAACTATTTGGTACGGATTAAAGGTAAGCCTGAATATAAATAAATAAATGTATTTTCATCGAGTATTCGATGGGCACGTGAGGTTTCCACGACTTAAACGTACACACGTTTAATGAATGTAGTGTTGATCAACATAGAGTACTATAGGCTGATCACCTAAAAGTGCTCGTAAGATATGTCGGACTTACGAACTTCGTGCCGGGTTGTCCTTTTCAAAGAGACTATAAGACGTTCATGTCTTGAACTAGAATTGATGATTCATGGAATATTGTTATTGTAAAATGTTTTGAAGGAAAAGGAAAGCTATTTTGAATAATTGATAGTATTTCGTAACTATCATCCAGTTATTGAAGATATATGATTCCTATGTTTTAAGCATGCTTTTAAAATGAAATTGTTGTACTTGATGAGCTTGTTATGCTCATTCTTGCTTGAACCATATGAATGCAGCTTAGACGATTGGACCAAAGGATTCGACAAGGATAAAGTGAAGGCTAAAGCGAACTTGTAGCGTACCTATGTAATAGTATAGGTTTGTAATGATAATATTTGATATTATGACAAGAACAAATGTAACGGTTATAAATAACCTGGGGAATGGTAGTATTGTTTTGGAATATATATAAGACAAATTCGTTCTTTTGAGGCTTTTTCAATTGAATGTTTGTGCGAACTGTAGCACCGTGGAGCACCATCTGTCGGGTTAAAAGAGACCCGGATTTGGGGGCGTCACATTAACCACCCATACTTGACATCAACATTCATATACATTTATCACACACTTGACTCACAATGTGTTTGTTACACATTTAAAACTCATAGATGCATGATTCACATAGTTCTTGTATTTTGCAAACCTTAATAAAATTTAACAACTCTGTGTTTTATATAACCATATAATGCTCATATACTTAAAACATCACTTATGTTAAGTATTATAACTTAATACATTCATGCACACATTTTTTAAGGTTAAGATTACAATTTAAATAGTCAGAAATGATCGCCTCCTAAAGGTACCGTGACCGCAGATTTGTTCTAGGTTCATGCAATTGCGCTAGGATGGGCGTAATCGTTGTCCCCCGCCGCACAGATTTGAATCTTTAGTTCTTAGTTTATGCTTCATTTCTTAACATGCATGAAGGTTAACACATAATATATAAACACGTTAAGAGGCTATTGGTCAAAGTTTAGAACCTCTTGTTTTTACTTAAAGTTGTTTTCACACTTTAAGGCTTTATTTGATAATTTCTAACAAGGCTAAGTAGGTTCATGCATAAGGAATGAACTACATTAACCATTTCATCACGTAAAGATTTTAGACACCTATAACGCGTATGCTCGCATTTATTCAACTCATTTAATTAGTATAGTTCATCATTTGTGAACTCATTACAATTCATACTCGAACGACTTATATGGTGTCTGACTAGATGAGCGCACATGTAGGCCATGTTTAGTGACCTAAAAGATACTATAATGCTATCCTACAAGTTCTGAGGGTGGGCAACACAATGCTCATGAATATTAGTTTCAAAATGTCTAAGTTTTATTTCTCCAAATCCATGTCATACCAAACTAATCATGTAAGGCAACTTCGAATCACATGTCATACTCATTTGTACATATTTCTACACATGTTTACAAGGTCAAAATATAACCACTACATGTTTATAAAAACCATGTCCAAGTAATCTAACACATATGAAACAACTTCAAACCTTATATCATGAATAGTTAGACTTCATATGCATGCTTATCAAAGTCAGAAAATAAAGTACACAAGTTTTGTCAATGTTTGCTTTCAAAACTCAAGTTTTCTTTTAAAATCATTTTCAACCAGCTATTGTAAGTTGATTATAACTAAGAAACTTAAACTCACGTGTAATATTTATTGTTATTCATAACTATCATGCTTGGAATAATTAAAAAGTCAAGATATATCATTCCAAAGGTATGGCGCAGTGCACGCCTATATTATACTATGGAACGGCAAGACATTGCCGCCTAATAATAGCATTCTCAAACACTTTGATCCTGCATACCACGCTTAGAATGGCCTACAGAATGGGTGTAGCTGCGCCCTTCCTGGATGGTTCTAGGAATGGCTCTGCTTTTGCAGAATCCAAACCCAAACGCAACCTTCATCATGCAATATGCTTAAAATCAACCAAATTCCATTCATACATGTATATAATACTCATCTAACATGATAGTAACTCTCAAATCACATAGACAACTTTTTACTCAAATTCAAAGTTCATGTTATATTTCCATCTTTTAACATGTTTAGCGAATTTCATCGCTATAGATTCGTTTCTAAACCAATTATGTCCGTTTAACTTTCGTTGTTTTCGTATTTGACTGTATTATCAATATCTAACAATAATTCTTGGATTACAACAATCCTTAGCCAACAATTGTTGACTCAAAATCAACTATTTTCTTGACATTTCTAAGTAATCCAAAACTTAGGAATCAAGAGCATATATATTAGAATTATTACCTCTTGATTGCTCCAATTTTCTAACCATAGCTCTCCAAACCTCTGATTGCTCTCAATTATACAATTCTTGTGATACCCCCAAAACCAGGTACTTTATTCTCACAAGATTTGGTGCTCGCTTTCAAAAATATTTACATCTAACTACCCATAAACAAAGATAAAGACATAACTTAAATAATTTAAATCAATATCTTCCCCATTAAAGGGTTATATCAACTTAAAACATTCATATGTAATCTAACCTTTAATTATTACATAAGTCTTATGGCATAATTTAAGTTAAATAAATTCAAATAACTCTTCATCACTTGGACATCTTGTCGTTTCCTTTGTTAGAAGACGACTCATCAAATTTCTCAACTTTAGCTGCATGTCTTCATGAGACCATGCAAACACATCCTAAAAATGGGTTAATAGAGTAACCATGTCATTCCTTTGGTTTGGATTAAGGTCCGTACCAATCTGGATTTGTTTGGGGATTTCTGAGGTTCTGAGGTTAAAAGAGGAGGTTTGATCAAGATTTGGCTTGGGTTTGTCTTCGACCCATTCTTTGATCTCCTAAGGCACCTCATAGTCCTCTTGCTCAATTTCCATCAAGTCAGAGTCCAACTTTACATCAAAGTTGCAATCCTTGTGAAGAATAGGCACTCCATCAGCAAGTTTAGGCATATCTAACTTTAGAGTCTTGAAACAAAATGCTTTCACTTAATATATAAAATTGTTTAATCATACAGAGTGTTAGCATGTAATGCCAAAAACAACTACTAATATTATGCATCAAAAGTAAGCAATTATTGTTATCTACAGGGTAGAGGGAGTTTATGCCCTTTTTACCCTTTCCGGCAAATACAAGGAGTTCTGCTCCATTTGCCAAAGGTCAAATCCATGTGGACACTTGTGATGAAGGAGTTGTTATCTTCTTCCTTCTCTTGAATTATGACCATGATGTCTAGACAGTCATCATCTAAGATATCCTTGTTCATACCCTCGGTATGCGCCAGGAAAGTACATCTTCGGAAACCACCTCTTAATGTCTTGTTTATGCCTTTGATTCCTTTCCTCCATGTCTGGGTCTGGAATCGGGACTTCCTTTCCTTTAACCGATATCGGCTTAGTAAACAACATAGATACCACAGAGGCAGGAACTTTTCGTAGAGGCCATACAAGATCAGCACATGTAGGTTTAGGCAACAAACTTGTAGATGAAAGAACCGGTGTATACATGTGCACGTTCCTGTTGTGACGCCCCCAAATCTGGGTCCCTTCAAACCTCGGATCCGGTCCGCCACGATACTACTATATTCAAACTATTCATATCTTTTATTCATAACTTAATGAATATAACTTAGATTATTACAATTTAGAATATAAATTCTTTCCATTTCCAGGATATGTTCAATGAAGTTTAAAATCTTGGTCATTTACCATTCCCTTCTTACATTATATTCGATGTTATAAAAATATGCGGAATAATTTAGTATTTTTCAATATCCTTTGAAATTAAATATTATATTGATTTCTTAACTTGAACCAATTACATATCCTTGGATCAAATTATGTTATGATTCATTCTATTCGATTTACTGTATAAATTTTTACATCTCAATTCAAGTTCCTCTATACATCACATAGTACAACTTTATAACTCAACATGTATAACACATCGTAAACTACTATCATATACATCTCCTAAAACCTAAACATGGTTCCAGAGCATCTATTTAAATAAATTAATCAATCTCCTTCTATATTATTGAACTCTATCAATCAAGTAGCACGCAATCTATACCGTGAGTCCTTAACCTGCAAAAATGGTTATTTGCAAGGGTGGGCTCGACAGCCCAACAATTCTTACATTTTTCATGCATCACATAACGCATAATATCATACTCAGTTCTTGCATTAATAATAACTTAATATTTACTACGCATGTTACTTCTCACATAACAGGCACACAGATTTACCTCTCAAGCATATCATCAAAGATCAACTTCCAAATTTCATATGTATTTCATATATATGCATCAACATTCTCATAGCATAATATAGCTCAACTAACAGTTATCGAATTTATATATCAAATAGGAACTGAAAAACTTACATGGCTCGTAGTTTATCAACTACGACTTAACTGCTTATAGTTTTCTGCACTTCGTGTATTCCTACACAATTATATAATCATGGATTCATATCCATCAGTCATACATTTCATACGCTCTTAATATAATAATAAATATTACATCGTTTCCTAACTAGGTTTGTAAAACATTCATTTCAGTTTCTCATCATACTCTTAGAATAGCTTGGTATATATATGTATAACTTAACCACCCGTACTTGACATCAACATTCATATACATCTATCACACACTTGACTCGCAATGTGTTCGTTACACATTTAAAACTCATAGATGCATGATTCATATAGTTCTTGTATTTTGCAAACCTTAATAAAATTTAACAACTCTGTGTTTTATGTAACCATTACATGCTCATATACTTAAAACATCACTTATGTCAAGTATTATAACTTAATACATTCATGCACACATGTTTTAAGGTTCAGATTATAATTTAAATAGTCAAGTAACAATGCTCTCGCAGTCAAGAATCAAGACTGCATTATTTGGTTTAGGATGGGCGCATTGCTACCGTCCCCCACTGACTGCACAGATTTGAATCTTAGTTCTCAGTTTACACTTCATTTCTTAACATGTATGAAGATTAACACATAATATATACGCACGTTAAGAGGTCATTGGTCAAAGTTTAGAACCTCTTGTTTTTACTCAAAGTTATTTTCACACTTTAAGGCTTTATTTGCTAATTTCCAACAAGGCTAAGTAGGTTTGTGCATAAGGAATGAACTACATTAACCATTTCATCATGTAAAGATGTTAGACACCTATAATACGTATGCTCACATTTATTCAACACATTTAATTAGTATAGTTCATCATTTGAGAACTCATTACAATTCATACTCGAATGACTTATATGGTGTCTAACTAGATGAGCGCATATGTAGGCCTTGTTTAGTGACCTAAAAGATACTAGCATGCCATCCTACAAGTTCAGAGGGTGGGCAACATAATGCTCATGAATATTGGTTTCAAAATGTCTTAGTTTTATTTCTCCAAATCCATGTCATACCAAACAAATCATGTAAGGCAACTTCGAATCACATGGCATATTCATTTGTACATGTTTCTACACATGTTTACAAGGTCAAAATATAACCACTCCATGTTTATAAAAACCAAGTCCAAGTAATCTAACGCATATGAAACAACTTCAAACCTTATGTCATGCATAGTTAGACTTCGTATGCATGCTTATCAAGATCATAAATTAAAGTACACAAGTTTTGTCAATGTTTGCTTTCAAAACTCAAGTTTTCTTTTGAAATCATTTTCAACTATGCTATTGTAAGTTGATTATAAGTAAACAACTTAAACTCACATGTAGTATTTATTGTTATTCATAACTAAGTCAAACCATCATGCTTGGAATAATCAAAAAGTCAGTATATCATTCCAGTGCATGGCGGATGTGCGCCATATTATACTATGGGAACGGTAGTCGCTACCGCCCTATAGCATTCTTAAACATCGAATCCAGACATGACTATCTTTGGAATGGCCTCTGTATCGGAATAGGAATCGCTGCGCCATTCCTGGATGGTTCTAGGAATGGCAAACCCATTTGGTAACTTAAATTCAAACCCAAACGCATCCTTCATCATGCAACATGCTTAAAATCAACAAAATTCCTTTCATACGTGTATATAATACTCAACTAACATGATAGTAACTCTCAAATCACATAGACAACCAATTTGGTAACTTAAATTCAATGTTCATGCTATATTTCCATCTTTTAATATGTTTAGCGAATTTCATCGCTACAGAATCGTTTCTAAACCAATTGGGTCTGTTTAACTTCCGTTGTTTTCGTATTTGACTTTATTATCAATATCTAACAACAAATTATGAATTACAACAATCGTTAGCCAACAATTTTTGACTCAAAATCAATTATTTTCTTGACATTTCTAAGTAATTCAAAACATAGGAATCAAGAGCATATATATTAGAATTATTACCTCTTGATTACTCTAATTTGTTAACCACGACTCTCCAAACCTTGTATTGCTCTCAATTCTACAATCCATCTGACACCCCCAAATCTGGGTACTTCATTCCCACAAGATTTGGTGCTCATTTTCCAAAATATTTACATCTAACTACTCATAAACAAGGATAAAGACATAACTTAAATAAATATATTCCCCATTAAAGGGTTACATCAACTTAAAACATTCCCAGGTAATCTAACCTTTAATTATTACATAAGTCTGCGGAATACATCACATAATAACATAAGTCTTATGACATAATTTAAGTTAAGTAAATTCAAATAACTCTTCATCGCTTGGACATCTTTCCCTTTCCTTTGCTAGAAGACGGCTCATAAAATTTCTCAAGTTTAGCTACAGTGTTAAATGCAAGAGTGAGAAAACAATTGCTCACTAATATAAAGAGTGATAATAGCAGTAACATAAGAATAAGCAATGAATACTGATTTAATAAGAACTTATTCTTCAATACAAAACAAGTAAACAAGTTTGAGGTTTATATCTGAGGGTCTTTAAGACCATGAACTATGTCCTGAGGTTATTAAGTATTACAACTTCAACCTTTAACAATCATTAGACTATACAGACTTTTACTTTCGTACTTAGAGGGATCAGCCCTTCGTATCATGTATTGTGCACAAACATCTAAACGTTAACGTGTACATAATCCCATATGTTAGGGTTGTTCATCTCAATTTGACTTTAGGATTTTCCGCACTAAAGAAATTTTAGTTTGGAACTAGCTTATCAGTGGTTCTACAATTTTAGAACACTCATCAATTATGGATTAGTCAAACCAATAAAGGTTTATTTGCTATTCGAAAGTTTAACACAATAAGATAAGATTGAATAATAACAATGTACAATGGAGTAGACATGGTATCACCATATTACTACATCCAAAAGAGTTAGAAAACCCATTCGGGACAATGAATGTAAACAATTTACTCTTTGAATAGCATCAACAAGTGTTAGGAATGTGAAACTCGCTCGATGTAAAAAATTAGAATACAAGAGATTGCATTATCATAAATAAGATGGAATCAATAAGCTTGCTCAACTTTAACATAAGATTTAGGAACTTGCATATTGATAAATTAGGGTTAAAATGTTTGCTTGACAACAAAAGGTAACTTAGTTTTGAAACTTAAATTCATTGTAGACACTCAAAATTTTCTGCATACCTGTTACTAACATTGCAAGAGGACAGAATCGTCTTTCAAAGATAACCCTAGAAGACAGCTCAGTTCAATCCCGGAGATAACCCTGGGATATTCAGTATTTCCATCTCGGAGATAACCCCGAGATATCCAGCTCAGTCCCGAAAATACCACCGAAAGTTTCAACCTCAGTCCCGAAAATTGTTTGAGTTTATGCCCTAGAGGGCAATTATTTGATATAATTGCTTAATGTTTTGATATTATATTTGATTGAATAAATAAATGATTTTATTATGGTTTTATTTATTGCGTAATATAATTATTAACATAATAAAATTCCTTAGAATAGTGATACAAATTATATAGTTTCAAGTATGTGACTTGAACATGAGATTATAGTTACAATTAGTATCATTGTTCTTAAATGTCCTTAGTCGAGTATCATTGTTGATTGGACAACAATGATGTATTGAGACTAGTATGTGGATTGACTGATGACCAAATCTCATTGGTCATAAATATATGAGATATTAAGTCAATGCATAGGTACATGTTAGAGAACGATGTACTGGATAGACCCACCAGGAGACTTCTATATGGAGCATTATGCGAAGTGTCATTAGCAATTCTCATAGTGACAATGATGTAATGGTCCTCCGACCTGAAATCGATATATTACTACACGAGAATTTATGTACTTTGATATCATCAAATGTCACCTTTAATAGGGTGGACTATAAAGGTGATTATTGGGTTCATCATGAATCGTGTGAGAAATATGAGTGATCTAGATGGAATTTAACCATCCTATATATTATGGGTGATATCCATAGGCCTCTTGATTGAGTAGGACTATGAAATGCATGGCCATGCTCAAATAGTGATTTGTTTTATATAGTCTACTCATTGATCAAGAAAACTCGGATTAAATTATGAAGAGTATGACACATTCCATGACTTGAGTTTAATCTAGGATATTAAGGTTAAAAGGATTAAATTACATTGAAACATTGGTCATGAAAAAGGTTGCATCGAATCATCGATCTTATTATTACTTGGGTAGCAGTGATGCATTACTAGATGCCGCTCACTGTTTATAATTTTATAATATGATTTTAAAATTATTGCCAACATAATAATAACCTATAGAGTCACACACATAGAACGTAATTTAAAAGGGAATTAATTTAAATTTAAAGGATTTAAATATATTAATATGATTAATAGTATTTAAATCACAAATTTAAATTAAAAGGATAATGTGTATATATGTATATTAATTAAGTAAGACTTAATTAAGAGATATATATATATAAATTCAGATTTTATAAAATTAGGTTTTGATTAATACCTTTTAACTACTATATATATGATATATAGCAACCACTTAAGAACACAATCAAAAACTTACAAACCCTAGCCGCTCTTAGAGAGAGACTAGAGAAAAGTTCAAAAATCTTGTTCTTTTGGTGGCTAGTACCGCAGCTCCTTTTATTGCAGAATCGTTCGACGATTTGCGTGCGTTCGTGTGGATACTGTAGAGACGTAGTATCATGAGGAATTGCGTTGGAGATTCGGAGCGTTTCAAAAAATTCAATAATCGGTATAATATCTAAACCTCAGAATTAATTGTTTTTCGCATAGATTCTGTTTTTAGGGTTTCGGAAATTGCTTTAAAATTTTAATTTCCGCTGTGCGTTTCTGTACCGAAACCCAACAGTGGTATCAGAGCTATTTGTGAAACGATTAATTCAGATAACGTGTTTAATTGTTTTCGATATATATGATATGTGATGATACAATTTTACCGGTCTGAAATTAATTATATTGTTTTCGATATATATGATATATGATGATACAATTTTACTGAACTGTTAATTGAGTATATGATATTCTGTAATCAACATATTCTGGTATTATGAATATCAGTAATCGATATGCATGTATATGATGTTATGTTAATTGAGTATATGATATTACGTAATCGATATATTTCGGTATTATGAATATCAATAATAGATATGCATGTATATGATGTTCTGTTAATTGTATCTTATATGGCATAATAATAGTATACAACTTATGTTCTAATTGGATTAGAAGTATGTAGATTCAGTTTAATATGATTAATTGAAACTGGACATATATGATATGTATCGGGTGTATTGTTATTATGACTATTTTGGTGGATTAAATATAAGATTCTGAAACTGCATTTTTTAGATTCGTATGAAAAATTTTCGCAACATGATCAGTAGTTCGAAAATTCACCGGACCACCGCTGGGGAGACCCCTCCCCCCCCCGTCGTTGTATGCGATGGTCGTGGACCCCAATATGTTATATATAGTTTTCTTTAATTATATATATTGTTATGTGCTTATTGTGATATGCATGGTGCATGATTATGGCCTTTTGACCCATAGGTTAGTGGTTTTGGTTTTGAAATACGGCTTGCATGTCGTGCCTTTTTCGTAAATTCTAATGTAATATTCTCTTCTCATCTAAATCCCCTCGAATGTAACTCGAGGTTTCTTTATGTCATGTAATAATCAGAATCGATGAAGATGACAAGATGGAGAACACTAGAGATAGATGATGATGGAGAGGAGGCACATGCTTGAGGAAGATCCAAGGAAGCTATTTATTTTAAGATCTCTTTACCACCTTAGATTGACCTTCAATCTTTCATTAGCTTGAAAAGATTGATGAGAGGATTGGGCCATAACTGTGACACATTTAATTTTGCACTTTATTTATGCTTGTATGCGATATGATATGATAAATAATGTGCATGCTTAATAAGATTAAAATTGGTGAGATCTAAATTAATTAATAAAATCCCTCATTAAATTATTAAGTCTAAATCAGATGCCTTGCAATGAATAACACTCATCAAGACCTTGATCAATAGATATAGGTTTGCCGAAGCAAAGTACCCTATTTATCTAGGTAAGATGCGATAGGATAATTGTGATATCCAAACTATTAAAATCATTGGGCCCGACTTAACTAAGTTATCTCAATAAGATTGTGGACTTAGAGGCATAGAGTTTGATAGGTACCATTAGATGGACTAGAAATAATTGTTGTTTACCAAACTATCCAGGAGTTATATATGATATAATTGACAAAGGGTTGTCTACCTAAATAATTATGTTTTAAGAGATTAGCCAAAGCTAACTTAAGGCATAATGAAATATGGATCTTGTCTCACTAGAAAGATTTAATAGAAAATGCTTTCCGAATTAATGGTGAGGGCTATTGATTTGAATAAAATAGTGGGAGGTATATTTTGAATCTACTATTATCAATTACATAATATCAACTCTGCAATTTGACTTATTATTTTTGCACTTATAAATTGTAGATATCAATGGCAAATAACAACAACACAAATAGTCTTTCATTACGATCAGTCCTTGAAAAGGACAAGCTGAGTGGAATTAATTTCCTTGACTGGCATAGGAACTTGAGGATTGTCCTCAAACAAGAGCGTAAGCTTTATGTCCTTGATGGGCCCATTCCTGCAACACCAGCTGTCACTGCACCACGTGCGGAGCATAATGCTTACAAGAAGCATCAAGATGATGCTCTGGACGTGAGTTGTGTCATGCTAGCAACCTTAAATGCTGAGCTTCAGAAGCAACATGAGTTGATGGATGCTTATGAGATGATCGAGCATCTCAAGAAATTGTTCGAAGGGCATGCTCGACAGGAGATGTATGATACACACAAGGCGTTCTATCATAGCAATATGGGTGAACGTGATCAAGTTGGTCTACATGTGCTGAAAATGATTGGGTATATTGAGTACCTAGATAGGTTGGGTTTTCCAATCACTCCAGAAGCCCAAACTTATCTTGTTTTGCAATCTTTAAACAGCAGCTACTCTTAATTTGTTATGAACTATCTTATGAATGAAATTGAGAAACCCCTTACTAAGTTATTGAGCATGTTAAGAACTGTCGAGAACAACATGAAAAAGGCAGGACCCGCTCCCATAATGATGGTGCAAAAGGGGAATGCTAAGGGAAATTGGAAAGGCAAGAAGAAGATAGGATCTAAATTTTTTTCCAAACCCAATTCCAAAACCAAACAGGCTTTAAAACCTAAAGGTGGGATGGCTAAAGAAGGTGAATGTCACTTCTGTGGAAAACCTGGACACAGGAAAAGGAACTGTCATGCTTATTTGGAAGAAGTGAAGAAAAGGAAAGGAAGTACAACTTTAGATTCAGGTATATATGTTATTGAAGTCAACTTGTCTACTTCTACATCATGGGTATTGGATAGTGGATGTGGTTCTCACATTTGTGTTAATGTGCATGGACTCCGAAGGAGTAGGACTTTGGCGAAAGGAGAGGTTGACCTACGAGTTGGGAATGGAGCAAAAGTTACTGCACTGGCCGTAGGAACTTATCATTTATCTTTGCCCACTGGGCTAGTTTTAGAATTAGAAGATTGTTATTTTGTGTTTGCTATAAGCAAGAACATTATTTCTATTTCTTGTTTGGATAAGAAAGGTTTTTCATTTATAATAAAGAACAATCGTTGTTTGTTTTACTTAAATGATATTTGTTATGGTGTTGCACAATTGTTTAATGGTCTCTATAACATAAATATAAAATGATTTAAATCAAATGATTCAAATCCGACATATCTCTGGCACTGTCCTTTAGGCCATATAAATGAGAAACGCATATCCAAACTCCATAAAGATGGGTTCTTGGATTCATTTGATTTTGAATCATATGAGAAATGCGAGTCTTGTTTATTAGGTAAGATGACTAAAGCCCCTTTCACTGGACACAGTAAACGAGCTAGCGATGTATTGGGACTTATACATAATGATGTATGTGGACCCATGAGTTCGTTAGCAAGAGGTAGGTTTTATTACTTCATTAAATTTACTAACGACTTTAGTAGATATGGATATGTGTATCTTATGAGACACAAATCCGAATCCTTTGAAAAGTTCAAGGAATTCAAGAATGAAGTTCAAAACCAATTTGGCAAAAGCATAAAAGCCCTTCGATTCGATCGAGGAGGTGAATACTTAAGCCAAGACTTTGATGACCTTCTAAAGGAGTGTGGTATTATATCACAGCTCACTCCACCTGGAACACCACAATGCAATGGTGTGTCTGAGAGGAGGAATCGAACCTTCTTGGACATGGTACGATCAATGATGAGTTATGCAGATCTTCCAATAAGCTTCTGGGGTCATGCCCTAGAGACAGCTGCATTCACACTTAATCGTGTTCCTACAAAGACGGTTCAGAAGACACCATATGAGATGTGGACTGGGAAACGTCCTAGTATGTCATTCATGAAGATTTGGGGTTATGAGGCGTTCGTAAAACGTTTGGATTCTGACAAGCTCGGACCCAAATCTGTCAAATGTCATTTTGTGGGATACCCAAAGGAAACAAAAGGGTATTATTTCTACAAACCTTCTAAGAATAAGGTGTTTGTTGCTCGAACTGGTATTTTTCTAGAAAGAGAATTTATCTCTTATGGAAACAGTGGGAGGAAAGTAGAACTCGAAGAAATTCAAGAACCACAAAATATCATTGAACCTGAGTTGGAACGTGAGCAGGAACCACAAGATATTGTGGAAAGTGAATCTGCTCAAATTACACAAGTCATTCGTAGATCTGGTAGGACACTTCAAGAGCTTGAGAGATATTATGGATATCTTATAACTCAAGACGGCGATGTGATGCTCATAGATCATGATGAGTCTGCTTCCTATCAAGAAGCTATGAATGGACCAGATTCTGAGAAATGGCTTGAAGCCATGAAATCTGAGATGGACTCCATGTATACTAACCAACTATGGACTCTGGTTGATCCACCCGAAGGGGTAAAACCAATCGGGTGCTAGTGGGTTTTCAAGAAGAAAACCGACATGGATGGTAATGTATAAACCTATAAAGGCCGACTGGTAGCAAAAGGTTTCAAACAAATTCAAGGTGTTGACTATGATGAAACCTTCTCTCCAGTGGCAATGGTTAAATCCATCAGGATATTACTTGCTATTGCAGCTTTTTATTATTACGAAATCTGGCAGATGGATGTCAAAACTTCTTTCCTTAACAAAAATCTCCTTGACGATGTGTATATGACACAACCTGTGGGTTTTGTCACTCCAAAGGATTCTGGAAAGGTATTTAAGCTGCAGCGATCCATTTATGGATTGAAGCAAGCCTCTCGGAGTTGGAATCTTCGATTTGATGAAGCAGTCAAAGAATTTGGCTTTATTAAAAATGAAGATGAACCTTGTGTATATAAGAAGGTTAGTGGGAGTCACATTGTATTCCTAGTATTATATGTTAATGACATATTAATTATTGGGAATGACATTCCTTCCTTACACGCTGTAAAAACATTGTTAGGAAAATGTTTCTCCATGAAAGATTTGGGCGATGTTGCCTATATTTTAGGTATCAGGATCTATAGAGATAGATCGAGAAAAATGCTCGGCCTAAGTCAAAGTACATATATTGATAAAGTGTTGAAATGGTTCAGCATGCAAGAGGCGAAAAGAGGAAACTTACCCGTGACTCATGGTGTAAAGATCTCTAAGGCCCAATGCCCTAAATCACAAGATGATGAGGAGCGTATGAGAAAGATCCCTTATGCTTCGGCAATTGGATCTATCATATATGCAATGATATGTACTCGTCTGGATGTCTCGTATGCTTTAAGCATGATGAGCAGATACCAGTCGAATCCAGGAGAAGGTCACTGGACAGCAGTCAAGAATATCCTCAAGTACCTGAAAAGGACTAAGGATTCATTCTTGGTATATGGATGTGAAGATGAACTGGCAGTAAAGGGTTACACAGATGCCAGAGTCTAGACTGACAATGATGACTATAAGTCTTAGTCAGGTTTTGTGTTTTGCCTTAATGGTGGTGTCAAGAATGGAAAAGTTTGAAGCAAGGCGATGAGTTGATTCTACAACAAAGGTTGAGTATATTGTCAGATCTAGTGCGAAAATGCAAGGAGGTCAGACGGATTAAAAAGTTCATCACTAAACTTGGTGTTGTTCCAACCATTGTTGATCCGGTTGCTCTACACTATGATAATAATGGAGCCATTGGACAGGCTAAGGAACCCAGATCTCACCAACGATCCAAGCATATACTTAGGCGGTACCATCTCATCCGTGAAATCATTGATAGAGGAGATGTACATATAGGAAGAGTGCCAATAGATGATAATATTGCAGATCCGCTGACCAAGGCTTTGTCGCAGCAGAAGCACGACGGTCACACTAGTTCAATGGGAATTAGACACATGAGTGATTGGCTCTAGTGCAAGTGGGAGACTGTTAGAGTTTATGCCCTAGAGGCCAATTATTTGATATAATTGCTTAACGTTTTGATATTATATTTGATTGAATAAATAAATAATTTTATTATTGTTTTATTTACTGTGTAATATAATTGTTAACATAATAAAATTCATTAGAATAGTGATACAAATTATATAGTTTCAAGTATATGACTTGAACATGAGATTATAATTACAATTAGTATCATTGTTCTTAAATGTCCCTAGTCGAGTATCATTGTTGATGGGACAACAATGATGCATTGAGACTAGTATGTGGATTGACTGATGACCAAATCTCATTAGTCATAAATATATGAGATATTAAGTCAATGCATAGGTACATGTTAGAGAACGATGTACTGGACAGACCCACCATGAGAATTCTATATGGAGCATTATGCGAAATGTCATTAGCAATTCTAATAGTGACAATGATGTAATGGTCCTTCGACCTGAAATCGCTATATTACTACACGAGAATTTATGTACTTTGATGTCATCAAACGTCACCTTTAATAGGGTGGACTATAAAGGTGATTATTGGGTTAATCATGAATCGTGTGAGAAATATGAGTGATCTAGATGGAATTTAACCATCCTATGTATTATGGGTGATATCCATAGGCCTCTTGATTGAGTAGGACTATGAAATGCATGGCCATGCTCAAATAGTGATTTGTTTCATATAGTCTACTCATTGATCAAGAAAATTAAATTATGAAGAGTATGACACATTCCATGACTCGAGTTTAATCTAGGATATTAAGGTTAAAAGGATTAAATTACACTGAAACATTGGTCACAAAAAAGGTTGCATCAAATCATCGATCTTATTATTACTTGGGTAGCAGTGATGCATTACTAGATGCCGCTAACTGTTTATAATTTTATAATATGATTTTAAAATTATTGCCAACGTAATAATAACCTATAGAGTCACACACATAGAATGTAATTTAAAAGGGAATTAATTTAAATTTTAAGGATTTAAATATATTAATATGATTAATAGTATTTAAATCACGAATTAAAATTAAAAGGATAATTTGTATATATGTATATTAATTAAGTAAGATTTAATTAAGAGATATATATATATATATATATATAAATTTGGATTTTATGGAATTATGTTTTGATTAATACCTTTTAACTACTATATATATGATATATAGCAGCCACTTAGGAACACAATCAAAAACTTACAAACCCTAGCCTCTCTTAGAGAGAGACTAGAGAAAAGTTCAAAAATCTTGTTCCTTTGGTGGCTAGTACCGCAGCTCCTTTTATTGCAGAATCGTTCGACGATTTACGTGCATTCGTGTGGATACCATAGAGACGTAGTACCGTGAGGAATTGCGTTGGAGATTCGGAGCGTTTCAAAAAATTCAATAATCGGTATAATACTTAAACCACTGAATTAATTGTTTTTCGCATGGATCCTGTTTTTAGGGTTTCAGAAATTGCTTTAAAATTTTAATTTCTGTTGTGCGTTTCTGTGCCGAAACCCAACAGAAATAACACCGGGAGTTTCAGTTTCAACCTCGGAGATAACCCCGAGGAATGTCGTTCAAATACCGGAAATCACACCAGAGAAGACCGTCTCATCTCGGAGATAACCCTGAGTTACTCAGTCTCAGTCCCGAAAACAACACCGCAAAAAATAGTATCAACCTCAAAGATAACCTCGAGGAATGTAGTTGCAGTTCTGGAGATAACCCTGAAAATGCTTGTTTAAAACCCATTCAAACAGCTTCAAACACTAGGCAATACCCCCAACGCACTCATTACCCAATCCCAAAGATAACCCCAGGAAGTCAGGCACATCTTAAAAATAACCTTGAGGACGGTCAACACCTGCAGCAGTCCAATCTCAGAGATAACCTTGAGCAAAGACTTGTAAATCAGCTCAAACCGGAGATAACCCTGGTGAAGGGCAGAATCGTCATTTTGCCATCCCAAACCCACATCGTGCCATCTCAATAACAACATACATCCATTCTATTTAGCAATGTACTACAAGAACCAAAGAGCGCCAATCCCGAGTGACTACTGCACAAGACAACACACCAGATAGAATTTGAAGCTTGAAGACCAAGGGCATGATCCCATCTTCCTGACTTCGTACAACCTCTACTCCCATGTCATTATGCAGCTCTTGATAACAGCATGCCTAAAAAGATCTTATACACCTCGATCAGATGCCTGGATTGAAGTTCTAAAAGTTCAAGCGAACAACACGTTGCATACGTGCACGAACTTCGAGATGACAAGACCAGCGGAATCCAGGGTACCCCAGGCAGTCGGTGCATCTGTGGCTGCCACAGGTAAACCTACGGCTCCACCCTCTATAAATAGAGGGCTTGGGTCAGACATTTTTCATAGACAAAAGGCGAGGAAGCCCTGTCCAATTTTCTCTATACACACTGTAAACTGAGTGCTTTCTAATTTTAAAAACATGTGAGCTTATATATTGCTATATTTTTACCGGCGAGAGCCGAGTGTTCATCCATTTCAAGTCATTGAAGTCTTCTTTGGTAGACCACTATAAGCCTTCTTACACCCTTTAAAGCATTTCTCTTCATCTTTGCACACATCGTTCTTCACGTTGAGAGTCGTGTTGCGTGTGTATGCCTGGACTTCGGTCCGTGACTTTTATTTCTATTTGTATATGTATATATATATATATATATATATATATATATATATGGACTAACATTATCGAGTTATGCCTCGATTGAGCCTGGATTTTACATCCGGAGCGTTTATTTGCTTTATATATATATATGAACTATTGTCGAACTCTGTTCGATGAGCCTGCATTTTACATCCGGAGCGTTTAATGCTTAAATATATATAGCGACAAATCACCGAAATGAAAAACTGAATCGGGATCGATATTTATCCTGTGCGTTTACCGCTTTTATCTATATATATATATTTACATTTTTGCCACGCCTAGAGTTTACTTCGTGGTCTTTTACAGATTTCTTTACATTTCGTCCCGCCTAGAGTTTACTTCATGACGGTTGATCGTTTTTACTACTTTCTTTAAATTTTGTCCCGCCTAGAGTTTACTTCGTGGCGGTTGGTCGTCTTTACGGCTTTATTTACATCTCTGATCCCCCGTGGAGGTGCTTCGTGGTGGTTGATCATGTCTATATATATATATATTTATCGCTTTTATATATTTACATTTTTGATCCCCCATGGAGGTGCTTCATGGTGGTTGATCATGTATGTATATATATATATATATAATATATATATATTTATAGCTTTTATATATATAACTGTTTACAGCTTTCATACAAATTACTACATTATGTGAGCCTAGGAATCATGTGATCATAGATTCAGTCTACTGAATCTAGATTCGGTTCCCGTGATGGATATTTTCAGTTGTACACGGCTTGTAAATTATTCGGCACTGCTATGTATATTATTTTCCAGAGGATGATTCGCATCTCAAAAATAAAAACAATCCAGCCAAACAAATAATAAAATGGAAGTATCAAATGCCTCAATTACTATTGAGCACAAGGATTTAAAAAACCTCTCTTCACAAAACATCACTCCTATATCTTGTTTAAAACTAAATTTTTACACAAATTCAAACCCTTTGTATATAGGTGCAAACGAGGCATATCACTACTTCCAAATAACTACACATTGACTCACACACACACATACACATTCATATAACAATTTAATTGAAAAGTGGCGGTCACCATGGTAACACGGATGTCGGGGAGTGCCTAATACCTTCCCTCCGCATAATCAAGTCCCCGGAACTTACGAATCTCGGTTTCACAAACATGTTAAGCAGTGTCACATTACTGGGTCAATTTGCAAATCTTTTCTCGGTTGTGTTGGTACAACCATTTTAAAAACCAACTGGTGACTCTTACAGTCCAATCGTCGACATATAAATGTCGGACCTTTTCAAAACTTGTTTTTTCAAATAAATCTCACCTAACGTGAGAACACCAAAAGGCAAGAACAAAAAAGGAACAAATAAAAATCCCGACGTCGACATTCATTATAAAGAGATTGAAGTTAGAAAACTTACCTCGTGTATAAGCTACACAAGTATAATAAACGTTCACCAATTACCCTACATATACCATTAGAATCACAGTACCAATTAGTTATGTTAACATTAACTTCATTGGTTCACTTCTCATTTTAGTTAAGTCTATAGTCTCTATTTTAAGACATGTTTATTTTAATATTTCATGTACCATAACTCTGCACTCTTAATTATAACATTCCAGAATTATAAAGTTTAATATTAAATATTTATTAATTTATATAAGTATTTAATGGATGTGTTTATTGTTGAATAAAATAATTGTTCAATTTGAGTTGATGTGATGTGGTTAATTATTTGTTGAATGAATAATTAAATATTAAATATTTATTTGCAATATTAAATATTTATTGAAATATGTAAGTATTTAATCGCAATTTGAGTTGATGTGGTTTAGTTAATTATTTGTTGAATAAATAATTAAGGAGCTAAGAAAATTAATTGTTATGAGATTATATACCAATTTAATTTAATAAGTAAGCTAGAGAGCTTATAGTGATTTAAATAGATTATAATATTTTAAATGAGAATTTGTAATTTAAAATATTAGTTGGTCGAATAAAATTAAAATTATAAAAGAAATTATAGTTATGTGATATTAAAATATGTGCTAAAGTAATTTAATAGATTAATATTTTAATTGATTAAATTGATTAATTAATTTAATAGAAGTGTGACAAATAACCTTGCTATAAAGGAGTTATTAAATAAATTAAAAGAGTTTAATTTAGTTTTTGCCAAACATGTCTTATTGCATAATATGTCTTTAATCTAATAGTGTTTTATCAAACAAGGTATAAGGATTAATCCATTTGTTTTAGTTAGATTTGCCAAACAAGGTGTAAGGGTTAATGAGTTATTTTTATTAGCTTAACCAAACAAGCCTTATGGCTTTTGGATTTTCAAAATTTTATAACTAATGTCAGTTAAAATCCTATACTTAATATCTATATTATTATTATTATACGTTATATGATAATACGTAAACTAGAGTTGGGAGAAGAGAGAAAAAGAAGAAGAACACAAAGAAAATTTGAGAAAACTATAAAGAGAAAATGAGTGATTCTAACATGTTTTTGAGAAAGGAATTGGAGAGAAGAAGCTTGAGAGTAGCCATCATCTTCTTAATCAAAGGTAGGAGCTTAATCTTTTCTTTAAAAGTTAGGTTTCTTCTTCATCCAAAAAGTTCTCTGTGAAATTTTATAAAAGATAATTGATGGTATTTATGGCTATATGATAAATTATTGATTATAAGATGATTACATGAGTTTATGTATATGATTATAGAGAAACTAGTTCATGTATGTATATGTTTTGTGAAGAAAACCATATTACAGTGTTTACATGAAAATATATATAAATATGGCTTAATTTAAAATTGAAATTAAGGTTTAATTATTTGTTAAATTGATAAATTGATTATGGAAATTGATAGAGTATGTATAATCATAACTATGTTGTTTTGAAATTTCTGTTTTGATTGAAAAACAAAATCACAGTGTTGATTTTAATTAAAAATATCAACAATGGAGTTTTCGCCAAAAATATTTAAATTGGGTGTTGTAAATTTGATGTTTATGTTATTTTATGAGTAGAAACACGTTAGAAGTCTTCATAATATGTTTATATGAAGTCTATATGTCTATTACATGTTAATCAGTCTATTAGATTCGAGCTTTTAGGCCAATTTGGCTTTTGTTCATACTGTTGCCGAGCTTGGTCGCAAGATTTTGGAGTCTGGCGCGCAAAACACGGCCCAAAGAAGATAAATATTGCAGCCGCATGGCATTAACTTGCGTCGTCCAATACGTAACCATGAACAAGAACATCGTGTAAAAATGTGGTAAATTGTGGCATAAGAAGTTATTAAGTTAATAATGTTCTGACAGTTTTGTTTAAGTGTGCAAAGCTTGAAAATAAAGGTTATGTGTTAATAATATGAATACTAAATGATGATTTCAGTAGTATTAAACTATGAATTAACATGTATCAAGTGTTAACTAGTATTAACATAGTTTGATTATGTGAATGGGTAATTCAATCTGCATGATGTATGTATTGTTTATATAGATATACAATGTTGGTAATGACTAACTATGTGAATATGGCATATGTATAGGATATTGATTCAAGTTGAAAGGTTTAGCTTGTGCTAAAGGCAAGTTTTCTAACTCTATTTTTATAATTAAGCAAGTTCTCTAACTCAAAACTTCATTCAGGCGAAGTTTAATTTCATTCGTACGTTATTGTTTTCAAATTCAATTACAATTGTTGTAAGTTGTTACCTCTACACTTTCGTAGAGCTAGATTGCCTATTATTGAATAAGTTATTGTATTTAGTTGTTCATAACAATACAAGTGTCCCAAATCTTATAGTTTAATATTGAGAAAGTTTTCTAATCTATTATATTGTTAATTCAATTACTGTTTTCAATTCGATTATAATATAATGATGTAAGTTATTTTGGAGCAAGTTATTCTTGTATTTAACTTGTTGATTAGCATGCACAACTACATATACTAATGTCGAACATTTCTATCATTCAAATTTCTATGCATGCTTAGTATTCAATTCTTATTAACATTGGCTTAGTATTGTTCAAGCAAGGTATGCTATAGTAATTCAAATTGTATGCTATTAGATTATTCCTAAAGCATGACTTTAGTTTACTATGATTGATTCAATCACGATTATTCTATAGTATAGTGTTATTGGTTTTATTCAACTACTCCTTAGTTGATGTTCATTGAATTCCAAATTACCTTGAAAGCTTATCCAAACCAAACTTACTTTGGTGCGGACTTGTATTCTAAATACTGAGATGAACAACTCTTTTAATAGAGGTTTAGGCTTAGCGTTGAAATGGTTGTGCACAATACATTGTACGAAGGGTTGATCCCCCTAAGTACGTGGAGTCCTTATAGTCTTATGACTATTAAATTTAAAGTTGAAAGATTACTTATAACTGTGGACATGATTCGTGGTCATTTGACCCTCAGTGAATGTTATAATTTTCCGAAAGTTAATAGAATATATTGTTCAGTTCTATTGAGCCTAATATTGGCAATTGATATAAAAGTTTAAAGATTTACTTATTGTTATTTCAAGTGGACCTTGTTTGCTCACTCTTGCCTGTAAAATTTCTTATAGCTAAAGTTGAAACTGGTGACATACCTAGAACCAGTAAGGGAAAAGGAAAGATGAACAAGTACTGAAGACTTGTAATAGATTTGATAGTTTTATTATCAGACTTTGATTTAAAGATTGTAATGAAGTTTATTTTATTTCCGCATTTAAATGAATGTTGTTAAAGGTTAGATAACCTGGGAGATTTTTATTTAAGTTTAACCCTGTATGGGCAGGTTTTTATTATTCAATTTTATTATAATTGGGTACTTAAAATGAATGTTTTGATTAAGTGAACACCAAATCTCGTGGAAATAAAAGTACTGGATTTGGGGTGTCACAAGTTGGTATCAAAGCTTTAGGTTATGAACCTTAGGTGGGGGGAAAGCATTAGAAGTAACCTTTGAAAAGATAGTGGAGATAACTCTTATCGAAGTTTTAAGAAAGAAGTAATAAAACACTTATGTGCTTATGTGTTTATAGTTTATGTACTCGTGAGTGTCGAGTAGTAATGATTAATAATTAAAACTTTAAAACTTTGTTGTCAGGATTACTAATGTCGGAGAATCCAGTCAGACTAGGGATGAGGGACCTCAAATGCCTATAGAGGAGGAGCCTCGCGACATTCAGGTAGTTTGGGAACAACTATCGCCACGGAGTCACCACGCTGGTCACATGAGTTGAGGATGATGATGATGATGTGGAGACAAACGAGGAGGATCCCGTTGAGTTACCACAAGAGGATGAGGATGACGAGGATGAGGAGGAAAGGATTCCACTTAACTCGATAGTAGGCCGTATATACGATGAGGTGCATTACCGTAACGTGGAACTTCGTGGATCTGATTGAGGAGTTGCAGAGATAGTAGTGAACAAATGCATCGCAATGACACAAAAAGAAGGCGAGATCCAGGATCGTGAAGAACGACTGACAAATGTCGAGGAAAAACTAGTACAGACTGAAGGAGAGAAAGAGCAACTGATCGAAGTGGTCGTTGAACTGAAGAACAAGCTGAGAGAAGAAGCTGCTAAAAGGGCAAGAGCTGAAGATGCTTACGAGGAAGCTTTTCAACAAACCAGATTAGCAGTAAGAGACACGCAAGAAAAGAGGATGAAGATGGAAGAGATGGATAAAGTATTTAACACCGCAATTAATCGAGCTCAAGATTGGGTCATGGGATATCCGATTCAGTTCGAGATGCTGCCATCATTCATGTTAGATCGAAGAACAATGTTTCGAGTCATGGAGGAAGAACGTGATAGGGCTAAGAAGTATCTTAATAGAACATCGTAGTTGTTGTACGATGAGTGAAAGGTTAAATAAATTATAAATCCCAAGTGTTATGCAACCTATGGGATATGACTATGATGTTGCCCTATAACTTTTGTAGTTCAAGAAAGTAATGTATATAGCAGAGATGCTATTATTTTATGTTTTCAAAAAGGTTATGAATAAATATAAGTTGTTACTTTATTCAAAGTGTTATGTGTTATGTGGTTATTTCTTTTATGGAGGCAAGTTAATTAGAAAATACTTAAAGCAGCTGAGTAATAATTTAATAGATGTTTTGTTTTAATAGAAAATGCCTCCCGTGACGTGAACCACCCCCGACAGAGAAACAATGAGAAGAACTACTAATAACGAAAATGTCGACCAGAAACCCTGCTCAACAACTAGTGACACCATCGATGAGAGCGCTATGTAATCAACCACAAAACCATGTAATTATTTTATCAAAAAGATAAATATTAATTTTCAAAATTGTCATTTTAAAATTTTTCCATCTCCATAAAATCAATATTTTCCTCATCATATAAATCAATAATTAATTATTCAAATAATATTACCAATATTCTGCACATATCCCGTAGGGGGGTTTTCCAATAAGAATTTCTTCTTATCATATTAGCTTAATCCTCCTTATAGATGAATCTCTAGACATCTAATAACAAAGACCTAATTATTATTCAGATAATACACTATTGCTTCGATAATGAAAATACCGTACAACATTTAAGGATTTCAAGGCGGTTGGACCACTTGAATTCGTGGGTCTATGAATCCAAATAAGCACGGACCGGATTATGGAGATAGAAAAGGTGTTCGATGTCGCTAGGGTAGGGGATGATCGTAAGATCGCTTCGAACATTCATGTTGAAAGCAGAAGATAGTTATTGGTGGCAGGCCAATAAAACTCGTGAAGGGCCAGGACTGATGACCTGGGATAGGTTCAAGGAGTTGTTCTTCGAGACTTATTTCCTGGAAAGTTCAAAGAGTCAGCTAGAAGTGCAGTTTCTAGAATTAAAGTAGGGAACGATGACGGTATCTAAGTATGCCACGAAATTCAACGAATTGGCGAGGTTTGCGCCATATCGTGTCAAGACATGATTTAGCGAAAAGAAGAGATTTGAACAGGATCAATCCCCGGTCAGACAAAGAGGGTTTCCTTGTTCCAATTGAAGACATTTGCAGTGGTGATGGAAAAAGCAGTACTCGCTGAAGGTGGAGGCGAGGCAATGACAAAGTTCAATCAGAAACAAAAGAAGAAGAAGAATGAGAATGAGACTAAGAATGGGAGTGGTAGCGGTAGAAACAACAACGACAACAATAACAACAACAACAATAACAACAACAGTAGCAACAACGGCTTGAAGAAGAAGTGGAATGGGAGCATGGGTGCTGGACACCAGCAGGGTAACAAGCAAAACAAAAAGTTAGAAGCATGTGCGACATGCGGGAAATTTCACAAGGGTGCGTGCTTAATGGGAAAGCGGGTATGCTTCAATTGTGGCCAGGAGGGTCACATCGCCCTAAGTTGCACTCAACCAAAGAAGAATACGTGCTTCACGTGCGGATCCAAGGATCACTTTGCTCGTGAATGTCCTAAGAAGAAGGATGGAGGACAACCGTAAGCAATGGAGGTAACAATGGAGGTATACATGGGCCATTGCAGACTCGCAACATTAAAAACAAACCCACGCCCGTAACCTTCAAAACGACCGTGCAAGATGTGTGTAATCAAAAGATGTAGTGTTAGGTATTATCCAATCAATGATATAAATGCTTATTATTATTCGATTAGGTGCTACTTGTTCGCGTTTTATATCGATGAATTTGCTAAGAGGTTAGAATTACCTAGAGAAGAACCGAATTTTCCTTTGAACATGGAAATTACGTAATAAGGAAGTAATCCCTGTTAGATTCAGATACAAGAAACCGTAGGGTGAACATTAAGGAAAATATCTTGTTGGTAGATTTGATTCCGATTAGACTGGGAATTTGATGTAATTTTGGGAATGGATGGATCATTGCTCAAATATGGAGCAAGAATCGATTGTCACAAGAAGTGTGTAAACCTTATGACTCCGTCAAAGGTAGTATTTTATGGTAGCAAGTTGCCTAGACAAATGAAATGTCAGACGACTATGCAGGCCAAGAAATTGTTGAGTTAAGGCTGTGTGGGCTATTTAGCTTATATAGTCGATACTCAGAAGAAGAATGTGAAACTGGAAAAAATACCAGTAGTGAGGGAATTCGAAGACGTGTTTCTAGAGGATTTTCCAGGACTTCCACCTGATAGAGAAATTGAGTTCGTGATCGACTTAGCGCCGGGAACAACACCAATATCGAAGGCCCCGTACAAAATGGCTTCGGTAGAAATAAAGGAACTGATGGTACAATTGCAAGAGCTGCTGGACAAGAAATATATTCAACCTAGCGTATCGTCGTGGGGAGCGCCAGTTTTATTCGTTAAGAAGAAGGATGGATCAATGCGTCTTTACATTGATTATAGAGAGTTAAAAAAAGTCACTAATAAGAATAGGTATCCGTTGCCTAGAATAGATGACTTGTTTGATCAGCTGAAGGGTGCCAAATATTTCTCAAAAATAGATTTGTGAAGTGGGTATCACCAATTGAAGGTAAGAAAGGAGGATATACCTAGAAACGGCATTCGTAACTCCTGCAGACGGATATTACGAAGTTTTTCGGTGATGTCTTTTGGTTTAACCAATGCCCCTGCTGTGTTCATGGATTTGATGAACTGGGTGTTTAAACCATTCTTAGACAAGTTTGTAGTGGTATTTATCGATGACATTCTGGTGTATTCCATAACCGAAGATGAAAACGTGGAACATTTACGTTTGACATTGGAAACACTAAGAAAGGAAACGTTGTACGCAAAATTCTCTAAGTGCGAATTTTGGCTCGATCGTGTACAATTTTTGGGACATGTGATTGACAATGATGGGATTTCAGTGGATCCATCAAAAGTGGAAGCTGTAATAAATTGGGAACAACCAAGGACACCTTCGGAGGTGAGGAGTTTCTTGGGACTGGGTGGTTATTATAGAAGATTTACTCAAGATTTTTCTAAGATAGCCACTCCGCTAACAAATTTGACAAGGAAATCTGTAAAATTCGTTTGGACGGAGAAATGTGAAGAGAGTTTCCAAGATTTAAAGAATAAGCTAAGTGTGGCACCTGTGTTGATATTACCAGATAATACAGGAAATTTTGTGGTGTATAGTGATGCCTCACATAAAGGGTTGGGTTATGTTCTTATGCAGAATCTAACAAAGTTATTGCATATGCATCAAGACAATCAAGGATTATGAGAAAGGGTATCCGACTCATGATTTGAATTGGTCGCAGATTGTATATTTGCTCAAGATATGGAGACACTATCTTTATGGAGAGAAATGTAAGATCTACATGCACCACAAAAGTCTCAAGTATATTTTCACTCGTAAAGATTTGAACACGCATCAAGAGAAGGTGGATGGAATTGATAAAAGATTACGATTGTGAGATATTTTATCATCCCGCAAAGTTTAATGTGGTTGCAGATGCTTTAAGCAGAAAGGTCGAGAGAAATTGATGTTGATAACAACTCAGAGGAGCTCATTTCAAAGAATGACAAACTGGAGTTGGAAATCAAATTTCCAAAAGAATCGATTTAACAACTATTCCAGATTGAAGCTGGTCCAACCTTAGTGGACAAAGTGAAGGATGCTCAACTACAAGATGAAGAGTGTGGGAAAATCAAAGAGAATCTGATTAAAAGTAGTGATGTAAAATACAAGATCGATACCGACGGACTACTACAGTTTGAGGGAAGAGTCTGGGTTCCAGCAACACCAGAGCTGAAAGAAGAAATTTTGACTGAAGCTCAAAGCACAAAATATTCAATTCATCCAGGAAGCACAAAAATGTATCAAGATTTGTGCCGACATTTTTGGTGGCCGAATATGAAAAGGACGTTGCAGAACGCGCGATCAAAATGCTTGACATGTCAAAGAGTAAAAGTCGAACATCAAAGACCCAAATGGATTACTTCAACCGCTGGAAATACCGTAATGGAAGTGGGAACACATCACGATGGATTTTGTGGTGGGTCTTCCAACTACTCGAGAGGATGTGATGCGATTTGGGTGATAGTGGATAGACTAACGAAGTCAGCGCACTTTTACCAATAAAGATTAGATTCAATCCTGATCAGTTAGCAAGATTGTACATTAAAGAGATCGTTTCGAGGCATGGAGTGCCAGTATCAATTATGTCTGATAGAGATCCGCAATTCACATCGAATTTCTAGAAATGACTACAAGAATACATGGGGACACAGTTACGAATGAGTACGACTTATCATCCACAAACAGATGGCCAAAGGGAACGAACAATTTAGACATTGGAAGATATGCTGAGAGCATGTGTCATGGACTTTAAAGGAAGTTGGGAAGAACAATTACCGTTGATGGAATTTGCTTACAACAACAAAGCTTATCACGCTGAAAGCATCGCAGATGCCACCTTACGAGGCATCAGACGGCGTAAAGTGCGTAACTCCACTATCTTTGGGATGAAGTCGGTGAACGCCAAATGTTAGGGACCGAATCGGTATAATAAACTCGCCGACGTTGTTAAACTCATCGTGACAAGATTAGTAGTGACCCCAAGATGTATGAAAAAAGTATGCTGATCAACACAGACAAGATCGTGCGTTCGACGTAGGAACTTTTGTATTCTTAAAAGTTTATCCCTAGAAGGGGAAAATTCGTTTCCGTAAAAAGGGAAAGCTATTCCCGAGGTTTATTGGACCCTTTGAAGTGCTGTGAAGAGTGGGAGAAGTGGCTTACGAGGTAGCTCTAACTCCAAAGTTGGAAAACATTCATAATGTTTTTCACATTTCGGTGTTACGACCATATAATCCCGACAACAAACATGTGATTGGGTACGAACCGTTGCAGTTCGAGAAAGATTTTTCTTATGAAGAGGTTCCTATCCAGATAGTCGATAGGAAAGAATAAGTGCTCAGGAATAAAGTGATACCTTCTGTGAAGGTGATATGGAGGAACCACAACGTCGAAGAAGCTACGTGGGAAACTCAAGAGAAAATGTTGAAAGAGTACCCCGAAAGTTATTTGTTTAATTGTGTCTTTTGATTCTCGGGGATGTAATCTTTTTGTAAGTAGGGAAGAATGTAACGAATGATTTGTTTGAGTTGTGATTTCGAGGACGTAATCCTTATAAGGAGGGAATGATGTAACATTCGTAATTTTAAAGTGTAATATTAAATATTTATTAATTTATATAAGTATTTAATGGATATGTTTATTGTTGAATAAATAATTGTTCAATTTGAGTTGATTTGATTTAGTTAATTATTTGTTGAATAAATAATTAAATATTAAATATTAAATATTTATTTGCAATATTAAATATTTATGAATTATATAAGTATTTAATGGCAATTTGAGTTGATGTGGTTTAGTTAATTATTTATTGAATAAATAATTAAGGAGCTAAGAAAATTAATTGTTATGAGATTATATACCAATTTAATTTAATAAGTAAGCTAGAGAACTTATAGTGATTTAAATAGATTATAATATTTTAAATGAGAATTTGTAATTTAAAATATTAGTTGGTTAAATAAAATTACAATTATAAAAGAAATTATAGTTATGTGATAAAATTTATGTGTTAAAGTAATTTAATAGATTAATATTTTAATTGATTAAATTGATTAATTAATTTAATAAAAGTGTGACAAATAACCTTGCTATAAAGGAGTTATTAAAATAAATTAAAATAGTTTAATTTAGTTTTTGCTAAACATGTCTTATTGCATAATAAGTCTTTAATCTAATAGTGTTTTATCAAACAAGGTATAAGGATTAATCCATTTGTTTTAGTTAGATTTGCCAAACAAGGTGTAAGGGTTAATGAGTTATTTTTATTAGCTTAACCAAACAAGCCTTATGGCTTTTGGATTTTCAAAATTTTATAACTGATGTCAGTTAAAATCCTATACTTAATATCTATATTATTATTATTATACGTTATATGATAATACGTAAACTAGAGTTGGGAGAAGAGAGAAGAAGAAGAAGAAGAAAACAAAGAAAATTTGAGATAACTATAAAGAGAAAGTGAGTGATTCTAACATGATTTTGAGAAAGGAATTGGAGAGAAGAAGCTTGAGAGTAGCCATTATCTTCTTAATCAAAGGTAGGAGCTTAATCTTTTCTTTAAAAGTTAGTTTTCTTCTTCATCCAAAAAGTTCTCTGTGAAATTTTATAAAAGATAATTGATGGTATTTATGGTTATATGATAAATTATTGATTATAAGATGATTACATGAGTTTATATATATGATTATAGAGAAACTAGTTCATGTATGTATATGTTTTGTGAAGAAAACCATATTAAATGTTTACATGAAAATATATATAAATATGGCTTAATTTAAAATTGAAATTAAGGTTTAATTATTTGTTAAATTGATAAATTGATTATGTAAATTGATAGAGTATGTATAATCATAACTATGTTGTTTTGAAATTTCTGTTTTGATTGAAAAACAAAATCACAGTGTTGATTTTAATTAAAAATATCAACAATGTAGTTTTCGCCAAAAATATTGAAATTGGGTGTTGTAAATTTGATGTTTATGTTATTTTATGAGTAGAAACACGTTAGAAGTCTTCACAATATGTTTATATGAAGTCGATATGTCTATTACATGTTAATCAGTCTATTAGATTCGAGCTTTTAGGACAATTTGGCTTTTATTCATATCATTGCTTTCGAAGCTTGGTCGCCAGATTGAGAGTCTGGCGCCAATAACGCGCAAGAAGACAAAAGAGTATAAATATCAATATGCCAAAGACTTCGCCACGCCGCCTTGCCAGCCGTGTATTCACCGCCAACCAATGGCTCGTGACCCGAGCCATGATAATGAAAACTTTAGCGTGAAAGCAATATGAAGTTAGCGTAATGTTCTAACAAATTTGTTTAAGTGTTCAAAGCTTGAAAATAAAGGTTATGTGTTAATAATATGAATGCTAAATGATGATTTCAGTAGTATTAAACTATGAATTAGCATGTATCAAGTGTTAACTAGTATTAACATAGTTTGATTATGTGAATGGGTAATTCAATCTGCATGATGTATGTATTGTTTATATAGATATACAATGTTGGTAATGACTAACTATGTGAATATGGCATATGTATAGGATATTGATTTAAGTTGAAAGGTTTAGCTTGTGCTAAAGGCAAGTTTTCTAACTCTATTTTTATAATTAAGCAAGTTCTCTAACTCAAAACTTCATTGTGCGAGTTTAATTTCATTCGTACGTTATTGTTTTCAAATTCAATTACAATTGTTGTAAGTTGCTACCTCTACACTTTCGTAGAGCTAGATTGCCTATTATTGAATAAGTTATTGTATCTAGTTGTTCATAACAATACAAGTGTCCCAAATCTTATAGTTTAATATTGAGCAAGTTTTCTAATCTATTATCTTGTTAATTCGATTATTGTTTTCAATTCGATTACAATATAATGATGTAAGTTATTCTGGAGCAAGTTATTCTTGTATTTAACTTGTTGATTAGCATGCACAACTACATATACAAATGTCGAACATTTCTATCATTCAAATTTCTATGCATGCTTAGTATTCAATTCTAATTAACATTGGCTTAGTATTGTTCAAGCAAGGTATGCTATAGTAATTCAAATTGTATGCTATTAGATTATTCCTAAAGCATGACTTTAGTTTACTATGATTGATTCAATCACGATTTTCTATAGTATAGTGTTATTGGTTTTATTCAACTACTCCTTAGTTGATGTTTATTGAATTCCAAATTACCTTGAAAGCTTATCCAAACCAAACTTACTTTGGTGCGGACTTGTATTCTAAATACTGAGATGAACAACTCTTTTAATAGAGGTTTACGCTTAGCATTGAAATGGTTGTGCACAATACATTGTACGAAGGGTTGATCCCCCTAAGTACATGGAGTCCTTATAGTCTTATGACTGTTAAATTTAAAGTTGAAAGATTACTTATAACGGTGGACATGATTCGTGGTCATTAGACCCTCAGTGAATGTTATAATTTTTAGAAAGTTAATAAAATATATTGTTCAGTTCTATTGAGCCAAATATTGGCAATTGATGTAAAAGTTTAAAGATTTACTTATTGTTATTTCAAGTGGGCCTTGTTTGCTGACTCTTGCTTGTAAAATTTCTTACAGCTAAAGTTGACACTGGTGACATACCTAGCACCAGTAAGGGAAAAGGAAAGATGAACAAGTTCTGAAGACTTGTAATAGATTTGATAGTTTTATTATCAGACTTTGATTTAAAGATTGTAATGAAGTTTATTTCATTTTCGCATTTGAATGATTGTTGTTAAAAGTTAGATAACCTGAGAGATTTTTATTTAAGTTTAATCCTGTATGGGCAGGTTTTTATTATTCAATTTTATTATAATTGTGTAGTTAAAAATGAATGTTTTGATTAAGTAAACACCGAATCATGTGGGAATAAAGTACGTAGATTTGGGGGTGTCACATTAATTATATAACAATACCCGACATGGTGATTACATATGAACACACTCCTCATGACATCACTGATAAGTGGATTTTATATACATGAATCGATATTCATTTCAAGTTTAAATTTGTAGTTATCTTCATGTTTTGTGTTCGTCTTTACTCGTTTTGTGATATTTTATGTGTTGGGTGGTCATGGATGCATTTGGTGAGGAAAGGCGGTCTTTTTGGAGCAAAATTGGAAAAAAGTTGGAGCTTGAAAATTTTGAAGAAGAGCCTGCTTCGCTTGGCAAAATGCTGCTCGTTTTATTGCTTATGCCGTAGGAAATGGGGTCCCGCTTCGAGCTTTCTTGTTGTTGTTTGGACTCTGATGCAACATGGTTTTAGATGTTTTTCTTAAGCATTTGGACTCTACAAAAAGGAGACTTCGGCCAGAACACAAAAAAGAGCTTGCTTTTACGTAGAAAAAAGAACAATCATACAACACTAAGGCAAGAATTCAAGAGCGATTTCAAGGATTGAAGAGCGAACGTTGGAGGATTAATTTTCAGAGATTATCACGTCGGTTACGAATTAAGGCTACGTGAAGGGGTTTTCTTTATTCTTCTTCTGCTTAGTCTTATTTGTAATTGGGATGATGTTTTCCACAAATTATTCAGTTTTTAATTCGTTCGTTATAAACTAATTTACTTATTAGACTTGTGATGGATCCGTGGGTGAAACGATGATTTTATAATTTTGATTTCCAATTCAATAAGATATTTTCAATTTATCTATGTTAATTTTAGTGTGAATTTATGAATTGCCTGATCAACAGTTCTTTGTGGATTTGAAAGGAATCGAGAGAGGATATTCGAATCTAGACCTAGTTAATATAGCATGTGTCATGAATTTTATCGATAGCAGATTTGTGATTATTGTTAAAGTAGAGATACGCTTGACATCGCATGTAATCGTATAGAGAGCTTAAACTTCAACCTTCTTTGATTGCAGTTCACATAGAGATATAGTGAGTTGGTTAATTTAGTTGTTTAACAGATTTTTATCTTAATTGTGGATTGATGTTAATATGGTATTAGTGCATCGAGAGTTGGATTTTACTACGTTCGTGTTCTTGATTAATAAACTGGAATATTGAATTGAGTTGGAATAAAGGTTTGAAAATCAGAGTGAAGCTCAAGGTGAAATCATAAGTCTAATTCTCCATTATTTGTTTGAAATTCCCGATTTCGTTATTGGTGACTGTTTTGTGATAGTTAATTTCTTTATTAATTTAGTTTTTTTATATAATTTAAAATCATTGATTTGATTAGTTTAATAAAATTAGGGTTAATACAAAATTGATACTTGTGAAGTTAAGATTTTTGATATTTTGTCCTCGTGGGAACGATACTCTATTCACTACTATATTACTTGTTGACCACGTGCACTTGCGTGTTTTTAAGCGTATTGATTTTCACCAACAAGTTTTTGGTGCCGTTGCCGGGGACAATTTAGCCGAGATTTTAATATTTATTTTTACAATATCAGTTTAATTAGTCCAGTTTTACTTAAACATTTTTATTTTTGTTTTCTCTATTTTAGGTTTTCGACATTGGTTTATACAAACACGATCTAAACATCCAGACTTGTTTCCTTTTGAGGACGACATTGACAAACGATTTCAAAAGTTGAGTAGGTGGATTGAGGAAACGAGGAACGAATTTGAAAATTCTGATAAGGAAGAAACGATGGTTGCCGAAGACCAGAAAGCGGAGGGATTTTATCACACCTAGGGTGACTGATCTGCAGTGGAGCATTACTAGGCCTGCAATAGCTGCGAACACTTTTTAAATAAAGCTTGGGACCATTCAGATGATGCAGAACTCATGTCAGTTTGGGGGAATGGCAAACGACGATCCGAATGAGCATTTGATCAGTTTTCTGGAGACGTGCGACACGTTCAAGTACAATGGGGTGTCGGATGAGGCAGTGAGACTTCGCTTGTTCCCATTCACTTTACGGGACAAGGCAAAGAGTTGGTTACATTCTTTACCGCCGGGTTTGATCACTACGTGGGAGGATTTGGCTCAAAAATTTCTCGCCAAATTTTTCCCATCGGCGAAAACTGCGAAAATGAAGAATGACATCACAATGTTTGAGCAATAGAATGGAGAGTCACTATATGAGGCATGGGAGAGATACAAGGAATTACTCAGAAAGTGCCCACATCATGGATTGCCCAAGTGGTTACAAATGAACACCTTCTATAACGGGCTACATGGAAATGTCAGAACTAGCA
Organism: Panax quinquefolius; assembly: GCA_020205615.1. Classification (NCBI taxonomy): domain Eukaryota; kingdom Viridiplantae; phylum Streptophyta; class Magnoliopsida; order Apiales; family Araliaceae; genus Panax; species Panax quinquefolius. The sequence continues at coordinate 92,168,502 of CM035165.1, forward strand.
TTGATGCGGCATCGGGCGGTGCATTCATGGCTAATAGTTACGAGGAAGCCTATAATTTTATAGAAACAATGTCGGCAAAGAATAACTACCAAAGGGCCCACAAAGAAGAAGAATGACACAGCAAAGGCTACCGATCTTGGAATTAGATGGAGCAACAACTATACAAGCACGACTTTTCGCATTATCCATGAAGTTCGACACGATGAATGAGAGGGTGAATACGATAATAGGGCTCAAGTTCAAGAACAAGTTCAAAGAAAGTTATGGTAGTATTTGAATTGTGTGCGGGGGATCATCCGACAGAGCAGTGTGTAATAAATCCAGCATCCGTTCAGTTCATAGGCAACTACAACAGAATTCCGCAAAATACCAACCAAAACACCTACAACCAGGGGAATAGGAACCACCCAAACCTCTCATGGAGCAATAATCAGGAAACTCAAGCTCCACGACCATCATATCCCCTGGTTTTCATAGGCATCCACAACATATTCAACAGCAGGACAAGTAATTCGATGGGGAGGAATCATGGGCAAGGTACATGACTAGCAACGATTTGGCTATGAAGAATTAAGCTATTGCTATAAAAAATATAGAGAATCAGATAGGTCAAATTGCATTGGCATTGAAGAATAGACCACAAGGAACATTACCTAGCGACACCAAAAGAAATCCGAAGGGTAATCATGAGCAATGTCAAGCAGTTATGTTGAGAAGTAGAAAACACTTCGGTGGGAAAAGTGCAGAAAATTCAGCAACACCAGAGGAAAAGGTCGACGACAGTAACGCAGTGGAGGGGAACAAAACCGAGGGACCCAAGTTAAACAGTGAGCTGATTGTTTTTCCTCCACCGTTGTTTCAGCAGAGTGTCCAAAAACAGAAATCAGATAAACAGTTCGCAAAATTTTTAGATGTGTTCAAGAAACTCCAGATTAACATCCCATTAGCAGAGGCCCTAGAACAAATGCCGAGTTATACGAAGTTTATGAAGGGAATTCTATCGAGGAAGAAGAAATGGGAAGACTTCAAACAAAGTGGTACTACTAAGAGAGGAGTGAAGCAAAGTTGTTACGTAAAAAGCTTCCACCAAAACTCAAATACCCGGGGAGCTTAACTATCCCATGCACGATCGGGAAGATGTCTTTTAACAAGTGCTTATGTGATTTGGGGGCGAGTATAAACCTGATGCCATTATCAGTATATTTAGAATTGGGTTTGCCCGCGCCAAAGCCTATGAACATTTCATTGCAGTTTGCATATTGGTCAGTCACATATCCGAGAGGCATTGTAGAGGACATTTTGGTAAAAGTGGACAAGTTCATATTCCCTGCGGACTTTATCATACTGGATTTCGATGAAGATAAGAACATCCCGATCATCCTAGGGAGACCTTTCTTGGCCATGGGACGGACACTCATAGACGTGCAAAAAGGAGAACTTACAATGAGGGTCCAAGATCAAGAAGTAAAATTCAATGTGTTTAACGCCATGAAATACCCCACGGACGAGGAAGAGTGTAATCGAATGGATTTAATTAAGCAAATTACCAGCGAAGATATGGGCAAGAGTTTGATCAATGATCAGTTAGAAACAACTTTACTGGGGGATGAGGAAAAAGACAACCCAGAATTTGTGAACTTATTACATATGCTAGACTCGTTGCCACGAGTTAGCCGATTCAGAGCACCGGTTGAACCTTTGCACACCGAGGAGACAGTTGCAGGAAAATTGAAACCATCATTTGAGGAGCCACCGACATTGGAACTTAAGCCACTCCCTAAACATCTCAAGTATGCGTATTTAGGCAATTTAAATTCTTTACCTATAATTATTTCTGTTGCACTTAATGAATTGTAGGAAGAAAAGTTGCTGAGGGTGCTTAGGGATCACAAATCAGCGATTGGATGGACGATTGCGAATATAAAAGGCATTAGCCCATCATTTTGCATGAACAAGATTCTGATGGAGGATGATGCAAGTCCATCGGTGGAGCATCAACGTCGACTTAACCCAATCATGAAGGAAGTGGTCAAGAAGGAAATTCTGAAATTATTGGATGCCGGTGTCATATATCCAATTTCCGACAGTAAATGGGTAAGTCCGATTCATTGTGTGCCTAAGAAAGGGGGAATGACATTAATTTAGAATGAGGACAATGAGTTAATTCCAACAAGGACAGTAACATGTTGGAGGGTGTGCATCGATTATAGGAGATTGAATAAGGCAACCCGGAAGGATCATTTCCCGCTACCTTTTATCGATCAAATGTTAGACAGGTTAGCGGGACATGAGTTTTACTGCTTATTGGATGGATATTCAGGATATAATCAGATTGCTATCGCTTTTGAGGATCAAGAAAAGACAACATTCGCTTGCCCTTACGGCACCTTTGCATTCAGGAGAATGTCATTCGGACTGTGCAATGCACCGACAACTTTCCAGCGGTGTATGATGGCTATTTTCTCGGATATTGTGGAGAAGAACGTTGAAGTCTTCATGGACGATTTCTCGGTCTATGGGGACAATTTTGACACTTGCTTAGAGAATTTGGTCATGGTATTGCAGCGGTGTAAGGATACAAACCTCATACTGAATTGGGAAAAATGCCACTTCATGGTTGAAGAGGGCATAATTTTGGGACATAAGGTGTCGGCTCAAGGATTGGAGGTGGATAAGGCAAAGTTGGACACGATCGAGAAACTACCTCCACCGGGCTCAGTTAAGGGAATTAGAATTTTCTGGGGCATGTTGGGTTCTACAGGAGATTCATAAAAGACTTCTCTAAGATTGCAAAACCTCTATACAGTCTTTTAGAGAAGGATGCCACTTTTAGCTTTACTGCGGAATATAAGTCCGCGTTTGACCAATTGAAGAAGAAATTAACTACAGCCCTCGTGATAGTCGAACCGGACAGGAAAATGCCATTCGAACTTATGTGTGATGCGAGTGATTATGCGGTTGGGGCTGCTTTGGGCCAAAGACGAGACAAGGTGTTTCACCCCATATACTATGCAATCAAAACACTCACAGAGACTCAAATGAATTACACTACTACGGAAAAGGAATTACTTGCAGTGGTATACGCGTTCGAAAAATTCCGGGCATACTTGATCGGGACTAAGGTAATTGTCTACACGGACCATTCGGCGATTCGGTACTTAATAGCGAAAAAAGATGCTAAGCCACGCCTTATTCGATGGATTCTCCTACTTCAAGAGTTTGATTTAGAAATTAAAGATAGAAAGGGGACAAAGAATCAAGTTGCCGATCATTTGTCAAGGTTAGACAATTCGGAGAAAAAGGATGAAGATAGATGCGTGATCAACGAGACATTCCCGGATGAGCAGTTATTTGGGTTGAATGCAGAATTTCCGTGGTATGCAGACTTAGCGAATTATGTGGTAAGCAAGATGCTTCCACCGGATATTACACGACAACAGAAAAAGAAGTTTTTGCATGATGTCAAGTGGTACATGTGGGATGAACCGTACTTATTCAAGCAATGTGCCGATAAGATGATTCGACGATGTATCCCATACAGTGAAGTCTACAACATATTACAAGAATGCCATTCATCGGCATACGGTGGACATTATGGGAGTGAGCGCACCACGGCGAAAGTTCTTCAATCCAGGTTTTATTGGCCTATGGTGTTCAAAGACGCCCACCAATTTGTGAAAATGTGTGATAGATTCCAAAGGGTGGGAAACATATCGAAACAGAATGAGATGCCCCTACAAACAATTCTTGAAGTTGAAATCTTTGATGTATGGGGCATCGATTTCATGGGACCATTCCCGTCGTCTTTGAGCAATCAGTATATTCTGCTCGCGATGGATTACGTCTCAAAATGGGTTGAAGCTGCAGCATTACCATCTAATGATGCCAAGGTGGTCCTTAAGTTTCTGCAGAAAAACATTTTCACGAGGTTTGGCACGCCAAGAGCAATAATTAGTGATGAAGGCGATACTTCGCAATAAGTTGTTTACGACTCTTTTGGCTGGCTAAGTATGGGTCAATCACAAGGTGGCTACAACGTATCACCCTCAAACTAATGGGGCAAGCCGAGGTATCGAACAGAGAAGTTAAGAGGATATTGAGAAAGTCGAACCGAAGTCGGAAAGATTGGTCACTTCGATTGGACGACGCATTATGGGCATACCGAACGCATACAAAACGCCAATCGGGATGTCACCTTATCAACTCTTGTACGGAAAGGCATGTCACTTACCGGTGGAGCTACAGCACAAGGCTTACTGGGCCATACAGAAATTGAATTTTGATCAAGCCGCGGTAGGAGAAAAGAGGTTACTCCAACTAAATGAGCTTGATGAATTCCGCCTCCAAGCCTATGAGAATGCAAAGCTATACAAAGAAAAAGTTAAAAGATGGAACGATCAGAAAATTGTGCAACGAACATTCAAGCCGGGTCAAGCAGTCCTCTTGTTCAATTCACGGCTGCGTTTGTTCCCCGGAAAGCTTAAGTCGAGATGGTCGGGACCATTTACAATAAAATGAGTATTTCCTCATGGCGCCGTTGAACTCTATAGTCAGAATCTGTTAGAAACGTTCAAGGTCAATGGTCAACGAATAAAGCATTACTGGGGTGGCGAGTCGAACTGGGACGCCGACAACATTACCCTCGCCGATACACAGTAAAACATGGAGTAGTCAGGCTGAACGACTTAAAATCAAGCGCTAATTGGGAGGCAACCCAATCTTTCTTTATTTTTCATAGTTCATGTTTAATTTGTTAGGATATAGTTTATGAGGCAGTAGTTAGGACTTGTCAATTATTAAGTTTTGCTAAAAATATCTGAAAAGTAATAAAAATCTCATTGAAACTCCAAGTCGTGATTAATCTAACATATTGCATGTTTTTGGTTTCAGGAGAGGTCCAACATGAGTCAGAGCAACAACGACTATGAAAAGGAGGAAAATCGGAGAATTTTGCATCTCGAAATTTTTTGCCAAAATTTTTGAAAGAAATGGACTACTTTCACGTAGTGGCCTTTTAGTTTAGCACCTTCACGGGGAGGGGTCCTAAATCTTCAAGCAGACTTGCTCATTTAAACCGCATGACGCCCAAACCCATTTCCCCTCACTTAAAAACCCGCCGCCATATTTGTCTTCATCTCCTAAACACAACCCACTTACACTAAACAACTACTACCACCACTACCACTACCCAAATCAAATTAACCCACCTTTACCCCCCTTAATTCCACACACACAATCAATCCAATCCCACCACCATTTCATCTCCTCGACATCACTCTATATAAACCCTACCTCATACTTCCCATATTCCACACCATTAAACCCGAATTCTTCAAGAAATTGGGATACACACACTTGAGGGTAAGTTACCATAGTATCAAGTCTTCATCCTTTCTCACCTACATAGAACCAACCGAGTTTGGGGGATCCGAACGAGCTGTGCACGCCAAGTGTTTGACAGATTGACTGAACCAAGTTTCAGGAGAGGAAGTGGTTACTAGCAATAGTTCACTGCTGAAACTCTATGACATCTCAACCAACACCCAAACGCCAACGGGGGGTGAGTTCAAGCGCCGCTCCACCGCCAACCACCTATGACCGCCAAAAATTTGTGACTGCCACCGCCGCCGACCGTTATGAGTACATGCAATCTAAGGCACTTACGCCAGAGCGTGGTTTTGCCCCCGAGGGGAACGATGGGGAGATGATGTCCAAAATTCACCAAAAGGGGTGGATCGAATTCACCGAACATCCGACACCCGTAGTGGTTAATATTGTCAAAGAATTCTATGCAAATGCTGAAGACAAAGCTCCTTTCAAAGCGTTTGTGCGGGGTCGAATGGTTCCGTTCAGTGACGATGTAATCAACACTTACTATCAGTTGTGGGTGCCATGCCATTTTCAGTATGTCCAGATGAGGGATTTTGACCCGGATTATGAGGAGGTTATTAAAAATTTGACAAAGCCGGGCACATCTTGGACCAAAGGGAGGAAGGGAGGAACAGTGTTCAATAGCAAGGACTTAAGCCGGTATGGAAAGATATGGTACGCATTTTATGTGCGAAATTGAAATTGCTTCCGTCCCCAACACACTTGGACGGTCACCAAAGAGAAGGCGCATTGTTATACGCCATTGTGCAGACTTCATTATCAACGCCGGGGCCATCATCGGTTTTCTATCCCGATTGCTTACGTGGGAATTTTTCTAAGGCGGTTTGCCACACCCTTCACTTATATGCGTTGCCAGGCCACAACGTCGGTGCGTTATTCGATGATGAGCCAACTCAACCGCCCGCTTTGCTTTTGATTCACGCATGATTGTGCGGTATTCGATTGTGGGGTGGAGGAGAGTCACATCCACGGGTTTGGGTTTTATTTTTCCATCGGGCGGCTTAAGATGATGTCGACGCCGAAGATACCTTGGGGGATGAGGATGAAACGATGGGAGATCAAGGAACCGAGCAGGTTTCGCAGACTGAGGCATTTTCTAGTACTCAGTTCCTTGAGTTCCAAAATCAAATGAATGCGCATAATAGGGTAGCACGCCGGGAAATGCGGTGATTGGCGATGCGCCAAGATCACATGTTCGATGCCATGAACGCGTCTTTCGCCTCATTCAACACAACGCTCCAAAGTTTCAACCCGGCGGCTCAATTTTCGTATCAACAACCCGGTCCATTACCTCGATTTCTGCCTAGTAATTCCGATGAAGAAGAGCTCCAACCACCGCCCCAGACTTAGACAATTCCAAGGAAGTCCTCTCGCATTTTATTTTTATCCAATAAGGGCATTGTCTTAGTTAAGTATGGGGTATTTAATTGTTTGTTTAGTTGCTTGCATTTTTATATTTTAGTTTTAATATCTAGTTTTGCATTATAGAATATGATTTTGATTTTCTGTTTTAAAAAAATGGAAAAAATTGATGAAAAGAAAAAAAAATGTTTTAGTTAAATAGTTTGTTTGCATATGTCCAATGGTGTCGCATTCTACAGGTTATTCTGACCAATGATGAGATTGTGAACAAGTTAACCAATATAGTATGGATTATTAGAATCGTGATATAATTATCAAGTATGAATCGAATCTTGGACTTGTTTGATACTGTTATAAAAAGGGTAGCCCTAATAACATCTTTGTTGACCAGTCAGTTCAAATCGATACATAAAATGTTTCTAAAGGATAATGCTAGGGTGAACCAGAAAATGACAAGGATAGGCAGTGAAGGCTTAAATTAGGCAAGAACCTAAGTTTTGGGGAATAAATGTGGGGTATATAAGCTTAAAAAAAAGAAGAAAAATACATAGGGTATACATGGTGACTAGTCTTGTTTCGGGACCTCTGTTACTTGAGCAAGTACGCCCGAGGGGATTGTCTTTACACCTAGCGCCCTAAGGTCTTCTATGGTCTGGGAGTCGTTGGTCGAAAGCTCACTAAGGGGTAACACTGTTAGCCTAATGGGATGAGACATTACACAGTCGTTTTTTGTATATTTAGAAAAAAAAGAGAGATAAGAATAAAATGGGAAAAGAGCAAAAAGCCCCCGTGTACAAAAAAAGAAGAAAAAAAAAAGAGAAGGAAGAAAAGAAAGTATGAGTATCCTGCATGTACCCTTGAATTTGGTTGAGTTTAATTTTAGTTGAATCGTGCCTATCTTTGAGATTTTTGAGTTTGCACTGTATGATTCCTTCTAAGAAGTTGTTTATGTATTGAATTTGGGTCCGTATCAGTTATCTTAGATGTTGTTCACACACGCATGCTATACCAGTAATAGTTGTTCAAGAATTGAGAATTAATACGTAATTGTGGATTGGTTTTAATAATTTGTATTGTAAAGTTGCTTGTTTTCTCTGAGGCCGATGGGATAAGTTAGTTTATACGATGTTGTTGGATTTTTAGGCATTGAGATTTTTATTGTATTTCATTGCATTGCATAACATGTAGTTTGTTTTGTGCTCGGGGACTAGCACGGTTTAAGTTTGGGGGATTTTGATAAGTGGATTTTATATACATGAATCGATATTCATTTCAAGTTTAAATTCGTAGTTATCTTCATGTTTTGTGTTCGTTTTTACTCGATTTGTGATATTTTATGTGTAGGGTGGTCATGGATGCAATTGGTGAGGAAAGGCGGACTTTTTGGAGCAAAAGTGGAAAAAAGTTGGAGCTTGAAAATTTTGAAGACAAGAGCCTAGCTTGCACGGGGTGGGCTTTATTTGTGCTTTGTACTTTCACGTAGAAATGGGGTCCTGATTCTGAGCTTTCTGTTCTTTGTTTGGACTCTGATGCAACATGGTTTGAGATGTTTTTGTTAAGCGTTTGGACTCTAAAAAAGGGAGACTTCGGCCAGAACAAAAAAAAGAGCTTGCTTTTATGTAGAAAAAAGAACAATCATACAACACTAAGGCAAGAATTCAAGAGCGATTTCAAGGATGGAAGAGCGAACGTTGGAGGATTAATTTTCAGAGATTTTCACGACGGTTACGATTCAAGGCTACGTGAAGGGGTTTTCTTTATTCTTCTTCTGCTTAGTCTTATTTGTAATTGGGATGATGTTTTCCACAAATTATTCAGTTTTTAATTCGTTCGTTATGAACTAATTTACTTATTAGACTTGTGATGGATCCGTGGGTGAAACGATGATTCTATAACTTTGATTTCCAATTCAATAAGATATTTTCAGTTTATCTATGTTAATTTGAGCGTGAATTTATGAATTGCCTGATCAACAGTTCTTTGTGGATTTGAAAGGAATCGAGAGAGGATATTCGAATCTAGACCTAGTTAATATAGCATGTATCATGAATTTTGCCGATAAAAGATTTGTAATTATTGTTAAGGTAGAGATATCCTTGACATCGCATGTAATCGTATAGAGAGCTTAAACTTTAACCTTCTTTGATTGCAGTTCACATAGAGATATAGTGAGTTGGTTAATTTAGGTGTTTAACGGATTTCTATCTTAATTGTGGATTGATGTTAATATGGTATTAGTGCATCGAGAGGTGGCTTTTACTACGTTCGTGTTCTTGATTAATAAACTGGAATATTGAATTGAGTTGGAATAAAGGTTTGAAAATCAGAGCGGAGCTCAAGGTGAAATCATAAGTCTAATTCTCCATTAATTGTTTGAAATTCCCGATTTTGTTATTGGTGACTGTTTTGTGATAGTTAATTTCTTTATTAATTTAGTTTTTTTTATATAATTTAAAATCATTAAATTGATTAGTTTAATAAAATTAGGGTTAATACAAAATTAATACTTGTGAAGTTAAGATTCTTGATATTTTGTCCTCACGGGAACGATACTCTATTCACTACTATATTACTTGTTGACCACGTGCACTTGCGTGTTTTTAAGCGTATTGATTTTCACCAACAATCACGTTACGAACTTTCACAACTTACTAATTCATAATCTTTAGTTTCAACATTGTGATTACTATATGTTATTACGTTTTATAACATGTTTTAGGTCCTTTTACGATCATCAAAATATGTTAAGCCTGCGCTCGGCACCAGAATCAGTTTTGCAGAACACAAATTTAGACTCTGTTCTAGGCCAACAATTCCAATTTCACAGTAACATGAACTAACCCACACACTACAAACTTAACTAAACCCTTATAGCATATACAATCAAGCATTCTAACACCTAAAACAACCTATATAACCAAATTTAAAGGATTAAAATCATGTTTTTGCCAATTTCTTCATATTTCAATACTTTTAGAAAATTTAATCGCCAAGCCTTTGTTTCTTAACCAAATTACACCATTTCAATTACGTTGTTTTTGTTTTTTGATATACTAACACAATCTACAATCAATTTACAGATTTTATCAAGAATTGAACATCAAATTTTGGACTCAATTAAGCAATTTTCACATATATACACACTATTATCTTAATTTTCTTTTTCAAACCCAATTTCATGAATTTGATTACTTCACATCATTTATGTATGACAATTATTAGATTACACATACATATGATTAACACTTTAACCCTAGTACAACAAAATTTTAATCACAGAGAATAGAAATTATAAAACTAAAAGTTAAAATTAGAGTAGGTTATACCTTAATCCTTTGCTTGCAAAATAATGATAACAAGGTTTAGCAATCCTTCTCCTTCTTCTTGACAAAACTACCGAGAATTTTCCCTCAATTTCACTGTGTTTCCTCTCTTCCTTACTTAACTATCTATATTTTTCTTAGTTAGCCTTAGGAGAAATACACATAGTTATAAACTAATATAGGTCTCCCTCTCCCCCACGTACTCTTCAGGTAAGAACCCAAAAAGTTACGTCAGTTAGATTAAGCCAAAGGCCACAAGGCCTTGTTTGGCTACACTTAGTTTAGGTTTCTAATTTATTTTAATAACCTTTATATTATATAGTTCTATGTGTCACACTTTTTATTTAATTAATTTTCCATTTTTCACACACTTATTCAATTAATTTTAATAACTTACAATTACAATTATAATTTCCATTATAATTATACTTATGCTTAATAAATTATTACATATCTAACTTAATTATTAAATTAAACTAGAACATCATTTTATTTTATTTAATTGTTTTCTTAAATATTAAACAATTTATTTAATTTAATTATTTCATTAAATTAAATCTTTAAATAATAAAATTACCATTAATCAATTTATTTAACATATACACTAAAATAAATTATCACACCAAAGTTTCATCAATTATTTATTTATCTCAAAAAATAAATCAATTAAAATATTTATTTAATGCAATAAATATTTCACATAAATTACAAACTTCTCATTCGTTACATCCTTCTCTCCTTAAATGGATTCTGTCCCCAGAATCACGACTCGATAAATTAATTCGTCACATTCTTTCCTTCTTAACAAGATTATGTCCCCAGAATCGCTATACAAGATCAAGTAAATAACTAAGGATAATCTCTCATCATAGCATCTTCAAGTTCCCACATAGCTTCTTCAGCGTTGTGGTTTCTCTATATTACCTTAACATAAGGTATTATTTTATTCCTTAGTACTTATCTTTCATATTAATAATCTGAACATGGATTTCTTCATAAGACAAATCTTTGTCAAACTGTAATGGTTCATATTCTATAACATGTTTATAATCGGACTTATATGGCCTTAATAATGAAACATGGAAAATGTTGTGAATATGTTCTAATTCCGGAGGTAAAGCTACCTCGTACGCCACTTCACCAACTCTTCGTAACACTTCAAAAGGTCCTATAAACCTAAGGCTCAATTTTCCCTTTCCAAGGAGACACTTTCAAGAAAAAAAAACTACCGACATCGAATTCCCAATTTTGTCTGTGTTGATTGACATATTTTTTGTCTATCATGTGCAGCTATCAATCTTTCCCGAATCACTTTGATGATCTCAACGGTCTGTTGTACCAATTTTGGACTGAGCAACAGATGTTCTCCAACTTCATCCCAGCATACCAGAGTTCTACATTTCGTGTCGTACAACGCTTCGTAAGGCGACATGCCAATACTCGCGTGATAACTATTATTATAGGCAAATTCAACCAACAGTAAATGGTCATCCCAATTCCCTTTAAAAACCATAATACATACTCTGAGCATATCCTCTAGTGTCTGGATGGTCCTCTCACTTTGTTTGTCGGTTTGAGGATGGTACGTTGTGCTCATTCTCAACTGCGTTCCCAAGCATTCTTTTAGTCGTTTCAAGAAATTTGATGTGAAATGCGGATCTCTATCTGATACAATGGACACTGGGACATCGTGTCTTGAAATAATTTCCTTCACATACAGTTTTGCCAGTCAATCTAGGTTAAATCTAATCTTGATTGTCAAAAAGTGTGCTGACTTCATCAATCGGTCGACAATCACCCAGATTGCATCGTAAACCTTGCTGAGTCGTTGGAAGACCTACCACAAAATCCATTGTGATATGCTCCCATTTCCATTCCGGTATCTCTAACGGTTTCAACAATCCACTTGGCCTTTGATGTTCATCTTTAACCTTCTGACACGTTAAGCATTTTGCCACTCATTTCGCAACATCCTTTTTCATATTCGACCACCAAAAATGATCTTTGAGATCCTGGTACATTTTTATACTTCCAAGGTGAATCGAATATCGTGAGTTATGAGCCTCACTCAAAATTTTCTCTTTAATTTCTAGTACTGGTGGAACCCAAATTCTTCTTTCGAATCGAAGCTACCCTTCCGAATCAACTTTAAAAAAAAATTCCTCACCTTTAGACACATTACTTCTTATTTCCTCACAGTTTTCATCCTGGAGTTGTGCATTCTTCACCTTATCTACCAACGTTGAACTATTTCCCATTTGGAATAATTTTTCATCTGATTCTGTATACTAGCTTTTCTTAAGCAGTCAACATCGTTAATTTCTCCCGACCCTTTCTACTTAAGGCATCGACAAGAACATTAACCTTTCCAGGATGATAAAAGAATCTCCTAATCGTAATCATTAATCAATTCCAGCCATATCCTCTGTCACATATTCAAATCTTTAAATGTAAAGATATACTTCAGACTTTTATGGTATGTATATATCTCACACATCTCTCCATACAAATAGTGTCTCCAAATCATTAGAGCAAACACTACTGCAGCCAATTCCAAGTTATGAGTCAAATACCCTTTCTCATAATCCTTCAATTGACGTGATGCATATACAATAACTCTGTCGTTCTGTATAAGCACACAACCTAGTCCCTTATGCGATGCGTCACTATACACCACACAATTTCATGTATTATCAGGCAATGATAATACATGTGCTCAACTCAATCTTTTCTTTAATTCTTGGAAACTTTCCTCATAATTCTCCGTCCAAACAAACTTAACTGACTTCCTAGTTAAATTCGTTAACGGATTTGCGATCTTGGAAAAGTATTGAATAAAATGCCTATACTAACCTGCCAATCCCAAGAAACTTCTTACTTCCGACGGTGTCTTCTGTTGATCCTAGTTTATTACTACTTCAACTTTCGATAGATCTACCGAGATTCCGTCCTTCTCAATGACGTGCCCAAGAAATTGTACACGTTTCAGCCAAAATTCACATTTCGAGAATTTAGCGTATAACTTCGCTCTTCTCAATGTTTCCAACGTCGCCCTTAAGTGTTCAACATGTTCCTCTTTGGTCTTAGAATACACCAGGATATCATAAATAAACACCACTAAAAATTTATCTAAAAATGGTTTAAACACCCTATTCATCAAATCCATTAACGATGCAGGTGCATTGGTTAAAACAAATGACATAACCAGAAACTCGTAATGACCATACCGAGTTCTGAATGCCATTTTAAGTACATCTTCTGGCCTTACCTTTAGCTGATGATAACCACTCCTCAGGTCTATCTTTGAGAAATATCTCGCTCCCTTCAGTTGATAAAACAAGTCATCGATTCACGGTAACTGATACTTATTTTTTATCGTGACCTTATTCAATTCCCGATAATTAATGCAGAGCCACATCGATCCATCTTTTTTCTTAACAAACAACACCGGCGCTGCCCATGGAGATACGCTCGCATGAATATACTTCTTATCGAGTAATTCTTGCAACTACACCATCAAATTTTTCATCTTTATTGGGGCCATTTTGTATGGGGCTATAGATAGCGAGGCCGTTCTTGGCACTAAATCAATCATGAACTCGATTTCTTGATCTGGCGGAAGTCCAGGCAAATCGTATGGAAATATGTCTGCAAAGTCTCTAATGATCGGTATCTCTTCCAACTTTACACTCTTCTTCTAAGTATCGACTATTAGGCTAAATATCCTACACATCCTTGTCTCAGTAACTTCTTGGCTTGCATCACTGTCAGATAACTTGCTTGTCGAGGTGACTTACTACCATAAAACACAACCTTTGACGGAGTCATAATGCTAACACACTTCTATTGGCAGTAAATTACTGCCTTATAATTGAATAACCAATCCATTCCAAATATGACATCAAATTGTCCAAATTCAATTGGCATCTAATCTACCATTATCTTGTGACCCTTTATAACCACTATATAATTCTTATATATGGATCTAACAAAAATCACTTCCTTATTCGCAATCTCTATGCTTCAACCCTTGTTCGAACCTTCTCGCCTTACTCTCATCGGTATGGACTTGGTACGGACCAAACCTTTCCAACTCAGTAAACTTTGCAACATACTCTGGTACCGATATGGTTCCTTGCTTCAATTCTAAGAATTGAACTTCCATCTTATTCCGAGAACTCGTTGGAAAATATATCTCAAAAAATATCTCTTTAAACTTATTCCACGCTATTACTCCCTTTTCCCCACGAACCTTATTTGCCTTCCACCAATAGCTAGCTTCAGACTTCAACATAAACGTCGCAAAAGAAGTTTTTCGATCCTCGTTGACTCTGACAACGTCGAACACCTACTCCATTTCTATGATCCAGGTTTGCGCTTCAACTGGATTCATAGATCCTTGAAACTCTGGCGGTCCAACCACTTTGAAGTCCATGAAAGGCGTAGCTTGAGCTTGTTGTTGATTCGCAAGTGTTCAAGTTAACAGAGTCACCAACTATTTAACCGAGTTAGCATTGGCCTCATTATTATTGTTAGTGGACCCCTCAGGAGGTGGTTGTTGACGTGGTTATCTTCTTCTAGGAGGCATTTTCAGTTAAAATATATGCATATTAGTTTAGTATTCAATTCCTTGAATATTTTAAAGTTTAACTTCAAATATTCTAAGATTAAAGCTTAACACATAATATTTCAATAAACTTCGATATTTTTATTCATTCATAACTTTCCAAGAATAAAAAGGATAGCATCTCTACTATCAACATCCACTTTCCTGAACTAAACAAGTTTCAGGATTACATACTCATACTACCCCTTTATTTATTTCAAAATAAGGGATTTACAATTTATTTATTCACATACTTAATCACATATTATTATTAATATTCTTCCTATCTTGGAATATTAAGACATCGAGAGGCTTCCCTCTGTTCTTCCTCCATAATACTATATGTCGTCTTACGATCCATCATAAACCACGACAAGTCTTCAAATTGAGGTGGGTATTAAAAGACTCGATCCTGGGCCCTATCGATCGTAGAATGAAAGGCATGATCCATTTCGTTCATCTTAGCCTTCTTCGTCTGAACCTTAGCTTCAGCACGATCTGCACGCTGAGTAGCTTTCATCCAAGCGTCCTCTGCTCTCGCACGCTTAGATGACTCCTCCTTCAAGTAATCTTTTAACTTTTCCACTTCAGTCTACATCTTCTCATTCTCAGCCAACAGCTCCTCTTGATGTCCTTCTGTGTGAACTAGGTTCCACTCTGTGTTTCCAAGACGTGAGTCGAATTCCTAAATCTCTGCATCCTTCAACCCTATAGTAGCCTGACGTATCTCAGCTAACTCCTTCAGCTCCTCAACTTTATCCTGTAATTCTATATTTCGATCATACAGTGCATCATACATCTCAGCTGATAAGGAGTTTGGTGGAAACTCCATAGCTGTTCCTCATCCTCTACCTCTATTTCCACAAAGATCTCCTCCTCAGAATCAGACACAGGCTCATCCTCCTGTTCATCCTCAGCGCCCATCAAAGAAGGCTCCCTCTAAACCAATTGTTCCCGAACCACATGTACATCTCGGGGTTCCTCATCTCTAGGTATCTGAGGTATCTCTCCCTAGCTTAATTGGATCTTTCAACGTTAGACATCCTGACAACAAAATACTTTTAAGTTATATTTATTATGTAACATAAGTTATTAACACATAGCACATAAAGTCTTTTATTGCATATCTTTAATGAATTTTCTCAATTCATTCCTTAGAACTCGATAAGAGTTTATCACCACTATTTTTTCTATCTCCTTAAAGGTTACTTCCTAAGGATTTCTCCCACCTAAGGTTCATAACCTAAAGATTTGATACCAACTTGTGACACCCCCAAATCTGGGTACTTCATTCCCACAGGATTTGGTGCTCACTTTCCAAATTATTTACATCTAACTACCCATAAGCAAGGATAAAGACGTAACTTAAATAAATATCTTCCCCATTAAAGGGTTACATCAACTTAAAACATTCCCAGGTAATCTAACCTTTAATTATTACATAAGTCTACGAAATATACCACATAATTACGTAAGTCTTATGACATAATTTAAGTTAAGTAAATTCAAATAACTCTTCATCACTTG
This sequence comes from Panax quinquefolius, assembly GCA_020205615.1. NCBI lineage: Eukaryota > Viridiplantae > Streptophyta > Magnoliopsida > Apiales > Araliaceae > Panax > Panax quinquefolius. Next base: position 92,184,711 of record CM035165.1, read on the forward strand.
GACATCTTGCCCTTTCCTTTGCTAGAAGACAGCTCATCAAATTTCTCAACTTTAGCTGCAGTGTTAAATGAAAGAGTGATAAAACAATTTCTCACTGGTATAAAGAGTGATAATAACAGTAACATAAGAGTAAGCAATGAATATTGATTAAATAAGAACTTGTTCTTCGAGACAAAACTAGTAAACAAGTTTGAGGTTTATATCAGAGGGTCTTAAGACCATGAACTATGTCCTGAGGTTATTAAATATTTCTGCTTCAACTTTTAACATTCATTAGACTATACAAACTTTTATTTTCGTACTTAGGGGGATCTGCCCTTCGTACCATGTATTGTGCACAAACATCTAATCGCTAACGCGTACATAATCCCCTATGTTAGGGTTGTTCATCTCAGTTTGACTTTAGGATTTTCCGCACTAAAGAAAGTTTAGTTTGGAACTAGCTTATCAGTGGTTCTAGAATTTTAGAACACTCATCAATTATGGATTAGTCCAACCAATAAAGGTTTATTTACTATTCAAAAGTTTAACACAATAAGATAAGATTGAACAATAACAATATACAATGGAGTAGACATGGTATCACCATATTACTACATCCAAAAAAATTAGAAAACCCATTCGGGATAATGAATGTAAACAATTTACTCTTTGAATAGCATCAACAAGTGTTAGGAATGTGAAACTCGCTCGATGAAAAAAGAATTAGAATACAAGAGCTTGCATTATCATAAACAAGATGGAAACAATAAGCTTGCTCAACTTTAACATAAGATTTAAGAACTCGCATATTGATAAATTAGGGTTAGAAAGCTTGCTTGACAACAAAAGGTAACTTAGTTATGAAACTTACATTCATTATAAAGAGAATGAAGTTAGGAAACTTGCCTCGTGTGTAGGCTACACAAGTATAATAAACGTTCGCCAATTACCCTACATATACCATTAGAATCACAATACCAATTAGTTATGTTACCATTAACTTCATGGGTTCACTTCTCATTTTAGTCAAGTCTATAGTCTCTAGTTTATGACCTGATTATTTTAATCATTCATGCACCATAAATCTGCACTCCTAATTATATAACAGTACCCGACATGTTGATTGCATATCAACACAATTATAATTAATTTTCCATTTGTCACACACTTATTCAATTAATTTTAATAAATTACAATTATAATTATAATTTTCATTATTATTATACTTATGCTTAATAAATTATTACATATCTAATTTAATTCTTAAATTAAACTAGAACATCATTTAATTTAATTTAATTATTTTCTTAAATATCAAACAATTCATTTAATTTAATTATTTCATTAAATTAAATCTTCAAATAATAAAATTACCATTAATCAAATTAGTTCATATATACACTCAACTAAATTATCACGCCATAATTTCATCAATTATTTATTTATTCCAATTAATAAATCAAGTAAAATATTTATTTATTGCAATAAATATTTAACATTAATTAAAAGATTCTCATTCGTTACATCCTTCCCTCCTTAAAATGATTTTTTCCCCAGAATCACGACTCGATAAATTCATTCGTCACATTTGTAAGAACCTGAATTTTCAGAAATTATTAAAATAAGAATTTAGTAAATAAAATTTTTAAGGTGTGAAATGGGTTCGAATAAAAACTTTTTTGTGATACGAGGTATGTGAAATTTTATTACATAGGATAAAATGAGCAATGTAATAAGTGATGTTGAGTTTAAGAAATATATATCGTTATTATATATTTGTAGAGATGAATTAGTAATGAAGATGGATAAAATTTATCTATCGATAGTATATAATTTAAGTGGAATTATTTGATCATGATAGTTGGTGACATTGAATATCTTTGATAATCACCAACTCCTTGAGTATATGTACGAGTATGTATGAAGTTTAAGGTAATGCAACCGTACTCTTTAATGGTGGATGTATAGGAGCTGGGCTAAACGATTCTTTCAGAGAGCGGAGGTATGTACGAATTAGTAACCGATCTAACTAACTGTGAAAATAGTATAGACGAGACAGAAACTAAATTGTTGGTTGCTTGTGGGAAACCACTCAGTGTACTATATTGAATACTATTAAAGACTCGATGCGTGCTAGGTTTAGACTTGTATATGTCGATGTCGGGATTTTTGGGTGTCCCTTTCCGTTAATTGTTCTTTGGTGTTCTCATTTTAGGTGAGATTTGTTTGAAAAAATAAGTGAAAAAGGTCCGACATGTATAATGTCGACGATGGGACTGTTAAGAGTCACCAGTTGGTTTTTTAAATGGTTGTACCAACACAACCGAGAAAAGGTTTACACATTGACCCAGTGATGTGACATTGATATACGGGTCGGCGAAACCGAGATTCATTTAGGGTCCGGGGACTTGGTTATCTGGGGAAGGTGTTAGGCACTCGACATCCATGTTACCATGGTGACCGCCTCTTTTCAAGAAACTATTATACGAGTGTGTGTGTGGGTCAATGATGTCTTTGTTATATGAAAGTTGTGCGAGGCCTCGTTCGAGCCTATATACACAGGGTTTAAATTTATGTAAAAATTCAATTTTTAGCAAGATATGGCAATGATGTTTTATAAAAGAGGTTTTTCAAACCCTGATGCTCAATAGGAATTGAGACCTTTTACACTTCCATTTTTATTAAGTGAGAGGCTGAATTGATTTTATTTGACGGATGCAAGGCATCCGTATGAAAAATAATACATCCAAAAATAATGCCGACTTCCTCGTGGGTATGGAAACCATCCGAGGAAATCTGAGATATCGCAGAATAATTTTTAAAAGTCGCTATAATTTGAAAATGTCCATCACGGGAATCGAATCTAGATCCAATGAGATGAATCTTTGATCACATGATTCCTAGGTACACAGAATATTGCAATTTGTATAAAAGCAATAAGCAGGTATATGTATAAAAGTAGTAAATATATATATACAGACAGGATCACCAACCACGAAGCACCTCCATGGGGGATCAAAAATGTAAATAAAGCTATAGATACGGTCAACCGCCACGAAGGAAACTCCAAAGGGACGAGAATGTAAATAAAGTCATAAGAGGAGATCAACTGCCACGAAGTAAACTCCAGGCAGGACGAAAGGTAAAGAAAGCTGTAAAAGCGATCAACTTCTAAGAAGGGAACTCCAGACAGGACAAAATATATATATATAAGCAATAAACGGACCGGATGTAAAATTCAGGCTCATCGAACATAGTTCGACCATAGTTCATATATATAATTATATATATAAAAAAGCAAGTAAACGCACCAGAGCGAAGTCTAGGCTCATCGAACAAAGTCCGACACACAGTTGATATATATAAGTATATATATATATATATATATATATATATTCTATATATATATATATATATATATATATATATATATATATATAAGAATAAACGCACTGCATCAAGTGCAGGCTCATCAAACAAAGTCAATGATGCAGTTAATATATAGTATATATATATATATATATATATATATATATATATATATATATATATATATATATATATATATATATATTAAAGTCAGTAAACGCTCGGGGCATCAAGTTCAGGCTCAATCGAGGCATCACTCGATAATGTTAGTCAATATATATATATATATATATATATATATATAATATACAAACTGGAATGAAACCACAGACCGAAGTTCGGGCAAAATCAAATAACACGACTCTCAACGTGTAGACAGGTGTGTGCAAAGATGAAGAGAAAGACTCTAAAGTGTGTGAGAAGGCTTACAGCTGACTGATAAAAAGGGCTTCTATATCTTTAGAGTGGGTAAACACTGGGCTTTTGTGGGTATAAAAGAGGCTATATATGAGCTCATAGGTGTTTGAAAGTGGGAAAATACACTGTATGGCGAGTGCAGAGCAAATTGTGCAGGGTTTCCCCGTCTTTTTTTCCTTAAAAATCAGCACCCCGAGCCTCTTATTTATAGGCAAAAGGTGCCGCAGGTGTACCTGCGGCTCAGTCGCAGGTGTACCAGAGGCGGGTCGGGTCGGCCCAGTTCTGTCAGGTCGGGTCGGGTCATCTCGAAGTACGTGCACTCAGGCACTGTAATGTCCACTCGGATTTTGAGAAGTGCAATTCGGGCATCTATTTTGAGGTATTCAGGACCTATTTCGGACTGCCATTGTCGAGATTTGTACGATGGCATGGGATTAGAGTTTGTACGATGTCTTTGAAGATGGGACGATGCCCTCCGGTCTTTAAGCTTCAACTTTCATCCGTTACCCCGCACAATAGTTACTCGGGATTGGTTAGCCTTGTGGGACATTGTTGCGTAGAGACGAGACATGGCATTGTGTTGGACGAGATGGAGATGTTTCCCCTCACCGGTGTTATTGCCGGATTGGGCCGATAAGCAGATGTTTCTTAAACTTCGCTGAGATTGGACTGCTACATTTGTTGAAGGTCCTCATTATCATCTTTGAGGCGTGCCTGTCTTCCCGATGTTATTACCGGGTTGGTACAGTGTATCTCGTTGTGAGTACCGAGATTGAAGCTGATGGCATTTGAAACAAGCATTTCTGGGGTTATCTCCGAAACTGCATTCCTTGGGGTTATCACCAAGGTTGGTGGCTATTCCCATGGTTGGGACTGAGACTGGATACCTCGGGGTTATCTCCAAGATTAATCAGTCTTCTCCGGTGTATGTTCCAAAGATTGTATCTCAGTAGGTCTCGGGGTTAGATCCGAGGTTGAAACCAAGCATTCTCGGATTTACGATCCGGTCGATCTTTGAACTTTCGGTGATCGTTCGGTATCGATTTGTGTAAGAGATTTGTGGGGATAAAGCTTGATCTGTTTGAGGATATGTATAACATATCCCATCATCTATCCTCTTTGATAATGTTGACCTCTCCTGGTTAGTATTGCCAGAATATGTCATGATTCAGTTGGATTTACTACCAACAGCAAATGCTGTCAGGGATGCCTGACCTTCGTTGACGTGTGAATCAATGGCTGAAACATCCTGTGGGATATACTGTCAAGGTTGTTTGACCTTCACTGATGTGTGAATTAACGGTTGAAACTCTGTGAGGAGATCGTCAAGGTTACTTAACCTTTGCTGATGTATAGATCAACGGAGCATTACATTGTGACCCCCGCCGGGGATCCGCTGGGGAATATGAGCAGCTGGGTATGAGAACCTCGAACAGCTTTATAGCTCTGACAGGTTTAAACGCTATCGGCTGAAATGATGTCAAGGTTGCTTGACCTTCATTGATATATGTGTCAACGGCTGAACATGCATTGCTACTCCCGCCGGAGATATACGTTGTAACCCCCGTCGGGGATCTACTGGGGACGTATGAATACGTACGCAACTACCGAACAGTTCTCAACATTTCGATGGGTTTACCTGCCATCGACTAAAATAATGTCAAGGCTTCTTGACCTTTGTTGATAGAGTTGTCAACGGATGAACTTGTTGTAACCCCCACCGGGGATCTACGTTGTAACCCTCGTCGGGGACTCACGTAGGGTAACGACCTGGAGTCGGCGGCATCGGACCTATATAAGGTATTATCGTATGTGATTTGTGACAACTGAGGTCATCGGGAGAGTATACCTTGTGTTCAGGCGACTACCAATGAGTGATGTACAGATTCAAAGTCTCATCTGAGAAGACCAAGATTGTATGTTGTTTTGCTCAATCGCGTGGCATTTTTATTCCCGATTTGACCTTTTTAGCCCGTAAGAACTCCATTTCAACTAGAACTGGACTGAGCCGGAGGGGTGGGGCCCACATAGAGGAGCCGCAGGTGCACTGACTGTCAGGCCATGAGTGAGCTGCGCTGACAAAGCGTCGTATGATAAATCCCAATGACCCATCGCCTTCACAAGTCACTTTCAACTTGTTTCTCTCTAGAAAAAACCGCGAGCCACTTCAGATTTCTTGAATTCGGCCGCTTCAGAATTCTATCACCGCAGTACAAGTGTTCTACACTATCCACAGTAACGATATGCATGTATTTTTTCGGTTTACATCAGAGTTAGATTGTGAGATATTACACGAAATGCATCTAAACACATAGTAGTGATTATGTATGCACAAATGACTTGATAAAAAATATTCAACATAGTAAATGTTAGTATTAAACCATTTGAACATAATGATGTGAAAAATTTGACTTCGAGGCACCAAATTGGCTCCTTTTTCTGCTATTTTTTTGTCATATTTGAGGTCCAATGAGCAAAAGGTAGAAAGGCAAAATACTCCTAGCATTGAGGTTGGCCTTATGCATGATGTTCTTGATTTTTCATGCATATATTCTGTATATGACTTTAGGGTAGGTGTGCTACTGAATGGCCACCTAGACATGCCTGTGCGCATGTGGATAGTCCTATTTTCAAAGGGGACTATGGGGAAATTTTTCCAAATGTAGGCATTGAGTAGTCATGCATTCTAACTCTATTATATGTTAAAGTAAATGCATGCATGCATATAGTCATATAATGCATTTTAGAAAGCTCCAGGTAAGGCAATACCACACCCTTTCTAAGGTGATTTGGAGACTTGTTGTCTAGATATTATGGATCCAGATCAGCCGAGCAGTTCTTACAGGACCGCTTCTGGCGTACGGCGGAGGGCTTCTGAATTGCCTCGTCCTCGTTCATCGAGACGGCCTCGTCGGTTGGTGGATCTTTGTGATGGAATCCGCCCCGAGGTAGATGTTCCAGACGTTGAGGACGAGGAGGTGGATATTGAGGATCCCGCTCCTGCTGTACATATCCCTCGCAAGGAGCTTCCAAGCATCCAGGTGGTGAACCAAGAGTTACTAGGTGATTTAGGTAGACACCCATCGATGTACTTGCATGCAAACGAGGTATGACGTTAGACTTTATCTTCCTTTTTTTCCTATTGATGAGGATTTAAAGGGTTCTGATGTTGATCTGCTTTTCATGTAGGTTCCAGGTTTTACACAGCCTTGCGGGAACTGGTTTAGCATCCACTCCATGTTCCAGACGCTTCATCCTGATTATAGAGCAGTAGGGCATGAGTGGGGATTTGGGGCATTTTTCTCCATCTTTCCCCGTCGTTGTCCCTAGGGTTAACTCAGGGCATTGTCTGAGCGATGGTTTAATCAGACTTAGTCACTCCACCTGCTAGATTGCGAGGTGATGATGACGCCTATGGATTGGCGATTTATCACAGGTATGGAGTTTGGAGGGGAGCCAGTTCCTTGCATGGTAAATATCACCCCTACTGCCGTCCGATCCTTGTTAGGAGTTCCGGCGGGTGCGCTCAAAGGTAGGACTGTCCGTTCTGGTCCTTTGAGCGTAGATGTTATGACCGGGCTATTGAGTGAGACCATGCTTGATGATGTCAGGATCAGGGATCGCATTCTGCGGCGATTGTTCCTGATAATCATTCGAGGCTGCTTTATAGCAGATAACTCTTCCACGGTATCTTTCGCTCTGGTCAGTTCCACACGCGATGTGGACCGTATAGGAGAGTATGATTGGGGCTCTTACACCTTTGCCTATTTCCTCCAGGGGCATGCGTGCATGCTCTCTCGAGGGTTTGACCAGAGGCTTGGCTAGGATTTTACCCGTTCTGGCGATGAGTATTTCTCTTGTCTTTTCCTTTTCACAAGTTAAGAGTGTTTCCGATAGCGAGATGTTTTTCCATTGTGTTGGCGTTTTGGGCCTATGAGAGGCTTCCATGTTTGCAAGGCACTGTGAGTGTGTTAGGCTTAGATACCTATCCACGAGGACGACGATGGAACCATTCTATTTTGCTGAAGGTCCACAGATGTCTGGCGCTTTGCTCATTCATCATTGTATCTTGTGGAGTTCTCGAGGGTATAGCGCCACCACATGGCTTCCATATTCAGGGGATCATTTGATCATCGGTTTTGAGGATGGACACCCTACTGGAGTAGAGTATTTGATTTCCACCCCGGAGATTTCCTCTTTTCAACGATGGAGGCTAGGAGCTCTATTTAGGAGAGTGTGCTATTAGGAGCACCACATGGGAGATTCGTATACCGATCTTGCCTCCTATTAGGCGTCATTGGCCTGTATCACAGTCACCCGCCATTGATATTCCATTGTTGGTAGTTGACGGTTTTGATTTATCCGAGGGTCCATGTGCTCAGGAGATACTCCAGCGCTGGTGACTCCCTCGCACTATTGGGGCCCAGTCCTGTGCCACACAGTTTATGGGGGACATGGTTCCTGGATCATTGATGATGATGGATTGGGTAGCTTGTGTTCGAGCTCCGACCCATATGACCCAGATTGATAGCTTGACCTGGCAGTTGGATCGGGTACAGATATTTATTCGACATTTGGGCAGAGATCCAGCAGAGGCGGAGACATTTGTTCCTTCCAGCTCAGGTGCTGGCCCCTCAGACGACCCATTTGGTTTTGTCGGCGCAAATCCTCCCCTTTATAGGCCTGACAACCCTGTTAATAGAGATCCAGTGACTCAGGAGGAGTTATATTAGGTGGATAGGATTGAGGATGTGGACATCGAGACCATTGTCTTCTTTTAATGTGTATTCTCGCTATATCTTTTGATAGGCCTCTGTTAGATATTGGGTGGCTGTTCCCCATTCTCGCTATATCTTTAGATAGGCCTCTGTTAGTAGTAGGGCGTTTGTGCCCCATTTTCATGTATTTATAGATGTATAGAGCTGATGTATTAGATGATGATATATTTAGGAATGTATGCACCATTTTTTTCATTCCCTATATCATATTGCCATCCATTATCTGTTATGCATGTATCATGTTATGCATATGTATGTATGTCCAGAGATACTCGGTATTGACCCCTGAATGGTCTTATGACACGGCTCACACAGATGTCTTCTTCGACAGTTAGCCGTATAGATCATACCCCACCATCAGTGGTGGCATTGGGTATGCGCTTGTGGTACGATAGCATGTCACCACCAGATAGGGTGACTTTAGATCTGTTATTGCAGCATACCATGACCCTTTTGGCATTTCAGGTTCCTGCAGGATTTGTAGATGGGATGCTAGAGCATTAGCTAGTTGATAGGCAGGTATTCTGTTTTGGTACCCATGAGTTGACTCTACTACGGAGGGTATACACGTTTAACGATCTTTGCCTTGTAAGCGGACCTTACGTGCACATGGTTTTGGGAGACATGAGTAGGAGATTCATGACTCTCATAGGATTGAGGCACGGAGTGGTACAGGATGAGCTGAAATCTGGCCATATGATCTCTCAGCATTTTCTGTATGACAGATTTGGTGCGGAGGATAGCTACTCATGACATTCAGGGGATTTCACCGTGTCGGAGGATTATTGGCGTTTGGCCAGAGTTGATGTACTGATACTATGTGTACTGTCATACGTGTACATGCCGCGGTACATGGATGAGATAGATATAGGAGATATCATGACGGTGAGAGCTCTCAGGGAAGGTCGTACAATTGTACCTATAATCGTGGCAGAGACCTTGCGATCAGCGTCCTACTGCCGTACTTACCCATCAGGTGTGTTTACTGGGAGTTCGGTCATATTGTATGTGTGGTTTATGTCACACTTGCGACCAGTTGGTACCTTTAGAAGGCATGGGTATTGTTTCTCCCATGAGGTGGCTATGTCGTATTCCTTTCAACCATCGGAGTGTGTAGATGCTCAGTCCTGGTCTGCATTTTTGGCAGATATCCGAGATCCATTTAGCATATTCTTTGTGCACGTGGCTTGCTCACCATCTGACTTCATTACTCATGCTTGGGCATGGATTTCCTCCCTTAGTCGGCTTTCGAGGCGTGACGACTTATCATCCATTGGCCGTGATGTCACAGTTTGACTAGTTCCAGGATTTTCATCCTTTCGAGGTTTCGACTTCTCGATACCTCTCGGTAGAGGATCGATCTCGTGTATCGCTTCTTTGGGATTAGCATGAGCTAGCTACTTTTTCCGCCGGTCGTCCGGTTATTCCGCATGAGTACTCGCGTGGATGGAGAGCGGAGGTTTTATCATTGCTGATAGTATTTGCGATCGGAGGAGATTGAGTTAGGCGATGTAGAGCCTATAGAGGACATTGATACCTACATCGAGGAGGATCTGGTTGTTGGGTTGCCGACATTTCTTCCGAATTCTCCTAGTACCGGGACTTTTGTGATCCAAAGACTTTAAGACGATGATTTAGAGCAGAGTCTTCATATGATGACTTTTAAGAGAGACCAGATTCGATCTATGATGTCGACTGCTCTTGATGTGAGGGACGCCGCCCTATTAGAGAGAGACGAGGCATTAGCTCGTAGAGATGTCGCTGTTGTTAAGCGGGATGAGGCCAGGTCAGACATAGATGTAGTGATAGTTGAGCGGGATAGTGCTATATCTGCCCGGGATGTGGCTGTCACAGATAGTACTACAGCGAGGTCCCTTACCACTGGTATGATCGCAGAGATGAGCGCTTATATCGATGAGCATATGGTCATCATACAGATAGCTACAGATCTGTTGGGTCATGTGGATATTCTTATCAAGGAGACTATAGCTTTACCTCCTTCATCTGAGAGGGATGCCATGTTTGTTTTGCTAGCTCGCATGTACCCTGATTCGTAGATGAGCTTGTATTTACACCTGCAGACTAAGCTTAGCCATTTTGTCATATATGATTCACATTGTATATATATCAAACAACATTATATATGATAGGAAATATATTTTGGATCACTTCCCTTTTAGATATGCCTTGCTATTTGCTTGATATTTTGCCTGCTGCTTCAGGGCTTGTGATCTTGATGAATTCTAAATTCTTCCTTGGTGGATGGACATTGAGCTGTCTCTGGATAGTTCCGAATGGATCATCAATCTATGTATATCCCTACCATCTTTGGTGTCTTGGGACTTGTTTCTGAATGGAAATGTGGAGAGGAGTGTGGCTTTCCTCTCTGAGATTGACCGCACCACAGATTGTCGCTAGTACTTCTATTTAGGAGAAGCCTAGTTAATTCCACCTCTTATGGTTTAGTATTGTTCTTTAAGGTATGACCGCAGCTTAGATGGTCGCCGAATCTCCTATTTGGGAGGAGTTCAGGTAATTCAATCCCTTTGGTCTGAAGCCGAATGACATATAATGGATTGAAAGGGAATCCCAACACCCATTGACAATGGTTTGTGTTTTTGGTAGGGGGTGACCGCACCATGAATGGTACGCCTACATACTCCTATTGAAGAGGAGATCGATTCTGCGTAGTTCGAACTTTGGTGTAAGAGGTTCAATTTGTATATGGGCCGATATGGTGTAGGAATGTTTTTGGTTGTTTTTGTTTTTGTAAGGAGAAGAGGGTAGAAATGTTTTTGTTGTTTTTGTTTCATTGCGACCGGACCATATGAAATGGTTGCCTACGTACTCCTATTGAAGAGGAGATCAGGTCGACGTAGTTCACCCCTCAGGGCAAGAAGAAAAGCGTAATGACCTATAAAATGACCTATGTTGTATGAGCGCAAAGGAGAAAGCCAGGCTGCTGGCTTGAAGAGTATGTTTCCCTGAGGGGCAAAGTGTAGAAAAGTTGTAGGTGGTAAAGGGTTAAAGAACCGGAATGACTAGTGACACGATGATGATGCACCGAGGTGTTTCTTTGGTTACTCGGACATATCTTTGTTTCATGGTATGCGAGTTGATGAGTTGTGGAAATTCATCACCGTCCATTTCTTATGTCTGAGAGCGCCTCCTGTTAATACTTCTTTGACAATAAACGGGCATTCCCAGTTAGGAGCGAATTTTCCTTTGGCCTGATCTTGATTGTCAAGAATCTTCTTTAAAACCAAGTCATGTTGTTTAAATTGTCGTAGCCGGACTTTTTTGTTGTAGGATCTGGCGATCCTTTGCTAATATAGCTGACCATGGAAGATAGCCGCGGTTCGCCTTTCGTCTATCAGAGACAATTGGTGATACCTGTCTTGTACCCATTGGTTTTCATCCAGCTGAGCGTCGATCAACACTCTGAGAGATTCCATCTCAACTTCTATGGGGAGCACTGCTTCCATCCCATAGGTTAACCGTAGAGGGTTGCCCCAGTTGAAGTACACATTGTGGTCCTGTAGGATAACAGAATCAGAGGCAATAGGTTAGGCAAATCTTTGTGGTTGGCTGACATCTTTTGCATAATCTTCTTGATATTTTTGTTAGCTGCTTCAACAACACCGTTCATCTTCAGACGATAGATGACAGAGTTAAGATGTTTGATGTGGAATTTACTGCATAACTCCTCCATCATTTTTTTGTAGAGGTTTTTGGCATTGTCTGACACAATCACCTCTAGTTGTCCATATCGACAAACGACATCTATTCTGATGAAAGCAATGATGACTTCTTTAGTAACCCTGGGGAAGGAGGCTGCTTCTACCCACTTGTTGAAGTAGTCGATCATGGTGAAGATAAATCGGTGACCATTACTGGCTTTAGGCTCAATGGGCCCAATAACGTCCATTCCCCACATTGAGAAGGGCCAAGGCGAACTCATATTATGGAGCTCCCGTGGAGGGGCGTATATAGCATTCCCATGAATTAATGCATCGATAACATCTTACGGCGTGGTCGTTGTAATCGACTTTGAGAGGCGATGATAATGCATAAAATCCCGAGGACTTTCTTGATAAGGAGGGGGCCACTCATGTGGGGGCCACAGACTCCACCATGGATTTCATCCATAAGCCTCTAGGCTTGATCTTTGTCTAAACACCTGAGGAGACCCAGTTCTGCATCTCTTTTATAGAGCGCATCTCCACTCAGGTAGAACTTCATAGCAAGTTGATGAATCCGCCTTTTCTCAGTCAGGCTCGCCTCAGCGGGTGTAGATCCATCTCGTAGATATTCCTTGATATGCTGATACCAAGGAGGTTGGATGGGAGATAGCTCATCCGATACTTCTCCAACCTAATTCCCATAGGCTGGGGCCTTATTCAGGGCAATTGTGACGCTTAGCAAGTGTTCCTTGTCTGATATGCGAACCAAGGAGGCCAAAGTTGCTAATGCGTCCGCGAAATCATTCCTATTACGAGGAATGTGTAGAAAGGAGATTCCTTCAAACTCCAAAGACATCTTTAAAACCTGCTGATGGTAAGGCAGCAAATGTAGTTCCTTGCTTTGATAGACTCCGGTGGATTGTCTGATTACCAACTCTGAATCTCCAAGGACAGTTAACCGCTTGATGCCCATTGAACGGGTAAGTTTTAGCCCCATAAGACAGCCTTCATACTCAGCTGTATTGTTGGTGCTGATAAACTATAATTTGATGGCAACGGGATACTGCTCCCCCGTATCAGATATTACAATTGCTCCAGCTCCAGAACCTTCCATGTTAACAGCTCTATCAAAATAGATCTTCCATGATTGGCGTGTATTGTACTGATGGTGTTGCTGCACTGTCATTACTCCTTCATTGGGGAAATATGTTTCCAAGGGTTTGAAATCCCCTGAAGGTGTGGCGGCCAGTTGATCTGCGATTCCTTGACCTTTGATGGACTTTTGAGTCACATATACGATGTCAAATTGTTGTAGAGCAAGCGCCATACGGATGACCGGTAATTCAACATGGGTTTGTTGAACACGTACTTGAGAGGATACACGCGGGATATGAGATGGGTTGTGTGACCATGTAGGTAATGATGTAACCTCATGGAAGCCCATGCTAGAGCACAACACGTCTTCTCGATCAGAGTGTACTTGTGTTCACTGCTGCTGAACCTTTTCCTGAGGTAATAGATAGCTCGTTCTTGGCCTCTATCGTCTTTTCGTCCAAAGATATCTGACCTATGGCATTGTCACTTATGGACAAGTACATAAACAGGGGAACATCATCCCTGGGTGGTACTAAGACAGGAGCTTTGACTAACTGCTTCTTGATTGTAAGGAAGGCATTCTGGCACTCATCATTCTATTTCATGGAGGAGTTCTTCCTTAATAGCTTGAAGATTGGCTCACAGGTTGCTTTGAGTTGGGAGATAAACCATGATCTGATGGTACCCCGCATAGCTCGTTGATAGGTAGCTCCAGCATTGATGAGGCCGAATGACAACCGTCTATAGCAAAACGTTCCCCTAGGAGTGATGAAAGCAGTCATCTCACGATCTTCCTCGACAACCATGATCTGATGGTACCCCGCAAAGCAATCAACAAAGGAGTACATGTCGTATTGCGCAGTATTGTCAATGAGAATGTTGATAAATGGCATGGGAAAGCTATCTTTTAAGCAAGCTTTGTTCAAGTCCCGGTAATCCACGCAAACTCGCACCTTCCCTCTAGGTTTAGGCACAGGTACAATGTTGGATATCCACTCAGGATATGTAGACACCATGATGATGCCGGCTTGAAATTATTTCACAATTTCTTCTTTCACCTTTAAACCCCACTCAGGTTTCAATCGCCTGAGCTTTTACTTGATTGGCTTAAATCCCTCTTTAATGGGAAGGCGATGAAGGACAATGTCAGTGGATAAACCCACCATGTCTTCATGAGACCATGCAAATACATCGTAGAATTGGGTTAATAGCGTAACCATGTCATTCTGTTGGTTTGGGGTAAGGTCTGAACAAATCTGGATTAACTTAGGGCTTTCTAAGGTTTCGAGATTGAAAGAAGTGGTTTGATCAAGGTTAGGTTTGGGTTTGTCTTTGACCCATTCTTGAATTTCTGGAGGCACCTCAATGTCATCTTGGAGATCCATCAAGGCTGAATTCATCTCTACATCAAAGGTACAATCCTTGTGTAGAGAGGCATTTTATCCACAAATCTGAGCACATCTAAATTTGAGTCTGAAACAAAATATGCTTTCACTTAGTATATATGAAATCGTTGATTATACGGTGTTAGCATATCTTGGCAAAATAAGCGCTAACAACTGCATGGAAAAGTAAGCAGCTATTGTATCTATAGGGTAGAAAAGAATTTCTGCCCGCTTTACCCTTGTCGACCAAAGCAAGGAATGCTGTTCCAATTGGTAAGGGTAAAGTCCGGGTGGACCGCAATGATGGAGGGATTGCCATCATCCTCCTTGTCCTGAACGATGGCCATTACGTCAGGGCAATCATCATCTGGGGTGTATCTGTTGGTATGTTCATCATGGACGATGATGCGCATGCCCGACATTATTCGGACAACGCTTTCCTTGATTCTTCGCTCCTCTTCTTCGATTGCGGGATCTGGAATAACGATTTTCTTTTCCTCCACCGGTTTCGTCTTAGGAAATAACATGGCTATGACATTGGTTGGCACCTTTACTGGAGGTTGTGCGGACTTGGAGTTTGAAGGCAAAGCCGAACGCCAAATGGTTGAAGCTAAAGGAATCTGTTGATGCTTATGAGGATTCATGTGACTAGAGCTGGCAGAATAGCCTAGTCTAGCTGTTCCAACTTGCTTGGTTAATCGAATGGGGTACTGGATACCCTAGCCATCTTTACCCAACCCTTCACGGCTTATGACCCAACGACATCATTTCTTGAGTGGGTGACATCACCTCGGTAGAAATGTGGGGTTGAGCGATGGTGCTCTAATAAGCGTGGTATTGGGTGTTGCTTATTTCAAAGCATGAAAACCGACTGGTTCTCGTCGCATTGGCATTGATGAAGCGGAATGTCCCGTCTTAAGGAATCTACGATTCGTTGTTAGCAGTGACCGGCTATTATTGATAATGTACTTCAATTGTTGGTGAAGGGTGGAGGGGACTGCCCCTGCCATGTGGATCCATGGTCGTCCCAAGAGCAAGTTGTATCCCGAATCTATCTTGAGCACATGGAAGGATACGAGAATGTATGAGGGCCAATTTCGATTGGCGTACTCAATTACTCCAACCAGAAGATTTCTGGCGGGCTCCATCAAAAGCTTTGATGATAGTATGGCTACTCGAATTCAGTTGAGATTGATATTCATCTTCACCAAGGTGGCATATGGGCGAGATATTCGGAGAGGAACCTCCATCTATTAAGACCCCGCTACCATATATCCGGAAGACAAGACCGCAATGAATTATAACGGCTCATGAATGACCGATCCCTTCGGATGGTATGTCATCATCAATGAAGGATATCACATTGGTGTTGAAAATGTGATCAACCATGTGTTGAAATTTTTCTGTATCGACTGATGTCGAAAGATAGGCTTCTTCCAAAACCTTTAACAAGATCTTCTGGTGATTCTCGGAAGTTAGGACCAAGTCCAAAATTGATATTTGTGGTGGAGCTTCCTTCAAGCTTAAAACCACCGAAGCTTCGTTATGACCCACATCGCAGAGGAATTTTTCAATCTTCTCCATGGGTATTTTCCCCTTTAATTTGGTGGTGGGGTTCATCACCCGATGGAGAAGATATAGTGGATTTTCCTTCGACACTGCAGCAGTGGTATGTGAGGTGGATCCTTCACCTTCTCCATAACTCCACGTAACCTTGCGCAAGCTAACAATAGGATATTGTGCTCTACATGACAAGTTGTTTGGCTCGGGAGCGGCCTCTTTCAAAGGATTGTTTCCTCCTTTGAGCTGAATTATCGTTGTTCTGAGCAAAGTATTAATCCCTTCAGCTTCAGTGGATATAACTGCTACCATACTTTTCCACTTAGTAAGGCCTGCATTCTCACTTCCACCGAACACAGTGTCGTTATCTGCCAAACGTAGTACACCACTGTCGATTAGATTTTGAATAAGGTGGCAGAGTGCCCAACATTCTTTTGTGATGTGACCGCGAGACTGGGAGTGGTATTGACATACTCCATCAGAGTTGTATCATCCCGAATGGGGGTTGATTAGAGGTAGAAGGGAACTGATCCTTCCTTCAATGATTAACATGTGAAGGATTTCCTCCATGGGTTGGCCCAAATAGGTGAATTCCCGTTTGTTGGAGAATTCCCGACGGGCTTTGGCATTTGCTCTCTTCGTCACTTTGTCTTCCATCATTTCATTTTCTGAAAGTGACGAGTGAATATTCATGACGATTGGTAGGAGACTGGCATGCTCCTGGCTGATTAATTGCCGAGTCACTTGATGTTGATAAGTCACCATTTCCGCCAATTGCTCAATTTATTTGCAGAGAGCTTTCATCTTTCGTTCCATTGTGAACTGGAACTTAGCATAATCCCATCTGTCATCACCGTCTTTGATGGTGCAGGGGAATCACAATTTGAAGTTGGAACTTTGTCCTTTGCTCTAATTAATCATGTTGACCTCTTCTTCTTTGTGTTGAGGAAGAGGGTTGTCTTATACATGAAATTTGATGATCGGGTTTGGTGACTACGATCTCTCCATTGTCTATTAGGTCACGGATCTTGTGTTTTTTGAGGCCCAACAATCCACGAGTATCATGTCCGGTGCCCCAGACATGATAAGCACATTTCTAGCAACATTGAAACCCCGTCCATTAGAAATTTGTTTGGTGGAAGAAGATGCGTAATTTTCTTCTATGTTGTCGGAAGATTAAGAATGTTCTCGAGGTATCCCCAAGGTGTAAACACTCGATGGCGTTTGACTTCTCCACCTTTTAGTCTTGGATGGTTTTCGAATTTGTCTTTGGAAAGGAGTGTAGTTTCTCCTTTGAATGGGCATACTTTGATTGCCTTTTTGTCCCTATAGTATCAGGGAAACATCTTCCTCTTTCTTTTTATGGACCCTCCGGAGGTTGTTCCCATAATTTCCAAATTGGATGTGATCAGCAACATCTTTGGTGCGGCTAGGTCTTGAATCTTTCCTAACTTCAACCCCATTTCAGCCATCTCCCCATGTTTAACCATTTGAAAAGCGGTTTTGCAATCCATTAAAACTCTCTCATAGAAGGGAGCTTCTTGTATGTCTATGAATGTCATGACCATTTACGATTCTGTCATGGAAAGACTAACTTGGGCGACCAAAGCGTCTCCACCTTTGAGCATACTCCCCTGAAAGACTCGTTAATTTGTTTCTTGATCTTGGTGTCGATCACCGATCTCTGGAGCCATTTGAGTTTGAAAAGCTGTATTGAGTGAGGAAGGAATGCTAGCTCTTCCAGATTGTGGATTTTGGAGTTGTCAAATCTTGTGTACCACGAGCGGGCTTCTCGGTTAGACTCTTTTGAAACAATTGAATTACGAGTTTTTCATCCTCTGCATAGGATTCCAGTTCTCAATAAAGACTTTTAAATGTGTATACTGGATCCTAACCCATCATATTTTTCAAAGTCGGGGAGTTTTAAATTTTTACGGATAGTGAACACCGGAAAAATACATAGATCAACATATGAAACACTCCGTGTGTTCCAATTCCTTTGATAGTGCTGAAGGTCTCTTCCAATTGGAGGACTTTCTTTTGATGTCAGCATTGTCTGGATCTCCAGTGGAATGGGCAACATCATGCATTTTGTTGGTCGTATCCAACTGTGGCTCTGGTATGGTAATGACCGAAATTCCTCCTTGTGTGGAGGGCTCAGTATGTACGGATATTTTCTGACCCTGTGTATACTGGTGTAATTCTTTTAATAGAACAGCCAAATCTGTAATCTGTTTACTTAACCCGTCGAATTCTTTACGAGAAACTGGATTAAGTTCAGTCTGGTCAGATGACGACATGATTGACTGTAGGCCTATTGCCTTTTTGGACTTTGACTGAGTATTAGGTCTGATTGATTCCCTGCGAAAGATTGGCATAGTTTAGTCCTTATGGAAGGTGTATAATGACATGCTATGTGATGTGTCCATTTTAGGAATTTTATCCTGCAAAACGGGTGTCAGCTATTTGTAGCATGTATGTGAACATATTGCTTCATATTTCTCATTACATGGAGATAGATATGGAATGAAATTACAAGTAACAGTGTTTACAAGTAATTAATATGAGAGCATGAAGAGACTTTCCTTCGTTTAGGTTTATCAGAGGTTGACCTATCTTAGGTTACTCTCGCGGCTTTTTGGCATGAAGGTTCCCAAATCATCGCAATCTACTAGACGGGAAGTTAATCCGGTCTTTCAACTGAAGTGAATTTGGGTGGTGCCTTTCCTGAGCCTCGGAGAATTAGTCTTCTCACGAGTCCAGTAATCAAACATCGACGGGATAGCCTCCTGGTGCAGGGACCACACAACATACATTCACATACATCGTGTCTCACCGTATGAAATGATGACATGTGCGAAGCACTAATATCATAAGCAGTTTATAGTGCGAAGCACTAACATCACACGCAGATATGATGCGAAGCACTAAGCTCAAACAAGACATGCATTCGTACACATTCATCCAATGTAAATGCAACATCCACACACAAGCATATAATCAGTTTTGAAAAGATTGTAGTAGTGGCTTAAGTCCTCTTACTAGAGTCCCCAGCAGAGTCGCCACCTGTCGACGTCGGGATTTTTGGGTGTCCCTTTCCGTTACTTGTTCTTTGGTGTTCTCATTTTAGGTGAGATTTGTTTGAAAAAATAAGTGAAAAAGGTCCAAGCATGTATAATGTCGACGATGGGATGATTAAGTCGCTTGATTGGTTTTTTAAAGGTTGTACCAACACAACTGAGAGAAAGGTTTGCACATTGACCCAATGATGTGACAACGATATCTGGTGATTGAAACTGAAATTCATTTAGGGTCGGGGAGTTGGTTATGTGGGGAAGGTGTTAGGCACCCAGACATCCGTGTTACCACGATGACCCCTCTGTTCAAGAAACTATTATCGAGTGTGTGTGTGTGTGTGTGTGTGTGTGTGTGGGTGATGTCTTTGTTATATGAAAGTTGTGCGAGGCCTCGTTCGAGCCTATATACCTGTGGTTTGAATTTATGTAAAAATTCAGGTTTTTAGCAAGATATGGCAATGATGTTTTATAAAAGAGGTTTTGAAACCACGATGCTCAATAGGAATTGAGACCTTTTACACTTCCATTTTATTAAGTGGTAATTTGAATTGATTTTATTTTGCGGATGCGAGGCATCCGTATGAAAAATAATACATCCAAAAATAATGCCGACTTCTTCATTGGTATGGAAACCATCTGAGGTAATACTGATATCGCAGAATAATTTACAAGCTACATACAGCTGAAAATGTCCATCACGGGAACCGAATCTAGATCCAATGAGATGAATCTGTGATCACATGATTCCTAGGCGCACAGAATATTACAATTTGTATAAAAGCAATAAGCAGGTATATATATAAAAGCGGTAAATATATATATACAGACAGGATCACCAACCACGAAGCACCTCCATGGGGGATCAGAAATGTAAATAAAAAGGCATGAGATACGATTCAACCATACGAAGAAAACTCAAGGTTGGATGAGAATGTAAACAAAACATTGTAAAAAGCGAATTGACCAATTGCCAAGTAAACTCGGGTAGGGACGAAATGTAAAGAAAGTCAAAAGCGATCAAGCGCCATGAAGGAACTCAGGCGAGGACAAAAAAATATATATATATATATATATATATATAAAAGCAATAAAGCATATAGGATGTAAAATCCGGGCTCATCGAACATAGTTCGACCACAGTTAATATAAATAATTATATATATATATAAAAGCGAGGAAGCGCAGGGCATCAAGTGCAGGCTCATCGAACAACGTCCAACACACAGTTGATATATATATATATATATATATAAGCGAGTAAGCGCGCGAGGCCAAAAGTACAGGCTCATCGAACAAAGTCAAACAGTTGGTTGATATATATATATATATATATATATATATATTAAAGCGATAAGCGCTCGGCATCAAAATGCAGGCTCAATCGAGGCATAACTCGATAATGTTAATCAATATATATATATATATATATATATATATATATATAATGTATATACAGACTGGAATGAAACCACAGACCGAAGTCCGGGCAAAAGCAAGCAACACGACTCTCAACGTGTAGAAGGGTGTGTGCAAAGATGAAGAGAAAGACTCTAAATTGTGTGTGAAGGCTTACAGCTGATTGATAAAAAGGGCTTCTATACCTTTAGAGTAGGTAAACACTGGGCTTTTGTGGGTACAAAAGAGGCTATATATGAGCTCACAGGTGTTTGAAAGTGGGAAAATACACTGTATAGCGAGTGCAGAGCAAATTGTGCAGGGTTTCCCCGTCTTTTTTTCCCTAAAAAATCAGCACCCCAAGCCTCTTATTTATAGGCAAAAGGTGTCGTAGGTGTACCTGCGGCTCATCCGCAGGTGTACCAGAGGCAGGTCGGGTCGGCCCGGTTCTGTCGGGTCGGGTCGTCTCGAAGTACGTGCACTCAGGCACTGTAATGTCTACTCAAATTTTGAGAAGTGCAATCCGGGCATCCGTTTTGAGGTATCCAGGACCTATTTCGGATCGCTGTTGTCAAGAGTTGTACGATGGCATGGGATTAGAGTTTGTACAAAGTCTTTGAAGATGGGACGATGCCCTCCGGTCTTTAAGCTTCAACTTTCATCCGTTACCCTGCACAATAGTCACTTGTGATTGGTTAGCCTTGTGGGACATTGTTTCGTAGAGACGAGACATGGCATCGTGTTGGACGAGATGGCGATGTTGCCCCTCACCGTTATTCTTCGGATTGGATTGGTAAAAGCAGACGCGTTGCTTCGAGACTTCATTTGAGATTGAATTCTTGTATTTGTTGAAGGTCCTCATTGTCATCTTTGAGGCGTGCTGTCTTCCGAAGTTATTCTTAGGGTTGGTACAAGTATATCTCGTTGTGAGTCTTGAGAGATTGAAGTTGATGGCATTTGAAACAAGCATTTAGGGGTTATCTAAAAGCGCATTCCTTGGGGTTATCACCAAGGTTGGTGGCTATTCCATGGTTGGGGCGAGGAATTTGGATACCTCGGGGTTATCTCCAAGATTAATCGGTCTTCTCGGTGTGTGTTCCGGTATTATATCTGCAGGTCTCGGGGTTAGATCCGAGGTTGAAACTATTACTCACAGATTGCGATCCGGGGTTAATGCTGAACTTCCGGTAGTGTCCGGTATGGATTTGGTTTGTCTTCGAGGTTCTTTTCGTAAAAAGGCGAATCATCCTCCTGCAATGTTAATGTGATAGTACAAAAAATTTCGAGTGTCTACAGTATATATGTACGTTATTGACGAGATAGAAAATCGATATACCTTTAAGGTGGTTAGAGAATTTTTACATAATTCAATACACGGCAAGAAACGAAGATGAAAGGAATGTATGTATGTGTTACATTCGAGTTTTGTGTTATTAGTGGTATGAAACTGTAAAGGATATGTATAGTTGATTAAACTAATCAGGGAAATAGAGTTTTAAAACTCGAAGTGTAATTCATAAATTATTAAGGTAAATACTATCCGATGATGTGGAATTGAAGAGGGCATTGATGTTAGACGAGTTAACACTTAATGAGGATGTGTAAAGTATTTAGAAGCGTAGGTTTCAGTTCTACTGATGCAGAACTGGTCTGCCTCTGATTTTGGTATGGCGCAGCTGTGTCATTACCAAGTCTATGACCCACGCAGCTGTGCCGGTCTGTAGAAAATCTTGAGTCGGTCTAAAAAATGTGATTTCAAGCCATACATACTAATAACTCTTATAAAGGTTGTGAATGGTGACTAAGTGTTCCTTGGGTAGCAAAACATGACTTGAATAAAGGCTTAATTAATTAAATATGGTTAAGCAAGTGGTATTATAGAATATTATATTCTATTAGACGAATGCATAATAATTGTGACTCCCCAAAAATAGGTATACATCACCCATTCTGAGTTGTCAATACATGGTACAGAAACAACTACAACTTTATTATTACAACATGTAAACTGTGAGTTTAAATACAGATATTGTCATCTAGACAATATCCACAAGCAAATAAATCCCCATCATAATTATTGATACATTATTTTACAAAAATGGTGAGGACTACTAAACAACTCTCTCTAGAACCTTCATTCCATACCCCGACTAGTACTCGCTACATTCTCGCCTCCTAAGAAGAAAAATGGAACAACAAGGAAAAGGGTGAGCTCAACTAGCCCAGTAAAGAATATTATGACTAAGATAATGTACAACAAATTATCGTTAGTCTTCAACGAGGAAAAATCTAATAGAATATAATAGACAACAAGTTTTTAAATCAATATTACATGGCAGAAATAATAATTCATTAGAAGAGTTAAGTAGAGAATGCAAACTACTATCTTCTATGTATGAATTTTAAAGTTCATCGCCTATCTTTTATCCCTGTAATATCAATCAATATATATACGGAATCAAATATTCATCTTTGTACTCTACAGGCAAAGATATTCATCGATTAAGTCGTATTCATCTAAACACATTCATCTTTGCACTCTGGCCAAAGATATTCATCAGAAATCATTCATCTTTGAACTACAGGCCAAAGATATTCAATAATATCATCATTTAAGATTGGGGATGATGAAAAATATTTTTAAAGAACGAATCCAGTGAAACAAAATGACAAAGATTAAGGATTAAGGATTCGTACTTTGTTTTATCAATGTCCAAAAACACCTCAAAAATAATTATAGTGGTGTAAAATTCAAGAGTGATCAAAACATGGATACAATCAAAATTAGTATCCGAATAGATATTTTAGAATGAAAGGAAAATTTTCATTTTCAATGAATAGTCTTATATTAAGTGAATAGTCCAGTATCGTAAATAGTCTTCAGATATCGTAAATAGTCTTAGATATCGTGAATAGTAACTCAGACACCAAAAGTTCCAAATTTGATAAAAAAACTTGGATCAATATTTCAACATAATGATATTGAAGAAATAATATCATTACGAAAAAAATAATATCCCTTACCTCGAAAGATCAGTACTTCAAGCTGAAACACCGGATATAGGCTATGACTTGAACTTGCACCGTATAGCAATACTCAAAGTATACTCAAAATACTCACAAGAATACGCTCGATAATATAGAGAGAGAAAACTTCAGTTTCTGGTGTGATTTTCAATTTTAACCTAAGCACCCTATTTATAGGAAATTGCTTAGAACACCAAAGCAGAAAATTTAATAAAATATTAATAAATTTATATAAATCATACGCAAACTTGGAAATTACGATTTCAAGATATATTTTGCAACACATGTGCCCACCAACCAACCACAAAAACGTTTTTGTTATTTTAAACAATTAAAACTTCCAAAAATCAATTATTTCGAAACTACAGAACTTCAATAATTCACAATAAATAGCCCTTTTGTCAAAAAATTTGAAACTCGCAACTTTTTATAGGAAATTCAATTCTCTACAACTTTGCAGAAGAAAGTTTTTCCAAATTCCAAACAAAAATTGACCAAAATCCACAAACAGGCGATTTTACAAGCTATAATCAAATTTCAGTCAATAAATGGGGTCTACTAACATGTTTAACATGTTTTAAACATTTATTGCAACAAAAATACTCTTCCTCCTCGTATACTCATATATCCCACATTCGTTGTAAAAAATATCACCATTATTATATTATTAAAATAATATATATAAATGAATTATTTTATCAGAAAAAGATAAAATATTAATTTTTAACAATTTTCATTTTAAAAATTTTCTCCATCTATATCTACATAAAATCAATATTTTCCTCATCATATAAATCAATAATTAATTATTCACAAATAATATTTTAGAATCATGATCTTGGTGACGGTAGTTCCGTGAAAGAGGGGCTTTCAATAAGAATTTCCTTCTTTGGCGCTGCAATTAGGTGACCAAATCTCTCCTTAGGCAGAACTTTCTAGACATTGCCAATAATGTTATCTAATAATATTATTAGGATAATATGAATTATTGCCGATAATGAAAATACTATGTAATGACAATTATTGAAATAACATCAATATAAAATATCAACGCAATGACAATTATTAAATCAATAAAATCTTGAGCGGTAATTCTTTGTAACCATTATTGAGTAGTGCCTTCTTATGTAAGAATCGATAAATGGTGCAATCTGGTGTCTTCTTGTGTTTTAAACCAGAGTATTTTAACAATGATACTTGGTAACAACTTCTATTTGTTATTTTTAAACAACTTATATTTGTCGTTTTCTTCATCCAATCGCTTTTAGTTATGGGGCCCACAAAAAGGCTGCTTGCGTAAATGCACGAATATTCCCCGACAGCAAGAATATTCCATGACCAAACGAATATTCCCCGACAACAATGAATATTTTATAACCACTTGCTTATTTTGAAATATTTGCGTATTTTACCCTAACTATCCACATTAATCAAATCAACCCTTACTATTTTAAAATAATAAATAGAGAAAATTAAATTTCATTAATAATAAGTTGGGGTCTTACAACCTCCCCTCCTTATGAAATTTTGTCCTCGAAATTGACGTACGTACCTGGTGTTTTGAAAAGGTGAGGATACCTCGCTTTCATTTCGTTTCAATTCGGTCATTTCCTCTATAGCATGATTCCTCCAGAACTTTAACTTGTGGTATGACCTTTGCTGTAGCGTGGGACATGATCCTTCCTATCCAAGATCTTTGTGGTACCTCCTCATACGTTAAGTCTTGACTATCTCGTCGGTTCTAACTCTATAACGTGGTTGGGTCTTTCACATATTCTGAAATCTGGATATATGAAACACATTATGAACACGAGACATACTCGGAGGAATGCGCAAGTCTATAGGCTACATTTCCTACTCGGTCAAGAATTTGAAATGGACCGATAAATCGTGGATTGAGTTTTCCTCTCTTCCCAAATCTTGTAACTCCCTTCCATGGAGCAACTCATGATAATACATGATCCCCCTATACTAAATTCCACGTCCTTTCGATGAAGATCGCATAACTCTTTTGTCGATCTTTTGCCGTTTGTATCGTTGTCGAATCATTTGGATCTTTTCGGTGAGTCAATACGTACTAACTTTCGGGTCCCAACAATGTTGCTTCACCCACCTCATCCCAATATATTGGAAGCGACATTTTCGTCCATATAATGCTTGAATGGAGCCACACCTATACTTGCACGATAAGCTGTTGTTGTAGGAGAATTCCACCGATGGTAAATATTTATCCCAAGCGCCCTTGAAGTCTCAGGACACAGAGTGCGAATAGATCTTGAAGTTTGAATAGTCTCTCTCGATTGTCCCGTCCGGTTTGGGGATGGTATGCGAACTAAATCGCAAATCCGTGCCCATAGCTTTTTTGCAAGCTAGCCCAAAATCTTGAAGTGAATCTTGGGTGCGATCCTAAACTATGGATCTTGGCATGCCGTGCTGACCTCACAATCTCATTAACGTATATACTAGCAAGGCGTTCGAGGAATAAGTCTCCGTATCGTCAAGAAATGAAAGCGGAACTTGGTTAATCTATCATGATAACCCAAATAGCATTGATGCCTTGAGAAGCGTAGTAGGAAGACCGTATGCGAAATCCATGGTAATGTGTTCCCACTTCCATTTCGGAATCTCAAGTGGTTGCAACGGACCCTTAGGTACTAGATGCTCTCGCCTTTACGTTGGCAAGTTAAACACATCGAGATAAACTTTGCAATCTCTCTCTTCATATTGTTCCACCAAAATGTATGTCGAAGATCACGATACATTTTAGTACTTCGAGGATGGATTGCAAATGGTGCGTGTGTGCCTCCATCATAATCTTGTACTTCAAATCGAGGTCGTTAGGAACACAAAGTCTAGAGTGGACTCAAGTATTCGTTCTTCATCATTCTCTCGCTTAGGAATAGCTCCTTCTTGTACTTTCTTCTTCATACGCATCGGCTCAAGATTCGGTGGCTTGAGCGACCTTAACTTTTCTATTAAAGTTGGCTCTGTCGTATACTTGACATCATCCTTTTCGTTCGCATATGTTCTTCTACTCAACAGCGTCGGCTACCACGTTCACTTTTCTAGGATGGTATTGAATAGTGTGGTCGTAGTCTTTCAATAGCTCGAGCCAACGTCGCTGCCGCATGTTGAGTTCTTTTTTAGTGAAGAAATATTTAAGGCTTTTATGGTGCGAATATATCTCCACTTTCTCCCCATATAGATAGTGCCTCCATATCTTTAGCGTGAAAGCATTGCGCGCTTGACTCTAGATCATGAGTAGGATAATTCCTCTCATACTCTTTAAGTTGTCGCGAGGCATAGAAAATGACTTTCCCACGTTGCATGAGAACACATCCTAACCCTTTGCCTGAAGCATCGTTGTAGATAACAAATCCATCCGATCCGGATGGTATTGTTAGAAACAGTCTTGAAATAAGTCTCCTCTTAAGCTCTTGGAAACTCTTCTCGCATTCTTCACTCCAAAGCGAATTTTGTATCCTTTCGAGTTAGGTGAGTTAATGGAGTAGCGATTAAAGAAAACCCTTCCACGAATCTCCGATAATAAATAACCGGCTAAAAAAGCTACGTACTTGATCCGGAACTTGGTTGCTCCCAACTTTGTATTGCTTCAATCTTGGCCGGATCAACAGATACTCCATGTTTGACACCGCGTGCCCAAGGAATGCTACTTCCTCAAGCGAGAACTCGCATTTCTTCAATTTGGCATATAGTTTGTTTTCACGAAGCCTTTGGAGTACCAAACTTCAAATGGTGCTCATGATCTTCACGACTTTTGGAATATATGAGGATGTCATCAATAAAAACAACAACAATCGATCCAAATATTCCTTGAATACTCGGTTCATCATATCCATGAAAGCTTAGGAGCATTAGTCGATCAAAAGACATGACTAAGAATTCATAATGCCCGTCACCGAGGTTCTAAAGGCAATCTTTGGAATATCCTCGATTATAATCTTGGTGATGATATCGAGCGAAGATCGATCTTTGAAAAAATTGTGCCTTGCTGGCCGGTCAAACAGTCATCAATACAAGGTAGAGGATACCTATTCTTGATGGTGACATGGTTCAATTCCGATAGTCAATACAAAATCGCATACTCCCGTCTTTCTTCTTTACGAATAAAATAGGAGCACCCCGAGGAGATGTCTTAGGGACGAATAAAATCGATGTCCAACAATTCGTAGTAGTTGGACCTTTAACTCTGAAGTTCAATAGGAGCCATTTGATATGGGGTTTTAGAAATGGGCTTTATGCGGGTTCAAGATCAATAAAAATTCAACTTCACGTTACGGGGGTGGTAGGAAGTTCTTGAAATCGTCGGGAAAGTCGATAACAACAGAATATTATTCAAATTTGGCGTGTCTTTATTCAAATCCATAGCATGGGCTAAGAAAGCTTGACATCCATTTTTCAATAAGCGAATAGCTTTATGATTAGATATAGCGGTGATTGATTTTAATGGTTTAGTTGCTTGAATTAAATACTGTGAGTTGTTTAGGAATATGAAAGCTAACAACCTTACAAAAATAATCAATTTTGGCATGATGTGTAGTTATCAATCAATCCTAAAATCACATCAAAAGCAAGTATCTTTAAAGAGATAAGGTCAGCGCGGTATGGTGATGGTGCCAACTTGAATCAAACAAGATTTATAAGCGAGTGG
The DNA here is from genome assembly GCA_020205615.1 of Panax quinquefolius. Taxonomy (NCBI): domain Eukaryota; kingdom Viridiplantae; phylum Streptophyta; class Magnoliopsida; order Apiales; family Araliaceae; genus Panax; species Panax quinquefolius. The sequence goes on from CM035165.1 coordinate 92,213,151, forward strand.
ATGTGATGAAAGTTTCTCTAACGGAGTTTCCTGAGATAGGTCAAAGTCTAATTTCTCAGGAGTTAAGTTTAAATGTTGAGCACAAGCAAGAGAGATAAATGAATGAGTAGCACAGGTATCAAGTAAGGTATAAACTTACGCAAGAATTTATAAATAGCTTACAACGTGATCACCTCGTTTGGGTTCCTCGCATTTTGACCGATCACAACAAACGCTCTTCTGGAACCGTTGACTTTGACTTTTTACGGGAGACGATCTTTTGAGTCACCGTCCCCATTGAACTAGGTTTTTCTCTGATACAATCTCAAGCGATATGTCCTTCCTTTCCACAATTATAGCATACCTTGAAGCTGTTGTGGGGCGGTTTGGTGATATGTCCCTCCTTCCCGCATTTATAGCATATAATGGGTGGTCGTTCTCCTCCCTTAGAACCCGTTATTCTTAAAACTTTATCGTCTTCACATGGTCGTTGTTAAATCTCTATTTTTAAAATCTCCTCGACTTCGCTTCTTCTATTTTCATGGCCATGATTACCACGAGTGGTTACCATTTTTGTCAAATCTTTTTCTTTCTCATTTGGTTATCGTTATTTTGTTGACTACCATCTCCGGTATGATCCTGGTTGTGGTCCCTCGGTTGGCCGTACTCGTTATCTCGCTCTAATAATTGAGCCACATTTACAACATCCGAATAGAGAGAAAATTTATGAGATATGAGATCTTGGCGTATGTCGGGTTTCAAACCTCTAAGAAACATCCGCGTCATCGTTCCTCATTCTCCACCAAATGAGGTCTGAACACGGATAACTCTGCAAACTTTGCCTCGTATTGAGACACCGTCATGTTGTTACGCTCAGTCTAATAAACTCCACTTCCTTCATATGTGAACACTTTCGGGAAAGTATTTGTCATTAAATAGTTTTAAAAGCGTCTCCCGAAGACTGCTTTGAGTGCTTAATTTGGATGGAGTACGCTTCACGAGACTCCCACCGATGATCTCCGCTTCGCCACGGAACATAAAGGTGGCGAATGGAACCTCTGGTCCTCCGTGCATCCCAAGACATCGAATATCTTGGTAATTTGCTTGACCCATGTTTCCGCCATGATCGGATCTGGCTTTCCCTTAAATTCTGGTGGTCCCTGACTCTTGGCTTTGCTTGTTTGTGACAACAAGTGAATTGCTATCATTTCCTCATGTATTTTGAACACGAGTCTCCTTATGCGATTTTGCATGAAGCGCAAAAAGTTTCTAAACATCCCTCGTTCATCATCGCTTTCGGTGGTGTTGTTCACGGGAGGAACATTGCCCGACTGTTACGTTCTCCTCATTGGTGAGTACTGAGCGTCTCCACGGTCTCATTTCCATTGTTAATATTCTCGATTCGACATTCTCAAATCATTGTCATAAAACAAAGGTTAATTAAGGAAATCAATATATCACATAATATCCATATATCTTGACCAACCAACAAATAAGCTACGTAGGACACACTAGCGAAGGATTTACTCGTCTCTCCCTCTAGTTCTATTCCCCGATCTCCACGGAGATCATATCCTAAGCTCGATACCAACTATGACACCCCCAAAATAGGTATACATCACCCATTACGAGTTGTCAATACATGGTACGAAACAACTATAACTTTATTATTACAACATATAAAGCTGTGAGTTTAAATACGAGATATTGCCATCTAGACAATATCCACACGCAAATAAATCCCCATCATAATTATTGATACATTATTTTACAAAAATGGTGAGGACTACTAAACAACTCTCTCTAGAAACTTCATTCCATTACCCAGACTAGTACTGCTACATTCTCGCCTCTGAGAAGTAAAATGGAACAACAAGGAAAAGGGTGAGCTCAACTAGCCCGATAAAGAATATTATGACTAAGATAATGTACAACAAATTATCGTTAGTTTTCAACGAGGAAAAATCTAATAGAATGATAGACAACAAGTTTTAAATCAATATTCGCATGATGAAATAATAATTCATTAGAAGAGTTAAGTAGAGAATGCAAACTACTATCTTCTATGTATGAATTTAAAAGTTCATCGCCTATCTTTTATCCTGTAATATCAATCGATATTTATACGGAATCAAATATTCATCTTTTGCACTCAGGCCAAAGATATTCATCGATTGTTCATATTGACTAAACACACTGTTCATCTTTGCACTCGGGCCAAAGATATTCATCGAAATCATTCATCTTTGCACTCACAGGCCAAAGATATTCAATAATATCATCATTTAAGGCGAGGATGATGAAAAATATTTTTAAAAAGCGAATCGGGTGAAACAAAATGACAAGGATTAAGGATTAAAGATTAGTACTTTGTTTTACCCGATGTCCAAAAACACCTCAAAATAATCATAGTGGTGTAAAATTCAAGAGTGATCAAAACATGGATACAATCAAAATTAGTATCGAATAGATATTTTAGACGAAAAGGAAAATTTTTATTTTTCGATGAATAGTCTTAGTATTATAAGTGAATAAGATGCAAGTATCGTAAATAAGTATGTCGTATCACGTGAATAGTAACCGACACCAAAAGTTCCAAATTTGATAAAAAAACTTGAGATCAATATTTCAACATAATGATATTGAAGAAATAATATCATTCTGAAAAAAAATATCCCTTACCTCGAAAGATCGGTACTTACATAGGTGAAACAGGATATAGGCTATGACTTGAACTTGCCAGTATAGCAATACTCAAAGTATACTCAAAATACTCACAAGAATACACTCGATAATATAGAGAGAAAACTTGATTTACGGTGTGATTTTCAATTCTAACCTAAGCACCCTATTTATAGGAAATTACTTAGAACACCAAAGCAGAAAATTTAATAAAATATTAATAAATTTATATAAATCATACGCAAACTTGGAAATTCTGATTTCAGAATATTTTGCAACACATGTGCCCACCAACCAACCACAAAAACGTTTTTGTTATTTTAAACAATTAAAACTTCCAAAAATCAATTATTTCGGAACTCCGGAACTTCAATAATTCACAATAAATAACCCATTTGTCAGAAAATTCGAAACTCGCTTCTTTTTATAGGAAATTCAATTCTCTACAACTTTGCGAGAAGAAAGTTTTCCAAATTCCAAACAAAATTGGATAAAAGAAATCCACAAGCAGACGATTTTCTGTTTATAATCAAATTTCGATCGATAAATGGGGTCCAGACATATTTAACATGTTTTAAATATTTATTGCAACAAAAATACTCTTCCTCCTAAATATACTCATATATCCCACATTAGATTTGTAAAAATATCACCATTATTATATTATTAAAATAATATATTTAAATGAATTATTTTATCGAGAAAAAGATAAAATATTAATTTTCAACTATTGTCATTTTAAAATTTTCTCCATCTATATCCACATAAAATTAATATTTTCCTCATCATATAAATCAATAATTAATTATTCACAAATAATTTTCTGAGAATCGCGATCTTGTGACGTGGTAGTTCAGGAAGAGGGGCTTTCAATAAGAATTTCTCCTTCTTGGCCTTGATTAGGTGACCAAACCTCTCCTTAGAGCAGAACTTTCTAGACATTGCCAATAATGTTATCTAATAATATTATTCAAGTAATATGAATTATTAGCCGATAATGAAAATCTTGTGTAATGATAATTATTGAAACAAATGACAATATAAAATATCAACGCAAACAATTATTAAATCGATAAAATCTTTGAGCGGTAATTCTGTAACCATTATTGAGTAGTGCCTTCTTACGTAAGAATCAATAATTGGTGCAATACTGGTAATCTTCTTGTGTTTTAACCCAAAAAGTATTTTAACAGATTGATACTTGAGTAACAACTACTGTTGTTATGTTTAAACAACTTATATTTGTCGTTTTTTCATTCATCAATTTCCATTATGGGGCCCACAAAGACTACGCCGTAAATACGAATATTCCCAGATAGCAAGAATATTCCACGACCAAACGAATATTCCCAAAACAACAATGAATATTTTATAACCACTTGCTTATTTTTGAAATATTTGCGTATTTTACCCATAACTATCCACATTAATCAAATCAACTCTTAATATTTCAAAATAATAAATAGAAAATTAAATTTCATTAATAATAAGTTGGGGTCTTACAATAATTATATATTTCTAATAAAGATATTAAAATAATTGTTAATATTGAGTTATTTTAATAAAAGGAGGAAAAGTTATTTTGAATAATAATATTACCTTATATATATTTTGTATAGGGTATGATTAATAATATAGTAAATGTATTAAAACGTATTTGCTATATGAAAATAAATTGATGGGAACAATTTATTATAATAGAAAATAAACTTATTAACTAATTTCTATATATAATATATGTACATGTGTCGTACATATAGTTAATTGATATTATATTGAAAGAATAATATGTGTGGAGAATGAGAGAAGCTTAAGATCGAGCTTGTAAATATGCCTTGTGTGGCACAGTGATGAGATATATTGTCTTATAATATTAAGTATTGTTATGGATAATATACTAGTATCTAGTAATTAATTGATGGTATATTGATTGATTATTATTACGAGTGATAGCATGATAATAAGTATATTGGTTATAAATATTATAAGATTTATATTTATTGTGATAATTAAACATATAAGCGCTAATCAAGTGTTATAGAGATTAATAATTGATTTTACGAGGAATGGATTAATTAATAATATTAATTAATTGATAAGACAAGTAACTTATTAATTTCCATGTGCAAGTATGCGATATTAAAAGTATAACGTATGGTAGTTAACTATATATTATCACTGAAGTGTAAAGTGTGGTGTGACTATATTTTTATACAAATCATATATTAAGATTTATTAAACTATATCACATGAAACGTTGTGATTGGACATATTAAAACTATATGATATGAATACATCATGAAATGTAATATGATAATACCCGATAGAATTATATCGGTATGATGAAATATATATGGATGATATATGATACATTGTAATTAGAAATTTCATTTGTGATTTAATTATAACCTAAGTTATATGGGATGTAACGCCCCGAGAAAATCGGATTTTTGAGAATTAAATTTTTATTTTTATTAAATGAAATTAATTGATTATTTATGGAGCAAGCTAATCAAAGATCGTTCTATGACCTAGAAATGTCAGAACGTTGTAGTATTTTGGCTATATTGTAGAATTAAAGTGTTTGAATTTTCAAGACGAAAATAAAAGCTTTTTGAGAAATTTTTCGAAAAATACTATTCACGCATTTCTGCTCGTAGAAATACGTAACGATAGAATATCGAGGAATTATTTTTGAACATCGGAGAAATACGTAACGATAGAATATCTATGTGAGATGTAATATCCAATAATATTTCAGTTATGGAAAACGTAATATTTCGCTTGTGGACTTAAAACCTAACGTTTAGGGAAAATAATTTACGAGAACGAAATATAATACGATTGATAAAGTAAAGCGATGATCGTATTATACGTATGTATTGTACGAGGTAATGAATACGAATACTACATGAGGTAATATACGAGAATGTATGAATGATGGTATATCGTATATGAGTAATAAGTATACGAGTTAGAATACGAGAATTATACGTGGAGTATATGTTGTAAGGCTTTAAGCCAATTGTAATGAATTAGTAGGATTGTGTAGGAAATGGTTAAGTCCAATAGAATTAATGTGCAAGCCTAAGTATTTGTAATGTGAAGCCCAATATAAATTAATGTGAAGCCCAAAATAAGTTAAGGATCAAAGCCCAAGTGTTTGATAATGCAAGCCCAAATGAGTTAAGTAAGTTAATTAATCTAAGGCCCAAAGTAAATATCCAATGGGTTAAGAGTTGGTTTAAACCTATGAGGTAAACCATGGATGATCCAAATTAGGGAGCAAGTAAACTTATAGGCTAAGTAAGTGTGGTGAGCACACAAAGTGATTAATGTGATTAACAAAGAAACTTAACGGCTAAGTGTAGTAATGATCAAGTATACTTAATAATTAAGTAAGTTTGATGACCAAGCGTGGTGGTGAGCAAGTAAGGTGACTTAATGGCTAAGAGGAGTGGTGAGCAAGAGTTGTGATGGCCAAGCAAAATGTGTGGATGCCAAGTAACTTAATGAGCAAGTAGTGAATAGTAATGAGGTGATTAAAGAAGTGGAGTGGCCTTATGACCCTTTTACCCTCACTTTGGAATGCCTATAAATAGAGAGCTTCAATTCATTTTGTTGGTTGTTCATTTCCTCACAAGCTAAGCAACTTATTTGGTTGAGAGAATAAGCACATATAAGTTGGACTTTCCTTGTTAGATTTTCCTCCAACCACTTATAAGTTGACAGCTTAGTGGCTTGAGGGAAAAAGCTAGAAGACTATAGTTCTTATTTCAAGAGGCAAGAAGAAGATTAAGGATTAGTCAAGTGATCATCAAAGGGTAAGAACTTAAACCATGATTTCTTTCTCTTCCTTTTGTAGAGAATGGGGTATTGGTAGAATAGCATGCTAAGAAGAAGTTGGAATGATAAACCAAAGGTCTTAAGTCTTAATAAGCCGGATAAGTCATGGATAAGTAATTCATTCATAAATAAGTTATGAACTTATAATGGAAGTATAAAAACTTGTTAGAACTTGTAACATGTTTACATTAATAAAGTTAGCATGATTAATAAGATATAAGAATAAGTATTTAAGGACTTAACTCATTAATACGTCATATGAAAAGAAGACATAAGTTAAATGGAAATATAAGTAGTTTATATTTTCATAAGTTACAAATTCACAATGAACTAGTAATAACTTATCATGGTTATAAGTTAACGAAGCATGTATGTCAAGATGTTGGTATAATGGATTGAATCCAAGTGAAACGGTCTAAAAATCTCAAGTAACGAAGTTTCGCCGGAATTCACACGATTAGACGACGATCGTCGAATTCGTGACATTCTCGGAATGGAAGTCGAATTTTGATATTGAGCTTGGAAACATTGGTTTTTAATGGAGACAAGTCGTATTTGTCATTATAGAGCTGCGGACTCGAAAATGGTCGGATTCCGACTTAGAACGAAGAAACGAGTGTTGAACGTTCACAAACGTTTATCGTTTTCGTTAAAAATGGACTAATAGGTGAAATTTTAGCAAACGAAGTCGAATAGATAAAATTTTTACATGAACATGTAGAGTACATGATTTGTGAACTGTAGGCTCTTGAATGAGCCAATTCGGACTTATAACGAAGAAGTTACGAGTCCGGGAATCTCGCAAAGTTGAAAATCTATCAAAACTATTTGTGGCTCAGAGTCCACGCCGCAGTGCGACTCCAAGCTTAAATGACCGGCGCCGCAGCACCAAAGTGAGCTCCAGACACTGCAAACTCGCGCCGCAATGCGATTGTTAACAAAAGGACTAGCACCGCAGCGCCGAGTCCGGTCTCCAAGCCCTTATGGGCGACAATTGCATGTAGCGACATGACCTGAAAGAAGAAGGCTGGCAATGGCCTTGACCCTAGGATTTGCATAGAGATGATTGGTTATGAAGATAAAAAGAAAGGCAATGAAGTGATAAAAACTTAATGAACATGAAGTAACATTGTTAAGTTATAATTAAACCCCACATATTATCACCTAGGGTTAAAGAAAGTCAATTGAAGATGACCGCAAACGGTATGCAATAAACGTACTTAATCAATGATGATCGAGTTTCAGATTATAACGTAAGGATGTTAGTAAGACGTGAGGAAGGATAATTAACTTGAACCGAGTTGTACTCATGAAATAACTTCACTTAAGTTATGGAAGAGACAGAAGTCGGTAAGAATGATGTAAAGAATAACGAAAAACCAGAACCAATAATAACAAATCTAATACGGGATTAGATTGAGAAGTAGGGTAAGATTCTTTAGGAACTATGTATGATCATTCATGACCTAATGTGGTATATTATGTGATTAGGTATTGTAGAGATTGTAAAGACTCAAAGGAAACGTAATTATTCGGTAGCAGACGTTGAAGGCAAGTTTTTCTTAAACGCTTGTCTAACATTCGTGTTATCCAGGTTTTCAAATGATTCAAGTTATGAGATGCATGTATGGTTTTAAAGAAAGAGTCGATGCCAGTTTTAGCTCGGCTAGGCTAATCTTAATAGAGTGATTGATTTTTACAAGTCTTTCAATATAGAATTGCTAACGCTATCCTATGCTAACTCTTTGGTACGGATTCAAGGTAAGCCTGAATATGTATAAAAAAATGTATTTTCATCGAGTATTCGATGGGCACGTGATGTTGCCACAAATTAAACGTACACACGTCTAATGGATGTAGTGTTGATCAACATAGGGTACTATAGGATGATCCCCTAGATGTACTCATAAGCTATGTCGGACTTACGGACTTCGTGTCGGGTTATCCTTTTCAAAGAAACTATAAGACGTTCACGTCTTGAACCAGAATTGATGAATTGATGAATATTGTTGTTGTAAAATGTTTTGAAGGAAAAAGGAAAGCTATTTTGAATTATTGATAGTACCGTAACTATCATCCGAGTTATTGATGATATATCGATTCCTATGTTTCAAGCATTCTTTTAAAATGAAATTTGTTGTACTTCTTTGAGCTTGTTATGCTCACTCTTGCTTGAACCATATGAATGCGACTTAGGCCAAGAATGACGAAAGGATTCTACAAGGATAAAGAGAAGACTAAAGTGAACATGTAGATTGCCTATGTAATAGTATAGGTTTGTAATGAGAATATTTGATATTATGACAAGAACAAATGTAACGGTTATAAAGAACCTAGGGAATGGTAGTATTATTTTGGAATATATATAAGACATATTTGTTCTTTTGAGGCATTTCAATTGAATGTTTGTGTGAACTGTAGCACCGTGGAGCACCATATGTCGGGTTGAAAGAGACCCAGATTTGGGGGCGTCACAGGTTGGTATCAAAGCATTAGGTTATAAAACTTAAGGGGGAAAGAACCTTAGGCTCATAACCTCGTTAAGGAAGAGAAGTTCAAAGGAAGAAAAAACTTGAGCATTACTTGAGTTGAATGAGTCAATAAGGTATTGAGGAAACTCAGTATCAAAAGATTTAAAAGATGGAAAGTAACCCTAAATAAATTAAATGTGATTTGTGCTTATACGATTCTATGTTATGTACTAATCAACATATGTGTTATTGTAGGATGTCGATCGATAGCTTGATGTATAGAGATATATACAGCGGTGGTGAAGAGCTTGTGAACCAAGTAGGGCTGTACTATCTGGGTGGCGGAGGTAACAATAGTGATTCTAGAGGAGTCGGAGGCAGAGGAGTACTTTTCTGAGGAAGACTACTCTGAGGGAGAGATGGATATATCGCCATACCTTAGTATGATGAACGATGTGGAGGAAGAAAGAGAGGTAACATCGGTTAATACGGTGGTACCTATATTGGAGTCATTATCTCCAGATGCAATGGAAGCATTGTATCTGGCAGCACTTGATAGGAATGTGCAATTGGGTACAGTTGTGCAGAATCAGAGTGAAGAGATTAGTTATCTCCATGAAGCTAAGATGTCTGCGGAAGAAGATTTTGAGTTAGAGCACGATAAGCAGGTGCTTACGGCAGAGCAGGCTAGGAATTATAAGGCAGAGGCCGATGAGCTTCGTAGAAAACTGGGGGAGAAGGACCGAAAGATATTACGGATGTCTTACATCCATAAGAGTGCACATAAGGATTTCAAGCTAAAGGTTGCTTGTTATTCCATTGAGTCAGGACAAACCCGTCATATGATTAGTCAGGATACTGTAGCAATGATTGGGAATGAGAAACACGAGGATGCTGTTATGCATTATTGGAAATCTAAAGTTATAAATATGTGTGTAATGACGTAAAACCCTCTTTTAAAAGGTAGTCTATTGTAAATCCCAACTTTTGTGAAGTTCAATTGTAGAATAGAAAATGTAATAGCTTTTGGCTATAGAGAACAAGTTGTAAATAGTTTCAAACTATGAAAGAGCATATGAATATAAATAAGTTTTCATTGAGATGATTTGTTCTGGTGCGAGTTGGTATGTGGTGATTAATAACGAAGTAAGTAAATAGATAATAATGAAATTTTATTTATTTAATCAGGAAATGCCGCTAAAGAAAAGATAACGTAATTAGGAAGCGGATTCACATAATGATAATTAATGTGGTCAACACAACCTTATGCAAGGGTTCGTTAATTTATTAACGGCTGCATTAACCGAACCGGGGGTAGAATACCTGCGGAACCTAGGGTAGCTAGAACGATTACATATAAATAGTTTAAAAGCGTGAGGTCATGGGAGTTCAAAGAAGCAACGGACCTAATAGAGTCGGACATCGGTAAAAGTAATAGAAGGCATTTTGTTATTACAAGCGTGGGTGGCAGCATAAGTTTTTTTTGTGACTTACCTAAGGAAGAGTAAAGCCAACTTTTGGTGGGAGGCTCACGGGGTGAAATTTGGAGCGAGAGGTAATAGCGATGGGAACAATTCAAGAAGGTTTTCTTGAGAATTATTTCCTATAAGACATGTGAGGAGGATAGAGATTGAATTCTTAGAACTTAAGCAAGGGATATGATATTTCCCGATCTGCGACCAAATTCAAATGAATTGGCAAGGTTTGTTTCACATCTAAGTGGACGGAGGAGGTGAAGGCTCGTAGGTTGGGGCGGGGCTGAAACCCTAGCTCTATAGTGAGATTTTGGTGATCTAGAGTGTTTCATATGGGATCATTCTGGAGAAGGTGATTATAGCATAAGGTGATAGTGAGTTGTAGACTCAATACCACAAAGAGGGAAAAGATGAGAGCAAGAGAGAGGGAGGAACCAAGGTAGAGAATGGTAGTGGTAGTATGCCAAAGAGACATAAATTTTTAACTCCGAGAATACTGAAGTGGGACAAGGGGATCCTAAGTAAAGGATCGAGGTGTGTAAGACATGTGGAAAGACTCATCTAGTAGTCTGTCTGAAAGGGATTATAAATACCTTTAAAACATTAAGGTAGAGAATGAGGAAATAACTTTCGTTAAATTATATTCGTGAAAATTATTTCATGGATAATAGAAGTAAGTAGGTATTAGTAGATAAGTACTGTTCATATTGAGAGAATTGGAGGAAATTCTCGGTATAAATGGGTTAATTAACCATAGAGCTATAACAAATAGTTATAAGTAAAGTGTGAACCTTTAGTTTTCTTAAGGTAGTAATATACGGTAATAAAATACCGCGACATTATTATTGTTGAACCATGACTCAAGTTAGGTTGGTGTTAAGGAAGAAGATGAGTTGTTACGGTTGCATATCGACTATCGTAATAGGAGTAAAATAGCGGTTAAGGATAAATACCCATGGCCTAGGATCGATGATCTATTTGGTCAGTTGAGAGGGGCAAAGAATTTTTATAAAGATAGATGTATGTATGGGGTATAGTCGGTTGGAAGTAAGGAAGAAGGAGGAGGTACCTAAGATGACGTTCAGAATTCGTTATGGTTATGACAAGTTTCCGGTTATGTCATTTAGGTTGACTAATGTCTTGAAGTAGGTTTTTTTCCGTAAAGGCGCTAATCAAGTCGGTGGCCAATTTGATAGTTACCTTTGTGGGATGCTATGGTTGAAAAGGTACCATTAAGCGTCATGAGGATTTAAAAAAAAAGGTTGATTAAGGCACTGTATTATCTTTATCGGATGATACGAGGAAGTTTTGTAGTGTATCTCGATGTTTGCATAGATGTTATGATTGCGTGCTCTTATAGCATGGCAATGTCATTGTGTATGCATCACGCCCGTTAAAGGGTTATGAGGAGTTCTATCCTACTTATTATCTATAATTGGCGTGATAGTTTTGAATTAAAAATATGAAGATAGTATTTATACGAAGAGAAGCATGAGATATAGAAGGACTCTAAGAATTAAAATATATCTCCTCCACGAGAAGAGTTTAATATGTAGTAGAGAGAGGACTGTGATATCTTATATCATTCAGGGAAGGTAAACGTTGTAGCCGACGCGTTAAGTAGGAGGGGTATGGAAAGCTATCGATGCTAACGACTTAGAATGAGTTAATAACGGAAATGGTAAGATCAGAGTTAGAAGTTAAATTAAGGAATGAAGGGGTAGAATTGTTATTCAAAATGTAGACTCAATCCACGATAATGGAGTGAGTTAAGTAAAAGTCAACTAAGTAACGAGGATCTGGCGAATGAAGAAGATGATGCAGGATAAGTAGAAAGACTAAGTATAGTCTTATTTTGAGGGAGGAATTTGAGTTCCATATAAATATAAGTTAAAAGAATAAACTAAGATGATATAGAGATCGCGTAATATGTTTAACTTCCAACTCAGATTATTGATAGGAAGTGATAAGTCATGTGAATTAAGATAATACCTTCAATGAAGGTGAAATAAAAGAACCCCAATGTCAAAGAAGCATTGTGGGAACTCGAGATTAAAATAAAGGAAAAATTATCCTCTGTGGTGTAGGTATTATTAGCCAGATTCTGGGGACAAAATCCTTATAAGGAGGGAAGAGTGTAACGCCCCGAGAAAATCGGATTTTTGAGAATTAAATTTTTATTTTTATTAAATGAATTTAATTGATTATTTATGGAGAAAGCTAATCGAAGGTCGTTCTTATGACCTAGAAATGTCAGAATGTTGTAGTGTTTTGGCTACATGGTAGAATTAAAGTGTTTGAATTTTCAATATGAAAATAAAAGCTTTCCGAGAAATTTTTCGAAAAACACTATTCACACATTTCTGCTCGGGAATTATTTTTGAACATCCGAGAAATACGTAACGATAGAATATCGATGTGAGATGGAATATCCAATAATATTTCAGTTATGGAAAACGTAATATTTCACCTGTGGACTTAAAACCTAACGTTTAGGGAAAATAACTTACGAGAAGGAAATATAATACGATTGATAAAGTAAAGCGATGATCGTATTATACGTATGTATTATATGCTGAGGTAATGAATCGAATACTACATGAGGTAGTATACGAGAATGTATGAATGATGGTATATCGTATATGAGTAATAAGTATATGAGTTAGAATACGAGAATTATCGTGGAGTATATGTTGTAAGGCTTTAAGCCAATTGTAATGAATTAGTAGGATTGTGTAGGAAATGGTTAAGTCAATAGAATTAATGTGCAAGCCTAAGTGTATGTAATGTGAAATGATATAAATTAATGTGAAGCCCAAAATAAGTTAAGGATCAAAGCCCAAGTGTTTGATAATGCAAGCCCAAATGAGTTAAGTAAGTTAATTAATCTAAGGCCCAAAGTAAATATCCAATGGGTTAAGAGTTGGTTTAAACCTATGAGGCAAACCATGGATGATCCAAATTAGGGAGCAAGTAAACTTAGAGGCTAAGTAAGTGTGGTGAGAACACAAAGTGATTAATGTGATTAACAAAGAAACTTAACAGCTAAGTGTAGTAATGATCAAGTATACTTAATAATTAAGTAAGTTTGATGACCAAGCGTGGTGGTGAGCAAGTAAGGTGACTTAATGGCTAAGAGGAGTGGTGAGCAAGAGTTGTGATGGCCAAGCAAAATGTGTGGATGCCAAGTAACTTAATGAGCAAGTAGTGAATAGTAATGAGGTGATTAAAGAAGTGGAGTGGCCTTATGACCCTTTTACCCTCACTTTGGAATGCCTATAAATAGAGAGCTTCAATTCATTTTGTTGGTTGTTCATTTCCTCACAAGCTAAGCAACTTATTTGGTTGAGAGAATGAGCACATATAAGTTGGACTTTCCTTGTTAGATTTTCCACCAACCACTTATAAGTTGACAGCTTAGTGGCTGGAGGGAAAAAGCTAGAAAGCTAGAGTTCTTATTTCAAGTGGCAAGAAGAAGATTAAGGATTAGTCAAGTGATCATCAAAGGGTAAGAACATAAACCATGATTTCTTTCTCTTCCTTTTGTAGAGAAGGGGGTATTGGTAGAATAGCATGCTAAGAAGAAGTTGGAATGATAAACCAAAGGGCTTAAGTCTTAATAAGCCGGATAAGTCATGAATAAGTAATTTATTCATAAATAAGTTATGAACTTATAATGGAAGTATAAGAAATTGTTAGAACTTGAAACATGTTTACATTAATAAATTTTGCATGATTAATAAGATGTAAGAATAAGTATTTAAGGACATAACTCAATAATAAGTCATATGAAAAGAAGACATAAGTTAAATGGAAATATAAGTAGTTTATATTTTCATAAGTTACAAATTCACAATGAACTAGTAATAACTTATCATGGTTATAAGTTAACAAAGCATGTATGTCAAGATGTTGGTATAATGGATTGAATCCAAGTGAAATGGTCTGCAAAAATCTCAAGTGCTTGAAGTTTATTTGGAATTCACACGATTAGACGATGATCGTCGAATTCGTGAAATTCTCAGAATGGAAGTCGAATTTTGATATTGAGCTTGGAAACTTTGGTTTTCAATGGAGACAAGTCGTATTTTTCATTATAGAGTTACACACTCAAAAATGGCCGGATTCCGACTTAGAACGAAGAAACGAGTGTTGAACGTTCACGAGCGTTTATTGTTTTCGTTAAAAATGGACTAATAGGTGAAATTTTAGCAAACGAAGTCGAATAGATAAAATTCTTGCATGAACACGTAGAGTACATGATTTGTGAACCGTAGGCTCTTGAATGAGCCAATTCAGACTTATAACGAAGAAGTTACGAGTCTGGGAATCTCGCAAAGTTAAAAATCTGTCAAAACTATCTGTGGCTCAGAGTCCGAGCCGTGGTGCGACTCCAAGCTTAAATGGTCAGCCGTGCTTGGCCAAAGTGAGCTCGAGACATCAACAAAGCTTCGTCGTATAGCGCAACGCGATAGTTAACAAAGGGACTCATGTGGCATGACAAGTCCGATCTCAACCCCTATGGGCGTGGCCATTGTGTCAACACAAAGAAGAAAAAATTTGGCGCAAATGCTTAGCCCTAGGGTTTGGATAGAGAGGATTGGTTATGAAGATAAAAAGAAAGGCAATGAAGTGATACAAACTTAATGAACATGAAGTAACATTGTTAAGTTATAATTAAACCCCAAGTATGATCATTTAGGGTTAAAGAAAGTCAATTGAAGATGACCGCAAATGGTATGCAATAAACGTACTTAATCAATGACGATCGAGTTTCGGATGATAACGTAAGGACGTTAGTAAGCCGAGAGGAAGGATAATTAACTTGAACCGAGTTGTACTAATGAAATAACTTCACTTAAGTTATGGAAGAGAAAGAAGTCGGTAAGAATGATGTAAAGAATAATGTAAAAGCGGAACCAATAATAACAAATCTAATACGGGATTAGATTGAGAAGTAGGGTAAGATTCTTTAGGAACTATGTATGTTCATTCATGACCTAATGTGGTATATTATGTGATTATGTATTGTAGAGATTATAAAGACTCAAAGGAAACGTAATTATTTGGTAGGAGACGCTGAAGGCAAATTTTTCTTAAACGGTTGTCTAACCTTCGTGTTAGCCAGGTTTTCAAATGATTCAAGTTATGAGATGCATGTATGGTTTTAAAGAAAGAGTCGATGCCAGTTTTAGCTCGGCTAGACTAATCTTGATAGAGTGATTGATTTATTTATATGTCTTTCATTATAGAATTGCTAATTTATCTATGCCAACTCTTTGAATGCGGATTCAAGGTAAGCTTTGAATATATATAAACAAATGTATTTTCATCGAGTATTTGATGGGCACGTGAGGTTGCCACAAATTAAATGTACACGTGTTTAATGGATGTAGTGTTGATCAACATAGGGTACTATAGGTTGATCACCTAGATGTACTCGTAAGCTATGCCGAACTTACAGACTTCGTGCCGGGTTGTCCTTTTCAAAGAAACTATAAGACGTTCACGTCTTGAACCAGAATTTATGATTTGATGAATATTGTTGTTGTAAAATGTTTTGAAGGAAAAAGGAAAGCTATTTTGAATTATTGATAGTACTTCGTAACTATCATCCAGTTATTGAAGATATACGATTCCTATGTTTCAAGCATGCTTTTAAAATGAAATTTGTTGTACTTGCTGAGCTTGTTATGCTCACTCTTGCTTGAACCATATGAATGTAGCTTAGACCGAATGGACCGAAGGATTCTACAAGGATAAAGAGAAGGCTAAAATGAACGTGTAGATTGCCTATGTAATAGTATAGGTTTGTAATGATAATATTTGATATTATGACAAGAACAAATGTAACGGTTATAAAGAACCTGGGGAATGGTAGTATTGTTTTGGAATATATATAAGAAATATTCGTTCTTTTGAGGCATTTCAATTGAATGTTTGTGTGAACTGTAGCACCGTGGAGCACCATATGTCGGGTTGAAAGAGTCCCGGATTTGAGGGCGTCACATGGGAGGAATGGTATACATATATTATATAACTTAGTGTACTTATTATATAACATAAGAGTAGGAATGGGTATAAGTGTTGTAAGAATGCAGAGATAATTGTCTTGTCCCATATTTAGTGTCCCATTTGCTCCTCATTTCTCATTCACGTGCATAGCAAAAAGGCTAAGGCCTATCTTCCTTTTTCTTCCAATCTCTTTCTAGCTAATGATTATGGGGGGGGGGAGTGGTGGTGATGATGATTTTCAACTAACATCTAACCACTCTTTGATAACCTTCATGCAATCCTTCAATCCATGGGTTTGATTTAGTGGGGAATTGCATTGTTTGTGTTTTAGTTGTTCTATAAGTATGGACTCTCCTTCTCAAAATTGCCATTGCTAAGATTTGTTAAGTGTAAGATTGAGAGCTTACAAGCATTCTAAGAGCTTGGGAGTTAATTGGATCAAGTTCCATTCACAAATCTAGAGGTATAAGTTATCTTCCTTGGTTAAATTTCATTCTCGGTAGAAAAATGGAGTTTTAGTTCTTGAAATCCAAATCCTTGATTTTGTAGAATTGAATGTTAAAAAGGTTGGATAATGTTCATATGATTGTTATATGACCATATGAACATGTTTAGACTGTTATAAGAGTGTTTTCTTGAGTGAATTTTATGGTTGGGCTAGCAATCTGCCGAAAGCGATCGCTCTGGTCCAAGAGCAGGACCATGAAAAGCACCTGCCGGATTAACATCGAGGTGCTTGTAGTATACTGCTACCACTCTCTGAGTTTAGTTTTTGATTTTTGTTAGGTGTTGTTATATGCTAGCATGTGATATATCATTAGAACAAGCATGTACACATAAATAACATGTATCATGACATGGCATACACATGATAGTATACATTATTGATGAAGAACTTATTGTTTTAAAATGAAAATTATTGTTCTTAATATGAACTTTGATACATGTGTAACATGTGTTCTGACCTTGTAAGCACATTTGTATGACTTAGATGTGCATAACAGTTGGTATTAACTTATAGTAGGTGTTCATGAACTTTCATGGCCATGTTAGTCCATACTATGGAAGGAAAACATATGATCTTAAAATAAAACTTATGGTCTTCTATTTGAACCTTGGCCTTTATATAGCATGTATATATTACGATTTAGTGAGCGAATTAGTCATGTGGCTTATAATGACATGAAAGGCATGCTTAAATTGTTGAGCACACACTAGCATACATGATTAAAGACTACAATAGTTTCAAAAGAAAACTTGAATCTAGTTGCATCACATGAATATATAGATGCTAAATTAGATAAGATGTCATGTTATGTCTATAATATCTCTAGGTGTAATTTATATGTATGAAACATGATGATTTCAAAGTAAGCATGAGTTGAAGCATGATTACAAGCTTAAAACAATAATAGCTATGAACAAGGAATATGAATGCTACAAGTATATGCATTAACAGGATTTGAAAGCTCTATGTGGGTATATAATCCAAGTAATGAGTCATGGTAACCGCTTGATAATGTTTTGCTTGAATGCCATGAAAAATGTAAGTTTGAACTTATACAAATGAAAACAAGAACAATTTTGGTGATTATGTTAGCACCTCTAAACGTGAATGTATGATAGAGTACTGGTACATAGATGTGTAAGGTGTGGGGCAGAAACAGAAAGGTAATAGCTTTCGATCTGAGTGCGGCGAGGGGACACAGTGCACAAGGCCAGTCCCTAGGCCCAGACGAGAGTCTTGACTAACAGCCGTCTTGACAAGTGATATATATGGGTTCTATTTTTGGACTGATGTTTGAAGCATGCCTACATGATTACCTTAACTTATCTTACATGACCAATATGATAGGTAATGTGTTAAGAAACATGCTATGTGATAGAGATAAGGGTTGATCATAATTTCCAAACACTAAAGAATGTTTTATCAAGGCGTTGTTGTACTTGTGATATATTACAAACTGATTTGTATTATAAAAGATATGATGAAGGATGTGTATGACGTCATAACTGAGTTAGACATTTATGTGTACGTTTGAACTTACCTATATGAGTTTAAAATGTGTCGAGCACTTATCGAGTCAAGTGCATGAAAGTTATATAGGAATGTTAATGTCAAGTGTGAGTTGTTAAGGTATACCTATACGGACCTAGCTCCTCCGAGAATGTGATAAGAAAGTGAAGTGTAGGTTTTACGAACCTAGTTGGGAAATAATGTATCATTATTATTACATTGAGAAGGCATGAAATATGTTACTGATGGATATGAATCCATGATTATATAAGCGTGTAGGAATACACGAAGTGCGAGTTAAGCGTTAAGCAGTTAAGTCATAGTTCATAAACTATGAATCAAGCAAGTCTTTCGGTTCCTATTTGTTATATGAATTGATAAGCTCATTAATTGAGCTATATTATGCAATGAGAATATTGATATATATATATATATATATATATATATATGAAATGCATATATATATATATATATATATATATATATGAAATAGGAAGTTGATTTGATGATATTCTTGTGAAGTAAATCTCTATGCCTGTTATGTGTGAAGTAACATGCGTAGTAAATATCAATTGATTATGAATGCATGAATTGAATACGCTATTCTATGCTATGTGTTGCATGAAAACTGTTAGAATTGCTGGGCTGTCGAGCTCACCCTTGCAAATAACCACTTTTGCAGGTTAAGGACACACGGTAAAGGTTACGTGTTACTTGGACCGATAAAGTTCAATTACATCAAATGAGTTGAATTTGTTTAATTAAATATATGCCTACGAACCATGTTTAGGTTCTAGTAGATATACTTGATAGTAGTTACGATGTGTAATACATGTTAGCTTATAATGTTGTACTATGTGATACATAGAGAGATTCAAATCGAGATGTAAAAGGTTTATACGGAAATAGAATGAAGTGAATCATAGAATAATTTGATTAAGGAAATTGTAAGTGATTCAAGTTAAGATATCAATAAAATATTTATTTTCAAAGAAGATTGAAAAAGTTTAAATTATTCCACATATTTATATAATATCGAAGGTGATATAAAACAGGAATAGTAAATGACCAAGTTGTGAAACTTATAAAAGTTTAAGGTCATTGTCCAAATCCTGGTAATGGAAAGAATTTATATTCTAAAATATGTAATAAGTAAAGTTATATTCATTAAGTTATGAATAAGAGATATAAATAGTTTAATGATAGTAGTATCGTGGCGGACCGGATCCGAGGTTAGAAGGGACCTAGATTTGGGGGCGTCACAGGTTGGTGTCAAAGCTGTAGGTTATAAACTTATGTAAGTGTACCTTAGGCTATAACCTGAAAGAGATTGAAAGATAAAGATTATTATATATAAGGGAAGATTCAAAGAAGAATCTTGAAGTATCTAAGACAATGAGAATTCAGGAGTTTCCTAACTCCGGTAATAAAAATGTTAAGATGGTGTCTATATGACAAAGATAATAAGAATGAACTCGGGTGGTGTTTTGTTGATAATAGGGAAAGAACCCTAAGGTTAATTGATGATAACGATGTGATCGGATTGAGCTATAAAGTGATAAATTGTCTGTAATGACTAAGTGTGTATAGCTTGATGCTATAAGAGAATGTACGGTGAAATGGTATTATGTGAAATCATAAGGAGTTGTGTGTGATGAGATACGAAGAATTCGTATCGAGCAAAGATCAAGTTAAGAGTGAGATAGAGTTAAGTGGGATTTCTGTTGAGGACTTATGTGAGAGCTGAGTTGTACAAACCTTTGTGTGGGCGGAGGCTTTGTGCTCACGCTCGGTTTCTCACAATGATAATCAATGGAATTTTGGTGTCGCGCTATCGATATGCTTATGGTAAGAAGGTGATTCTTTTCTCATATCATATTTGATAGATAGAAACTATTAAGATTAAGATAGAGAATATTAAGATTAAGCGCGAGTTCTTAAAACTCATACTAATGGTAAGTTCGGGACTCGTAATCATATGAAATGTTTTTGAACCCCTCAGCGAATGGACGCCTATGGTCTGACTAGGATAATTTCTTAAACTCATATAATTGTAGCAAGTTCTTGAAATTCCAAAGTGTGGTAAGTTTGATGAACTATAGCGGGTATATGTATGTTGTGAAGTTCAAAATTTTTGTATAGTAAAGATTGAAGTTGATGGAGAAACTTGGATTTTCTAGATCTTCTAATTCTGCTAGATTTTCAAAATTTATTGACTTCGTGGTGATGTTTGCACTTCTGTTTTTTTTTAAAACATTGGATGTTGTGATTGAACCAATGATGTTTTAAAACAATATCGTTATTCTTATGTCTATGCTAATTGTTTTGGCTAAGATAAAAATGATTTGAAAACTTTCAAAATGTATTTACGACCGTGTGCATCATTTGGTATGGTGTAGAAATGGTAAGCGGTGGAGTCTTCAATGCAATTGAACCTAGTGTTGATTGTGATCGAAAGATCGTCACCAATTTTGGTACGATGTAGTATGACAAAGTCACATAATGGCGGAATCCTCAACGTCTACTAATCTAAATACGGTTTCATGATGTCATAAAAGAATTTTGGTTTTCTTTTAAATTATGAAGAAGGTCGATTAAGTTTGCTAAATTATTGTGATTGAAGTCCAAGTTGTTGATAAAAGTCTAAGCTATTTGATTTGGCTGAGGCAATTTGTTGAAAAATATTTATGGAATTCAAGTGTTCTTGAGTAATTATGCCAAACCGCAGATTTCTCTCAGTGCGGATTCGATTATGAAAAGATGAGGTGAACAACCTATAAGGGGACATGTTTTCGGGGACAATGGTTACGAGCATAACGCATGTAGTCATTACAAAACACTACGTTGCATTCAACGTAGCGTAGTGGTAACAGTCGGCCACCTAGTGTACATGTGGAGGGTGTTTTCAGTCTTTGTGATTGATAAACACTCTGGTTTGTAGTGTGGATGATTAAGTTGAAGCACTAGTTCAGGGTCTTATATGACCCCTCAGCATAAAATTGGAATCGAGTTATTCATACTACTTCCCGATTATTGAAAAATCATAGAAGACTCTTATTCTTCTGTGTGATGAATGTAGTGAGTAGAATGTTCCATAGAAAGGAGAATGTGGTAGAATGCAAGTGAGCAATTTATAATAAAACTTTCGAAAAGAGAATGAATAAAGTTATTCAAAAGAATATGTAATATTCAGAATAACATCAAGTAGAGAAGGTTTTAGTGATTCCGAGGACGGAATCCTTATAAGGGGGGAGAGGATGTAAGAACCCGAATTTTCAGAAATTATTAAAATAAGAATTTAGTAAATAAAATTCTATCTTAAGGCGTGAAATGGGTTCGAATAAAAAACTTTTATGTGATACGAGGTATGTGGAATTTTATTACATAGGGTAATATGAGCTATGTAATAACTGATGTTGAGTTTAAGAAATAAATATCGTTATTATATATTTGTAGAGATGAATTAGTAATGAAGATGGATAAAATTTATCTATCGATAGTAGATAATTTATGTGGAATTATTTGATCATGATAGTTGGTGACATTGAATATCTTTGATAATCACCAATTCCTTGAGTATATATACGAGTATGTATGAAGTTTAAGGCAATGATCTGCAAACCGTACTCTTTAATGGTAGATGTGTAACATTCTAGAATTTTAAATTTATAATATTAAATATCTATTGATTTATATAAATATTTAATGGATATGTTTATTGTTGAATAAATAATTGTTCAAATTGAGTTGATGTGGTTTAGTTAATTATTTGTTGATTAAATAATTAAATATTAAATATTAAATTTTAAATATTTATTGATTTATATAAATATTTAATGGATATGTTTATTATTGAATAAATAATTGTTCAATTTGAGTGTATGTGGTTTAGTTAATTATTTGTTGAATAAATAATTAATGAGCTAAGAAAATTAATTGTTATGAAGTTATATACTAATTTAATTTAATAATTAAGTTAGAGAGCTAATAATGATTAAAAGAATTATAATATTCTAATTGGAATTTGTGATTTAAAATAAAGTGTTAGTTGGTTGAATAAAATTATAATTATAAATGAAATTATAATTATGAGATAATGATTTATGTGTTAAAGTAATTTAATAGATTAGTATTTGAATTGATTAAATTGATTATTTAATTTATTAGAAGTGTGACAAATAACCTTGCTATAAAGGAGTTATTAAAATAAATCAAAGGATTTTAATTTAGTTTTGGCCAAACAAGTCTTAATGCATATTAAGTCTTTAATTTAATAGTATTTTATCAAACAAGGTATAAGGATTAATCAATTTGTTTTAGTTAAGTTTACCAAACAAGGTGTAAGGGTTAAAGAGTTATTTTATTAGCTTAGCCAAACAGGCCTTATGACTTTTGATTTTCAAAACTTACATAACTGATATCATTATATCTATATTTATATTATATATTTAATATATATTATATCTTATACGTTATAATTCTAAACGATATGTAGGTAGAGAAAGAAAATATCGAGAAGAAAGAAAAGGGATAGAAGAAGAAAACTCAGAGAGAATTGAGAGAAATCTAATAGGTTTTGATAAAGAAATTGGGAAAAGAAGGTTCTTGATCAAAAGGAAGGGTATCATCTTCTTAATCAAAGGTAGGAGCTTAATCTTTTCTTTAAAAGTTTAGTTTTCTTCTTCCTCCAAAAAGTCTCTATAAAATAATTTTAACAATATGAATTGTTGATATATATAACTTTGTATGATAATTGTTTGTAAAAGGTTGTTCATGAGTTTATATATGATTATAAGGAAATTAAGTCATGTATGTATGTAATTGTGAGAAAAACCATATTACGGTGTTTATATGAATATATATGAACATGGCTTAGTTTAAAGTAAAAACATTAAGGTTTTATTAGTTGTTAAATTGATGAATGAACTATTGAAATTTATAAAGTATGTATAATCATAACTATAATATTTTGAATTTCTTGTTTTGGTTGAAAAACAAAATCGCAGATGTTTATTTTCATTGAAAACATGAAAAATGTAGTTTTTATCAAAAACAATGAAATTGGTTGTAGTAATGTTGATGTTTATGTTATTATATGTGTTAAAACATGTTAAGAGTATCGAAATTATGTTTATATGAAGTCTATATACGTATTAAATGTTAATTAGTCTATTAGATTAGAGCTTGTAGGCCAATTTGACTTTTGTTCATACTGTTGCCGAGCTTGGTCTCCAGATTCTAGAGTTTGGCGCTTGTGCTACCAGTGATAAGAAAGATAATCTCATGTCATAGCCTTGCCATGCCATGATGCCAATCTTTGGCTTGTAACTCACGCGTCAGAAGCGCTTGACTCTCAAGTGAAATGGCCAACCACCTGATATAAAGCGTGGAAAGCACTTGCACCATGAAGTTAGCAAAATGGTCTGACAGTTTTAGGTTATTACACAAATTTTGAAAATAAATGTTATGTGTTAAATGATGATTTGATTAGTATTAAAACTATGAATGAGCATGTTATCTAGGGTTAACTAGTATTAACATAGTTTGATTTTGTGAATTGTTAATTTAACCTACATTATGTATATACTTGTTTGTATAGATATAAAATGTTGGTAATAACTAATTATGTCATGATGACATATGTATATAGGTATTGATTCAAGTTGTAAGTTTTAGCTTGTGCTCGAGGAAAGTTCTCTAACTCTAAAACTTCATTATGCGAGTTTGATTTTGTTGAGTTCATTATTGTTTTGAATGCATTTTCAATTACACAAATGGCTAACTCTGCACTTTCGTAGAGCTAGATGGTTTATTATTGAGAAAGCTCTTGTATCTAATTGTTCATAGGGATGCAAGTATTCTAAATCGTATATTTAGTATTGAGCAAGTTTATTTAATATGTAACTTGTTATTTAGCATGCAATCGCTATATTTTTATATTCTAGTGTTGAATAACTCTATCGTTCAAATTACTATTTATTATGCATGCTTGGTATCCAATTCTCAATAACTTTGAATTAATATTGTTCAAAGCAAATTATGATATAATTATTCAATGCTTATGCTATTAGATTATTCCTAAAGCATGATGTTAATTTACAAATATCAATTCAGTTATGATTATTCCATAGCATACAGTTATTTCTTTTGTAATCAACTAATCCTTAGTTGATTACCGTGAATTCTAAATTACCCTGTAATGTATCCAAACCAAACTTACTTTGGTGCGGACTTGTATTCTAAATACTGAGAAGAACAACTCTTTTATTAGAGGTTTACGCTTAGTGTTGAAATGATTGTGCACAATACATTGTACGAAGGGTTGATCCCCCTAAGTACGTGGAGTCCTTATAGTCTTTTGACTGTTAAAGTTAAAGTTGAAAGATTACTTATAACTGTGGACATGATTCGTGGTCATTAGACCCTCAGTAGTATGTTTAAAAATGTTAATAGAAACTATCATTAAGTTTTATTGAACCTATTTCTGTCAAATGTTGTAATGTTGTAAAGTTATTCATTCTTATTTCAAGTGAGCCTTGTTTGCTCACTCTTGCATATTAAATACTTATTATGACTAAGGTTGAGAAGGTCAATGAACCTCTCGCTAGCAAAGGAAAGGGAAAAATGTACAAGTGATGAAGACTTGTAATTTTATTTTATCTTTATAGACTTTTGAATGATGTAATAATTTAATTTTCGCATTTGAATGATTGTAATTAAAGGTTAGATATAACTGTGATATTTTTATTTAAGTTTAACTGTATGGGCGGTTTTATTATTCAATTTTATTATTATTTGGTAGTTAGAAATGAATTTTGATTAAGTGAACATCAAATCTTGAGGAAATAAAGTACCAAGATTTGGGGTGTCACTGAGTTGGTATCAAAGCTTTAGGTTATGAACCTTAGGTGGGGGGGGGGGGGAAAGCCTTAGGAAGTAACCTTTGAAAAGATAGTGGATATAACTCTTATCGAGTTTTAAGAAAGAAGTAATAAATAACTTATGTGCTTATATGATTATAATTTATGTACTCGTGAGTGTCGAGTAGTAATGATTAATAATTAAAACTTTAAAACTTTGTTGTCAGGATAACTAATGTCGGAGAATCCAGTTAGGCTAGGGAGGAGGGACCTCAAATGCCTATAGAGGAGTAGCCTTGAGACATTCAAGTAGTTTGGGAACAACTACTGCCACGGGAGTCAGCCCCATTGGTCACAGTAGTTGAAGATTAGGATGATGACGTGGAAACAGACAAGGAGGATCCCGTTGTGTTGCCACAGGAGGATGAGGATGACAAGGACGAGGAGGAGGAGACTCCACTAACCTCGATGGCTGCTCATATGTACGATGAAGTCTACGACCATAACGTTGAACTTCAGGATACATTTGAGGAGTTACAGGAAATAGTAGATGAACAACAAGCTGCAATGTCACAAAAAGACGGTGAGATCCAGGATCATGAGGGCAATGACAAGCGCTTTCGGGAGAAACTAAATGCAATAGAAGGTGAAAAAGAACAATTGATCGAGGTGGTCGCTGAACTGAAGAACAAGCTGAAGGAAGAAGCTACCAAGAGGGCGAGAGCTGAAGATTCATACGAGGAAGCTTATCAATGAACTAGAAGAGCAGTAAGGAACTCACAGGCGAAGAGGATGAAGATGGAAGAGATGGATAAAGTATTTAACATTGGAATTAATCGAGCTCAAGATCGGGTCATGGGATGTCCGATTCAGTTCGAGATGCTGCCATCATATGTATTTGATCGCAGAATAATGTTACGGGTCATGGAGGAAAAACGTGATAGGGATAAGAAGTATCTTAATAGAACATCATAGTTGTTGTACGATGAATGAAATCTTTGAATAAATTGTAAATCCCAAGTGTTATGCAACCTATGGGATATGACTATGATGTTGTCACCGAAACTTTGTAGTTCGGGAAAGAAAGTAGTGTAGATAGCAGTGATGCTATTGTTTTATGTTTTCAAAAAGGTTATGAACTAATAAAAAGTTGTTACTTTATTTAAAGTGTTATGTGTTATGTGGTTATTTCTTTTGGAGGCAAGTTAAGTAGAAATTTCTTAAAAGAGTTGAATAATAGTCTTAAGAATGTATTTTAACTGAAAATGCCTCCCAGACGTCAACCACTACGACAGAGAACCTTTGAAGGAACCGATAACGATAATGTGGATGGTAACCTTTGTTCAACAACTAGTGACGCTACTAACTTGAGGCGTTGCGAGAATCAACCACAAAACCATGGTACAATGTTTAAGGATTTCAAGGCGGTTGGACCACACGAATTGGTAGGTCTATGAATCCGAATGAAGCCACAGACTTGGATTATGGAGATAGAAAAGGTGTTCGATGTCGCTAGGGTAGGGAATGATCAGAAGACTGCTTTCACAACATTCATGTTGAAAGCAGAAGCTAGTTATTGGTGGCAGGCCAATAAAACTCATGAAAGGCCAGGAAAGATGACCTGGGATAGGTTCAAGGAGTTGTTCTTGAGACTTATTTCCGGAGAGTTGAAGAGTCGACTAGAAGTGCACTTTACGGAACTAAAATAAGGAGCGACGATGATGTCGAGTATCTTTGCAAAATTCAACGAATTGGCGAGGTTTTGCGCCATATCGTGTCAGTCTGAGATGAACCTTGAGGAGAAAAGGTTTGAAGCAGCAGGACTAAAGCCATGGTCATGACAAAGAGAGGTTTCCCTATTCTAGTTGAAGACGTTTGCGGTGATGATGGAGAAGGCGATTACTCATTTGAAGGTGGAGGCGAAGCAATGGGAAAGTTAAATCGGGAACAAAAGAAGAAGGCGAATGAGAATGAGATTAAGTATGGAGGTGGTAGCGGTGGAAACAACAATAACAATGACAACAATAACTTGAAGAGGAAGTTGAATGGGAACATGGGTCTTTGGAAACCATCGGGGTAACCGATAAAACAAAAGTTCAAGCATATGCGACATGCGGGAAATTTTGCAAAGTGCGTGCTTGATGGGG